>JAWZYV010002012.1:0-571056 GCA_038373885.1 Cheiracanthium punctorium
ATAGTTGCAAGTTATGCATAAATGTATAAATTTAATAATATCTGATGCTGATAACTAATAAGTAGTTCGACAAAATCCTCTAAAGTTTTAGACATTCTAAAATTTAAACTTTTGATCAGAGAAAAGAGAAAATCAGATTTTTTTTTTTCTTTCGGAAACATATATCGTAATTTAATGTGTTCTCTTGAGTATTTGTAGAGCCTTAAATATTTTTTGCTATTCCCCTAAAGAACTCTTGAGCAATGTGACAGAGGCGTTTAAAAGTTTAATGTTAAGAAAATCTTCATGCACGGGTGATTTGTGAAACGTAAATTAATTTCATTTAAGTAATATTCCGCAATAATTTTTTTTTCAGGGTTTCCCGCAAGTACCCTACATAGGGTGTTCACACATTTTTGTAACGATTTTGCAAAGATATATATAGAAACAAATATAAGTATTTTATTTTCTAATGTGTTCATTCTGATAGCCCTTTCTTTGAACCATTATATTACATCTTGATTTCAAAGATGAAAGTCCTTTTCTTAAAACATCAAGGCTGATATTTTTCCACTCCTCCATCACAATCTTCTAGTAATATAATCTTTTGTAGTAATATATAAATGTATCTTGTGTTTGCGTGATTATGGCAACGCTATACTAGGGCAATCTGCCAAGGATGGGAAGGTGCCTACACTGCAAATCTTTGAACACATTTTAGAACACTTTTTGGAACACTTATTTTGTCCCCTTTTTGAGAACACTTTTAAAAGCACATTTCAGAGCACTTTTTGGAACTCATTTCAGAACACTTTTTGGAACACATTTCGGAACACTTATTTGTCCCCTTTTTGAAAACACTTTTTGGGAACACATTGTAGAACACTTTTTGGAACACATTTCAGAGCACTTTTTGGAACACTTATTTTGTCCCCTTTTTGAGAACACTTTTTGGAACACATTTGAGAACACTGTTTGGAACCCATTTCAGAATACTTTTTAGGACACTTATTTTGTCATCCTTTTTAGCACACTTTAAGCAATGCTTTTAGGATTACATTTGAGAACACTTTCTAAAAAGTAAGAGCAGGTGCTGGTGCGGCGGAAGTGACGTCATGAAGGGGTGTGGCCGCAAGTGACGCAAGGTGTTGGGCGGAGTTGAGTTGTTTCCCTCCTGGATGGTTGAGTTGTATTTTGAGTCTGCTATGTTTCGATTGGGACAGCTTTTAATTTATTTTAGTTATTTTATTAAAGTGCTGCCATTTGTTATTGAATATTTAGAGGTGCAATCTGGTGTTATGTTTAGGAACTACGGAATTTTGGAATTGGACTTAGAATTTGGAAATGATTTTAATGAATCATTTAATTAATGAATTTTAGTTAATTACTATAATTTAGTGCTGCCATTTGTTATTGAATTTTAGAATTAATTTGTGGACTTCGATTTTATTTTTTCTCACTTACCGGCAGCGGGATTCGAACCCCGGACCTCCCGATCTCGAGGCCGATGCTATACCGTTCAGGCTACTCGCTCATAACTATATCGTAGTAACAAAGAAAGCAATGATTTCACCAGTGTTCCCAAACTGTTCTCAAATGTGCTCCTAATATGTGTTCCCAATCTGTTCTTAAGGTGTTCCCAATCTGTTCTCAAATGTGTTCCTAAGTTTAGATTAACAAATATCCTAAGCATAACACTTTCGGAACACTTTTCGGAACACTTCCTTTATAACGGATCACATTCGGAACGCATTTCAGAACACTTTTAGGTAACTGGAACACTTTTTTTCAATAAATGTGTTCCAAATGTGTTCCCAATGTGTGCTGAGAATTTGCAGTGTAGGTAGGAGAACTTTCTAAGGGGTTCTAAAGCGTATTCACGTTACATCTGGAAAAAACCTACCAAAAAACCAGACTGTTAGATCGACAGCTGCTCGATGGGACCCGATCCCGGGACCTTCACTCTTCGGGAGTCTACCATTTTCAGTGACATAACTACTGTGCGATGGTAAGGCTATAAATATATCTTAAAGTAGAAATAAAATTCAACTCATCTTCGTTTAGAAATATATTTAATTTTATATTTCAATTCCATTCATTATCACTGAAAAATAACGTTCAATAAATACTTGTCACACATTTTTGCTTTCATGCCTTTTAAGATGCAATTTATTCCAGGAAAAACTCATGTATATGTAAAAAAAAAAGTTACTATTACATTTGTTTGTTCATCTTAAAATACACTGGAATAAAATAAACTAGAAGTTTCTGTAGAAAATTTTACTTAATTGAAGTTTTAGACGTATTTCGTATTTTGTATGTATTAAGAAAATACATGTATTTTGTATTTTTTCAATTTAGAAAGCATTTTGTATTTTGTAATTTTTTGTGTTTGAATAAATGTAATTTGTATTTTGCATCGAAAATACATTTTTTTATGTATTTTGCCCAACTCTGCTTCTGTAGCTGCTTTCAAAGACCATTGCCGAGCAAGCAGTAATTATTTTTATTTCCAACGGAGGGGAGAGTATGAGGGAGCGTCCTCTAAGTGAAACTGTACTCCCCTTCTCTAAACAACGGGGGATGAGGGGGAGAAAAGCAATAAACTTTAGGTTTACCATTGCCGATCTCTGGGAAGATAGGGGTTCCCCCCCCTCCTTCTTCTGTGTTTGTACATATGTTGTGTTCTTCTGTGATTATTAATAAATGTTATTCGGAATTTAGTTAATGTTAAACGGATATACAGGGGTATAAGACCATTCTCGAGATTGCAGTCAGAAACCTCATGAAAAAATTCACTGTTTAAACAAAGAAAGGTGGCGAACTTAAACAAGCAATGTATGTAAACAACACGGTGCATCCAAATCTTCCAATACCGCACGGCCATCGATCTGACTATCTGGAGTTTTGGGCGGTTTTCTCCAGATGTAATATGAATACGCGTTTGAAGCCCCTTAACCCTTTGAGGCGCAACCCTTTCCCAATGCTGAAAAAAAGTTCAGCCGTGCCATCGCTCGACTTAACTACCAGCAAGATGGCGGACGATCGAGACGTTCATCGCGTGCCATCTTGCTGGTAGTTAAGTCGAGCGATGGCAACGGTTGCCCTTTTTCCAGCATTGGGCAATCTATCCAGCTGTTCTCGTATTCTTCCATTTTTCAGCAGTTGTCAGTGCTGTTAAAAATAATCGTGACCATTTTTTTACGGGAAATGACGTTCTAAAAAGTAAAGGATTTTCGTGGAGCTATGTCACCCGCAACTATTTTTATAGAAATCCAATCTATTCTTCGAGACTGGCAACAGTCAAAACGTCAGAGTTTGGTGTTTCCAGAGCGGGAACACTGCGCGTTAAAGGGTTAAAAAAGTCTCCTGCTCAAGGTACCTTTCCTAGGCAGCTGGCTCTGTGTAGCTTGCCTTAACAAACAGTAAGCCAATGTTAAGGAAATAAAAATATTGCTCACTTTGAGGCCTCTTCAACACTAGCAAGTCTTTTGGCAAATCCACTTATTCGTGCGTTATGCAGTTTTCATATTGTTACGAATTTTCGGGGCAACCCGCTGCTCTGGGGCTTAAAATGGTTTAAAATTCGTATTCTACGCTTCAAATAGATAAATTTTGCTTTTTGTTGCATCAAAATCGGCCAATTAGAACCGGAGATATGAGGTTTCGGTTTGCCATTGTTTTTCAATGGAGGTTCTAGAAAACTCGAGAAATATTAATCCTAGAGCTTAGATCTCTTCACTTTTGAGGACTTATTTTTGGCGCCAAATTTGGCGATATTTCGCCAAAAGTCGCCAAGCTTGGCGAGTTTTTGGTCATTTGGCGCGTTTTTCCAAATAGGGCCTGGAAGTTGTTTTTCCTGCATTAAAAACGCATGATAACCTAACATTTCTCTTCTATGACGTAATCAAAATTCACGCTTTATGTAGAACCCTCGAGAAATAGACTTTTCGGGAAACTTCTTGTTCCTTCTGCGTCGGCTATTTATAGAAGCGCGCGTCGCCCCGACAGTTCAGTGTTGATCAAGCTTTGAGAGAGTGAATACGCTTGCTTTGTGAAGGAAGCTGTGTTTCGCGCTGTTTGTGAAGCTTTGAATTTAAGTGCTGTGTGTAAATTCTTCATTGCTGTGTCTTAAGGGATTGTGTACGGTATCTCTTGAATATTTTCACTGAATTTTTGCCTGTGAAAGTGACTTATTTTGTCTGAGAAATACAGCATTTGTGAGAGCTTCTGATCTAAGCGGATTGTTAAAAGCACGTTACTGCTAGATTGTGCTTGTGAATTGTGTACAGCTGATTGTTCTACGAAGTTCTAGAAGCAATGAAGTTTGTGTTCCATCCTGACAAGTGACTTTTTACACCAACTGGACTTTAAAACGACGAACCCCAGGAGTAGCAGAGTAATTCCGCGACAATATTGAATTCCTGTGAAGGGATTATTGGAATGACACATTGATACTGGCACAGCTTAATCTTAAAGAAGCGACAATGGAAGTAGAAGAGCGAAATCCATTTGAACTCTTCTGATAAAGCTGAAGATAAAACTTCGTTTCTATTTTAGAAAAGCGAAAATGAAAACCCTCGATTAAACGCAAGTTCCTTGCAACACTTTTTATTTGTTTATTGACACAATGTGACCAAAGTCCAACCGTAGGGCAAGCTTTTAGAAAACAGCCAGTTTGGCCACCAAAATTATTTTAATAAAAATTGGGGACGGCATTTTTCATTAATTCTTCCCAGTTTTCATTTCGTTCCTTTTTTAACAGTTTAGAAGAACACCAGGGCCTCCGAGAGAAATTTTATAAGGCGGGACAGAAATGTTCCCGCCCCCTCCCCTTCCCAAATTGTTTTTGCCTCAAGAAATATATTTTAAATTCTGCCCAATTTTACTTTAAAAGTAGTTATTAAAAATGAAAAAGTTAATATTGTGGTGTCATTTTTATTCTTACCTAAATTTTAATTTTAATAATAGTAGTTATAATCTGTAATAATGTATTATAAAAAATATACATCATTACGGTATATATAAAAAAGTATCGTTACGGTATTTTTATAACCAGATTCCAAAATCTTCCTTTGCCTTACCACTCTCGCTGTCTAACATGTGTTGCAAATGACCATCACCAACAGTGTGTTATTTATCTGTAAATGCATCGGTTCATATTTTGCTATCTATCACACAGTTTCGAAAATTAAATTTTTTTTTAATGATTTTTATATAGAATGCTAAAAGAAAAGAATGAGTAAGGAAATCATATTTAGCGATTTTTTTATTCATGCTTGAAGGTTAAAAAAATATATAAATGGTAGAATTTGCATATTTATTATTTAGTTTTAATAATGTCTTTTCGTGCCTTTTTACTTGCAAAATTTCGTATACTATCATCAAATTCAATAGTTCTGGCAATATCAGATTCGATGCTTAGTCTTGCTAAGTCTACAAGTCGTTCTAGCGACATGGTTGATCTTAAGAAATTTTTTATGAGTTTCAATTTGCTGAATGATCGTTCAGCAGAAACTACCGTTGCTGAAATGGTTAAAAATACCCTAAGGGCAACGCAAACATTTGGAAATAGATCGTTCAGTTTATATTCTGTCAGTATGTTCAATAAATCCAGAAGCTTTAATTGATTATTACCAAAATTAGCTTTGTGGACGGATGGTAAGTGAATTATTTCTGAAAGAAAATCTTCACTATTCAGATCATCTTGGTACTCGGGCCGCCCCTTGCGGTTGTGCAGGTTGTGCGTTGCACAAGGGCGCCTTGGTGCTAGGGGCGCCAAACGGAGGCAAGACTGACAAGAAACTTTGTAATCAAGCTAATGTTGTTAAGGTGCGATTTTAGTGCTTATATTTTCATATTATATCACCAAAAGTGGGACTTTAAGTCCTGAAAAGAGTTATTTTTAGTAGGGCCGTAGCTAGAGTTTTGGCGGGACTCAGGGGCTGCCGAACACGGTAAGCGAAATAAGCATAGTATCGGGGCGCCGTATTCGAAGTGCCGCCATTTCGAACTCAAAAAACGGTAGAACTTGATCAAGGGGGGCACCTTTTTTTACTTTTGCAGGGGGTCGACACGTACCCTAGGGCCACCACTGGCTGGATTGGTCCCCGTCGGGGGCTTAAGCAAAAAATTGAACACAAGATCAGCTGGATCACAAAAAGTGTAGGCAGAGTTTCACTGTTTTATGTTTTATGTTTTTTTTTTTTTTTTTTTTTTTTTTTTTTTTTTTTTTTAATCAAAATAGCACATCTGTAAGGAGAATAGGTAGGATTTTATTAAGTACAATAATTATGAGAGAATGAAAAATTATTAGTAAAGTAAAAAATATTTAGTTTTAAAACCTGTTTTTTATGATATTAGTGAAAAATTTATTTAATTTTAATGTGCTTCTTTTTTGAGTACTTGATAATTTTAATGTGATAGTAAACATATTACATGTAATGCTACGAATATTTGTTTTTGTTTTCTATTTATTGATACTATAAACAAATGTTACTTACGTTATAGGCATATGTATGGAAATTTTAGCTATACATTTATATTAAAATTTAAAACAAATCTTAATTTTGGGAGACGGGGGGGGGGGCGCCAAAAAAGTAGTTTGCACAAAGGCGCAATCGACCCTAGGAGCGGCCCTGTTGGTACTGTTCCGATAGAAATAATGCCTTTTCTTTCAAACTGCTTTCAGGTATTGTTAAATACTGCCATAATATTTCAAATTTACTTGACAAGTTTTTGACGACATCAAATCGTACAGTTTGACCCCCTATGATACTATCTACGAAAGGTATAAATAAGTAAAAATATTTTTCTTCATTATCTAACTGTTTATGAGTTTCTTCACTATCCAGATGAAGCATCTTTTGTTTTTTTAAGGTTATTGCTTCTGGTATGCATTCAGCATCGTCATTTCCACATAAATTAAGCATGTGGCATCCGCAAGGTGCTAATATTGCCTTTGGATTCTGTACTAATATTTTCGCTTGGGCACCATTATATTTCCCAGACATATTTGCACCATTATCATAAGACTGAGCCCTACAGTCTGAGTGGAATTGAGTTAGCTTTCAAGGAAAAAATTATTAATTCAGCAATTTCTTCTCCTTTTTTGTGGCTGCAATCCGAAAATGTGAGAAATCCTTCTTGAACTTCATAATGCCTATTTTTTTGAAGTTAAAAATCTTAACAAAATTGTTGTGTTTGCTCTTTATGGGAGGAATCTGGAGTTGCATCCGCTATTACAGATATGTATTTAGACAACTGTCTTTCATCTAAAATTTGCTTTTTGACAAGATCTCAGCATTCTGCAATAAACTCATTTTGAGATTTAGGCGATAAATAGTGAAATTTGCAGTCGTTCACCTAGTTTCTGGGATTCTTGTACTTTCAATGCATGTTCTCGAAGGATAGGATCGTATCAGCATATTAAAAAAATTACGAAACAGAACACCATGACGACATGGGTTTACGGACCACGACATGGGTTTCGAACCATTGGGGCGAACGGTGCGACCGCACCGGGCGCCATCTCTATGGGGCGCCAAACCCAAAATACCTTACTTTATACTATGTGCAAGTACATATTTGAATGTCCATATATTGTTGAAATTTTCGTTTTAACCCCTTTGAAAACTTTTCTAGCTGCATGTGTGTGGGAGGGGTCGCATTTTTGTATTTTGCACCACTTAGAAAAATAGCTAGGACCGGCACTGCGTTGGGCTGTGATTTTTTAAAGTAATTTTTTAAAAGTAAAGATGTAGAAAGGAAATTTGTAGTGCATTTTGTACATATATTGTTGAAATTTTCATTTTAACCCCTTTGAAAACTTTTCTAGCTGCATGTGTGTGGGAGGAGGCGCATTTTTGTATTTTGCACCACGTAGAAAAATAGCTAGGACCGGCACTGCGTTGGACTGTGATTTTTTAAAGTAATTTTTTTAAAGTAACGATGTAGAAAGGAAATTTGTAGTGCATTTTGTACATATATTGTTGAAATTTTCATTTTAATCCCTTTGAAAACTTTTCTAGCTGCATGTGTGAGGGAGGGGTCGCATTTTTGTATTTGCACCACTTAGAAAAATAGCTAGGACCGGCACTGCGTTGGGCTGTGATTTTTTAAAGTAATTTTTAAAAGTAAAGATGTAGAAAGGAAATTTGTAGTGCATTTTGTACATATATTGTTGAAATTTTCATTTTAACCCCTTTGAAAACTTTTCTAGCTGCATGTGTGAGGGAGGGGTCGCATTTTTGTATTTTGCACCACTTAGAAAAATAGCTAGGACCGGCACTGCGTTGGGCTGTGATTTTTTAAAGTAATTTTTTAAAAGTAAAGATGTAGAAAGGAAATTTGTAGTGCATTTTGTACATATATTGTTGAAATTTTCATTTTAACCCCTTTGAAAACTTTTCTAGCTGCATGTGTGAGGGAGGGGTCGCATTTTTGTATTTTGCACCACTTAGAAAAATAGCTAGGACCGGCACTGCGTTGGGCTGTGATTTTTTAAAGTAATTTTTTAAAAGTAAAGATGTAGAATGGAAATTTATAGTGCATTTTGTACATATATTGTTGAAATTTTCGTTTTAACCCCTTTGAAAACTTTTCTAGCTGCATGTGTGAGGATGTTTTTGTTTGCACACTTAAAAATGCTAGCCGGCACGCGGGCGAAAAAAATTTTTAGAAGGTCAAAAAAGTGGAAATTTCAAAATTTCTTATAGAAAGTCTTGATCTTTTTTGTTAAGGAAAATTCAAAATTTCGGAGGTGTGGGTGGGGCCCATAGTCTCTCACCTCTCTGGCTATACCCTTCCTCGCACTGATTTTAACAATGTGTTTACGGAAAAAAAATTTATTTCTTGCTAAATAAATCTTTTCTGCTTTTAGTCATGGCAAACCGTTGAATAACACCGTCAATGTCTACTTTTCTTGCACAACGAAGACTCAATCACTAGACATTCCTCGTTTTTGTCAAGTTGGTGGTTTATGCTCTAGCTGGGCTTTTTGTATTTCATTCAAAAATTAATTTGAACACATCCGGGGGACATAATCTGGATTCTTTACTTTCTTCTTTTTTTTTTTTTTATTTTTTTTTACACAAAATTGACAACACACAATTAAGTATCATATGAACAGCAAAAGCGGGCCCCCCTTCACAAGCTGAGGCCCTGGGGATTTTCCCCTGCTGCCCCTCCCTCTCTGCGCCACTGGGCCTGAAGAATACGTATGAGTAACCGCCGGATGTGGCCCCCACGAATAAGGAAGAAAAATAAGAGCTACGCATGGATTATGATACGCTTTTAATATATAGCATTTTAGTGCATATTTAAAATATAAAAGTATTTTCAGAAGATTTTTTTTAAGCACTACAGTCGTATTAAAATCGAGCAGGTTTTTTTAGCGTCGACGTAACTTGCTTGCAAGATTTGTCACGGCGTGGCACTTTTCAAATGCGTTTCCCAGATAACGCGGAGGGGAAGGGGAGAGAATAAAATGTTCAAAGTTGCCAAGGGTTGCGGTTTTTGATGATTTATCGCCAAGATTGGTGTAAAAAAATAAGTCCCTAAAGCTGAACCTAGCTTGCCGATATCTTCCATATTATTACAAAGGTTAAATATAGTTAGAATATATATCCAGTTTATTACAAAAGAAAAGTATAGTTAGAATAATCATGGCGAAGATTGTAAAATAGTTTTAGCCGGCGATTTTAATATAGATTTCAATTCTGAAGAAGTGTTTTATGGAACGGGGATGACAAATAGGGTACACTTTCCAATCATAGAGGTTGGTCGTGGATTATAATACCCTTTCCAAATGGTATTTATAAAGATGAAGTATAGTTAGAATATATGCCTGGCGAAGATTGTTAAACTGTTTTGGTTGACGATTTTATAGATTTCAATTCCGAAGTGTTTTATGCAGGAAGGAAGGATAATACGGTACACTCATAGATTATGATACGCATTCCAAGCAGTACTTAAAATAGTAGAGGATAGTTGGATTACGCTTGGCGAAGGTTGTAAAACAGTTTTAGTGAGTGATTTTAAGATAGATTTCGGTTCCAAAGATGCGTTTTACTTAAAAAGAAAGGCGAACACGACATACTCATGGACAGAGGCGCCGGAAGAGATTTTTTTTTTTGGGGGGGGAAGCTGATAAATTGTTTGATAAGTTTATAAAGAGCCGTGCCCTTCGTGCCCTTCGACGGTCACAGTTATTGTTCTGACCTCTGAGCGTTGGCAGGACTTTGCAGTCACCCCATAACCTTTAACACACGATTGAAATATTGCTGCAATCCCAAATATGTGATAGGTCAGGCCAGGCCGATCTTCCTGATCTTCAAACATTCTACTATCGTCGCAATCCTTATGTTGGAGCAAATGGAGCCTTAAGTGTTACCGGATTTATCTGCACCTTCTGTCCTTCAACCTTCAAAGATTATTATTACCATCCCAATTTTCCAATACTGTTTTGATTATGGCAGAGGGCGCCCATGGATTCTGGCGACATTTCCTTCAATACACGTTATTATCATTGTGATCCCTATGTTTTAGTAAATGTTTCTTTAAATCGCTGTCCAACACACTATTATCGTATCTTCAATATCGTATTCTATGCTATATTGTTGCTAAGGGCTGGGAGTGCTTATAAATTCTGGGGACACTTGAAGTGTACCTACCCACTCTATAGGCTATTTTGGGCCCTCACTACAAATTCTGGGGTTCATGCGTCATCTTTGATCACCCCTCCCCCCTTCGTTGCGGCGCCAATGCTCATGGATTATGATTCACAAGCACATTTCTTCCAAACAGTATTTAAAATGGTATATATAGTTGGTATATGCTAAGTATAGATATAGTTGGAATATGCTTGACGAAGATTGTAAAACAGTTTAAGTAGGCGATTTTAAGATAGGTTGCGATCCATAGACGTGTTTTATGCATCCATAAAGAAAAATACGTCACACTCATGAATAATGATGCACTTTCCAACTGAGTATTATAAGGAGGAAAAATTGGGACGACGCAAGGTGGAAAATGTTTCATATTTTAATTTTTTAATTTTTTTTTTGGTTCGGGGGGGGGGGGTTGTTAGTAGAGAGTTTCGGAAGACCGCTAAATATCCGTGTTCAAATCACTTAGCACGCCCGTGGCGAGGGTACAAAACATGGGCGCCGCCAGTATTTTTTGCAAGGGTGGGCAAAAAGTTAGGCTGAGACATGCTTGCGTGCCTGCAAATACGTTATACTATATTGGCACACACACACATATACATGTTTTACGGCCCCTTTACGGAATTAGAATCGATTAAAACAAGTCCTTCATTGGCATTTTACCGTATATTTTAATTTTTTTCTAAATTATTTGAAAGATAAAAGTGACTTTTTCAAAAACTAGTATGAAAATTCACAAAAATAGATATTAAAATTCACAAAAATAGACAGTTTTCAGTAATACGCGAATAAAGGCGTATCAATTGTACTGTGCTTCAATCTCGCCAAAGTTCATCCTTGCAATACGCATCATAGCAAAGCACTCTTCATACATAGAGCCTGTAAGCCAACACTCTGCAGTCTGTTGACATCTATTTTTTTTCTGTGAGACATAATTTAAAACAAATATTCGTATCTATCGCAGTAGCTCTGAAAGTACATTCAAAATTATTGTTCCAGAAAACTCTGCTTAATTTCCGGATTCGTAGCCTAAAAGCACAGTGTACCTTTACACAATACTTTGAAGCCAAAGCAGGCATGGTACGAACTCTTTGTGGCAGATTTCTCCTCCAATAACAACAAAGTTTGAAACAAAACACTCCCGATTTATTAAACCATCATAGTAAGTTCTTTCCTACAGTGTATATAGGCTTGCAAACAGCTCTAACATTTTCAAGTAGTAAATAACAGTAGAAAGATTTTTTCAGTACTCTAGTAAAGCCCTGAATAAGATCAACAATGACTTATCAGATATTATCAGCACTTGCATGCTAAGTGTTCATCGAGAAAATGTTAATGGTGATTTGGGACACTTCATCTTCATACAAAAGGTTTTGGACAGTATTACACTGGAACCCTAAGGTGAACACAAAGGTGATACACTGGAACCACCTATAAATAAACTATAGACTTCAATTTTTATTGAGTTAGTTATAATTCACTTTTTCTACTCCATTTTTTAAATTTATTTTCAAAAGATATTCTTCAAAAAATTAATATAATTAGATAAGCAATTTTGTATGTTTCTCCTCTATAACATATTTGAGTAAAATTAATGATTTGCTTACTTTTTTTTTTTTTTTTTTTTTTTTTTTGTGGGCGAGCCCATAGCTGGCGGTGCCCATGGTACAGAAGTTCTTTCTAGTTTGTTTTATAGCTCAGACTACTACAAAATTATATCACCTATTTTCAAAATTATTTTTTGGGGTCTCTTGAAAGAAATAGTTTTGTTTTGTGATGTCCTTCAAGTTACTTCAATAATCTTTCGTATGTTGCAGACAAGGAGGTTTAACTTACAATTTCGAATATCGCAACAGGGAAGATAGATGTTTACCTAACATATCGTTTTATATTTATTAAGTTCAATTTTATTATTTGTCATTGCAAATTTCGTATTGCATTCACTGTATGACTGTGTCTTTCGTTTGCATCACCAAATATGCACAACTGAATGCATGTTCCATTTTATCATTATTATTAATAATGAATATCAACATCCTGTATCGCTTCCGTTTTAAGCTAATTTGTATTCGTCTTTTAACAACTTTTGTTTGCTTAAAATTTATTTTTTTCTTCCTTTCCTAGTGTTATCATGTTGTATAATTGTATTAGGTAATAAAAAAGGATCACTACACAAAAATATTGGTACATTATCAGAGTTATCAGGTTTATTAAACTATCTAGGCAAACACTTAATGTTTACCATTAAGAAATGCGTAAGGTTTCATTTGTTTAAAATAATTTTTATGTTTTTTTTTTTTTGTTCACTCATTTGCCTTTTTTAAAACCATATTTAAATCAATTTGTCCTGCACTATCATTATTAAGCATTTTTACCATCCAAAAGCATTCAAAGGTCCATGTTGAGAAGCAAGCCTGGTCACAAGTCTTCTCTGTTGTCTCTTCCTTTTTGATGGTGTGAAAGAACAGGTTAAACTCGGGTTCCCTATTAAATGTGAAACCAATATCTTATACACTAAAACGAAAGGTGTGGAGAGGTAAGTAGTTTTTATTATAATTATCCCGTCTCCATTGAAACTTTTTATGAATTCACTATTGTACATTGGGGCCGTTCCGCTTGATAAGATTAAAATTTTATTTGCGCACCATGTCCTGAGTTTTGCTTCATTTCTAAAAAAAATTAAAACCTTTATATAATTTCAAAAGCAAATAAAACTTCTATCAACCATGCATATTACATTTACGCAATTTCGGAAATAAATAAAAAAATAAATATTTTTTCGGTGTCTTGTCACATTATAAGTACGGATTAAATCTGGATGTTTATCACTTCAAATGCACGTATCAGTTAATATGGTAATTAATATATGTACTAATATGCTAATATCTAACTAATTGTTATTATTAATTTTATGTTCCTATAAAATAGTAATAAGATACTAAAAATATGGTAGCAAAATCTCGGTCCATAATTTTACGAGACGTCTCTCGTCTTTGCTGGAGATGAGACAGAAAATTTCTCTGCGAGATGCGAACGAGGCCGAACTTTGCCCCCGCGAGACGAGACGAGACAGCCCCGTTTCTCCTCTCGAGTCATTCTCTAAAGAAGGTTGAAACGTATAATTGTTTCCTCATGTCTAAATAAGATAATGTTTCTCTCACTGTCTGTAAATACCTCATATATCTTATTTAACATATCTGAAATTGCATTCTTACTTCTAATATCTGTAATATGACTTAAAACTATTCTTAATATAATGTGAGCAATTTAAAAGGCTGATGTGAAATAAAAATAAAACTTATTTTTACCCATGTAACAGCAAAAATGTTTTCCTAGAAGTATGAAAAGCAATTTTTATTATAATAAAACAATTATCATGAAAAAATATAACCAGTTTTGCAAAGTATAGTATAATCATAAGAATAAATGTTTTTTGTTTCACTTGATATTTAAAACGCAATGCACGAAAATAAATTTGAAATTATGCAATAAAAACAAGTTAATATGTGTAAACAATCTTCCATAAACGTGAAATGGATAAGCAAATTGGTTAGTAAATTTGGTAGTAACATTGGTTAGTAACTCTTAAATTATTTTTATTAACACTTTTCGGAACTGGTTTTTCAATGCATCTATCTCTATTCGGTCTTCCATCTTCTGGGTGAATGAGGGGGTGTGGCAAGTTTCACTTTTCTTTTCCTAGCACTCCGTAGCGCAGCATTAGCGTCTCCATAAGTTAAAGCTCCTTGGTTGCAGACTCAATACTGCAGTCTAGTGGCCATTTTTAAAAGTTCATCTTTCAAATAGGAAGTACCTACATAAATTTTTTATCTTTGTTGTCATTTGGCTGTATCTATGGGGGATGAAGCGGAAATGGGGGAAAACATTTCTTTTTTTAATGTGTATTTCGGCTGTATGTAATTATATTTACCACTAATGTTTGAAATGGAAGTGTCACTTCGAAACTGCATGTTGTTTTCCCATGATCCTGATGATTTCTATCGCTTCTTGTATAAATTAGCAAAATTGAAATCGAAACGTTAAAACTTGATTAATTTATTAGGTGTCAAAAACTGAGAAATCAAATGGCTTCTATTAAAAATATCTCGTAAGTTTGATATAATATTTCTTGAATGTGCTTTAAACTTCATTTTAATTTTTCTTTGATTGCTGTCAACAGGCTATTTTTCGGTCATCTGTTAATTAGACCGCTAAGCCGCAATCGAAAATTCATGTTAGGTCAATAATTATGCACTGTAACTAATTAGCATCTTTAGCTATTGAAATTAGTTCAGATTTCTTTGTAGTTTGTATTTTTTGATTTTAGATCGTTAATTTTGTACACTTTTTTAACCATGCATTGCATTTGAGTGTTTTTCAAATGTCTTATTTCAGACTTCAAGTATTCATTTTCTCATTATTTTATTAATTTCACTTTTGATATTTTTCGTAGAATTAAAAACTGAATTTTTCTAAAACTAAAAGGCTTATGATAATTGTGTTAATTTTTAGCTATTATTCTATCGAGATAAAAAAAAAAGAATTAAATATCATAGAATAATTACAGCTCAAATTTCGGATTTTAATGATATTTCACCCGATTTCATCTCATAGGTAGCAAAACTTTACCATTACACTGAGAGTTTTGCTCATTTTGAGCAAAGATATTTCTAACACTTAAAATATGATAAACTTAAAAATGGTAAATTGATCAGATTAAAAGTACTTTTGTTCAGCTAAACAAATTCTAGGTGAATAAGGAGTTTGGATTTAAAAAAAAAAAAAAAAGCTTTGGCAGCTGCTGTCATTACTAAATGTTAATATGCAATTTAGTGGTCATTAAAAGGTGCAAATTTTACTTGGTGGCAAGGGTACAGAATATATCTGACTGAGGTTCAGGGGAAATTCTAAAGCAACTGTGAGAAGTTTTTGCCCTGAACAACAGTTGCAGACTTTCTATTGTAGTATTGGCTAATCAGTTTGTGATTTAGTACATTTACCATTCGTGAGTAGATTCCTCACATCATTAAAATGTTGTAAAACTAGCACAGACAATGTCTCATTACTCCCTGGAGCTTGAAAAAATATGCTATGGTTTTGGAAGAAATTTTGGACAAAAGAAATGTGTTCTGGAGAAATATTGGGCCCTGAACATTTTCTGCACCCCTGCTTTGTCGTAATGACACAAAATGCAAGGGGCATGCCTATAAAGTCTAGAAACAATTTTTAATGCAGTTAAAGGTTGCATATCTTTCATATTTGAAATGTTAGAAAATTTATATAGGATTGTACTTCAGAATGTATTTCAATACTTTACACAACATAGCTAGAACTTGAAACAGGAAAATTATAAAAAGGGACTGTAGTGGTTAATGATGTATCTCTATATTTTATGTTCACAAAATGGATAATAATACAGCATAATAGAATGCCTCTTATTGATCTATTAGATATTTTTAACCCTTTGAGGCGCAACCCTTTCCCAATGCTGAAAAAAGGGCAGCCGTTGCCATCGCTTGACTTAACTACCAGCAAGATGGTGGATGATCGAAACGTTCATCGTGTGCCACAGATCTAGAGACCCTTTTTTTACAAACAGCTGGCTGTGCCCGCGCACAACCAGCTGTTGTCAAAAAAGGGTCTCTAGATCTGTGGCACGCGATGAACATTTCGATCGTCCGCCATCTTGCTGGTAGTTAAGTCGAGCGATGGCAACGGCTGCCCTTTTTTCAGCACTGGGCAATCTATCCAACTGTTCTCGCATTCTTCCATTTTTCAGCAGATGTCAGTGCTGTTAAAAATAATCGCAACCATTTTTATTACGTTAAATGACGTGCTAAAAAGTAAAGGATTCTCGTGGAGCTATGTCACCCGCAACTATTTTTATAGAGATCAAATCTATTCTTCGTGACTGGCAACAGTGAAAATGTCAGAGTTTGGTGTTCCCAGAGAGGGAACACTACGCTTTAAAGGGTTAAATATACACACAAAAGAATTTTTATTGTGTGTGTTTGTGGTTCTTGTAATCTTGCTGTAGCTAATCAAACGTCTCAGGGGAATCCTTCACTTCTTTTTATATTACAAGGACTGGATATTAAACTTTTGCTTGTTGACCAAAAATTAAATGTTACCAGCTCACACTTAACTGAGTAGAGTATTTGGAAGTTTTGACTTTGTGAATAGTTTAAGTACTTGTGTATTATACTGTGGACCATTTTTGGCAGTAATTTTTTTTTTCTACCAATTAATGTGATTGAATGCCAATAATATTAAGCAATAGTGCAATTCTCTGTTACTAATGTTGATAACCCTATTTTATTATATTAGATAGCCATTTACTTATTTATCATCATTTTTAATCTTGTCAGTTACACAGCTGATGTTTTTGATTGCCAGAGATCAATTTGATGTGGTTGTGATCGACTACACCAAAGAGAAATATCTGAGACAGAAACCTCCATTGGCCTGTTAAATTTGCCTCAGAATAATGTCAACCAATGATACCCCATTTTTCATCTTGCTCTTATTTTTGTCTGCCCGAGATGAGTTGCAAGAATCCATCAGGATAAAAATATTTCATATTCTGGGTTGCCATTTCTTTAATCAAAATACTTATATAATATTTTTTAATGCCTTCATGCTTATTGACAGCGGTGCTATAAAATACTGCAATTAATATGAATCTATGAATTAAAGATGATAATTTATGATTTGGACTAGAATTTTAAATAATCCATCAGTACCAACCTTTAAGTTTGGTGTTAATTATATATTGTGTGTAAATTTTATTTGAATTTCCACAGACCAGTTTATGTAACTAAACCTGTAAAAAATTGCAGAATTTTTGTTTTAAAATATTGATTTTTTTTTGCCTCCTCAAACCTCTACTGCAATAGAGATAATACTTTTGAATAATAATATTTGGTATGATGAGCATATATGCATAAAAGCATGATCATACCACATTTGTAATGGAGGTCAAGATAACTTTAAAAAAATTACATTTATGTATAATTTTAAAATTGCCATAAAAAAATAAACAAATATAAACTTTTATAAATGTTAGTTTTTAAAAATTATTTTACAAGTGAAATCTTTTTTAAAAAGAATAGTTTGAACTGTATGTTTGAAAAATTCTTTATTATACCCATGATTATTTGCATTTTTCTATTAACTAAAAAAGCAGTGTCATATTGGGGGCTTGTTATTTCAAAATGAGTTTGAAAAAAGAAATTCCTAGTTTTCTGTAAATATTAAATTAGTTTTCTGTTTTTTCTAAAGGCTTTTTTCTGTGTAATATAAGCAATAAATAATGTATCTCATTTGGATTTTTTGGAAACAGGACAAACTTGGCTTATGCTAAATGTCCTGTTTGACAAAAACAACAAATTTTCAAAATTATTTTTTGAAAATATTATTTTCTAAAATTCACTAAATCTACATAAAAGTAGTCAATTTAATTTATTTGTAACTTCTGCTGGCCATTTCTCAAGGCCATGTTATTGCTATATTGCTGCTTGCACAGTATGTGTTGTGTGTTCAGCTGGCTGTAAGAGTATTTCAGGAATGGCATGTTAGGTATCTGTGTTGAAGTCTACTTAATGTTTTTCCTCCTTTAATGTGTTCCTACATTGGCATTTACTGAAGAATTTTTCAAACTGCTGAATTTATTTATTTATTTATTTTATACTTAATGTCATCACAATGTTAAATAAATCTAACATTACAGGGTTTCTACAGACTTGGAAAGTCAGGGAAATGAGTTTTGGTCAGGGATTTGGGAAAAAAGTCTGGGAAAATTAGCAGAAATTGAAGAAAGGTCAGGGAAATGCAAGAAAAATTGAATTTTGCTGTAAAATCAAGAAAATATTTGCTGTTTGAACCTAAGTATAGAAATTGTTTTATTTTTCATTTTCTCATTCAATCTTATAAATAATTTTAAAATGTGTTCTTTATGAGCATATCTTGTGCAGTTGAAATATGCTTAGTTTTATCCTAAATTATTATCAAACATGGTTTTTGTTAGAATCCAGGGATGTCAAATAAGATTCTTGTATATATTAATTTTATTATTATTATTTGTAAAAAAAGAGGGGCAAAATATATAAACAAAGGATGTAATGTTAAAACTAGAAACTCAAAATTCGGGAAAGCGCACTAAATAAAGTCAGGGAAGAGCATGATAGATGTCAGGGAAGCAAAAGCTGTGAAATCTGTAGAAACCCTGCATTAAAAATAAATAAATAAATAAATAAATAAATGCAAATAAGAAGAGAATGTGAAGCAAAAATTATGATATAATGCTGTTTCCAATTTTACTGTTAAAAAAGAAAAAAGGAAAGTAGAGAAGATGCATAAGAATTTTAAATATATCATTTCTTCAAAAAAAAAAAAAAAAAAAAAAAAAAAGTTAGTGTTAAATTAACTATGCTTTAAATATATATATTGTGCTACACACTGGTAGGTATGATTAATCTATGGTGCTTTAAATGTTCTCAATTTTGCTTCCTATTGTCAACTCAGTTGTGGCTTTATGAAGTACATGTGTCTGCAATGTTACTTTTTGTTTAAGCTATCAAGCATTTTCTACTAATTAGGGTTTTAAGAACTTAAAACTATATTAGAATCACAATTCATCAGTGAATCTGAAATATCAAGTATTATATTTTGATAATTTTAAGAAAGCACTAGATAGACCTAATTCAAAACATTTAAAGGTCATTCTGAAACTTTCTAAACACTACTTTTATTTATTTAAGTATAAATAAATTTATGAATATAATTATAAGTTAAATAAATGCTTTTAGGTTTTCAAATGAACATTAAGTTAATTAGTTATAACATTACAAGCTAATAAATAAGTTAAGTAATAAATTCTACAGACTGACCTGTACCTCTACTGAATCACAATCCCATATATGCTACTGAATATAATAAAATAAACATTTAGCAGTTTTCTCCAGTTTTTAATACATTTAACAAAATTGTTTAAACAAGAAAAGACTGAGTGTGTTATTTTTGCTGCTCTAGACATATCTTATCTTTTTTCGTAGAAATACTTCTATGGCTTCCTCTAATCTCCTGAAACCTTATGACTGGGGCCGTTCTATTTTTTCCCAGACTGCCCTGTGATGTCTCAGACAGTCAATAATGTCAAACTGGTCCTGCTGTTTGTCACATTCTGTTATTTTCATCTTTCTCAATAAGTTTTAACTAAGACATATTATAAAGAACATACAACCATGAGTTACTATTTACCTGTTAAACCGAATCCCTTAAATCTTGATGTAAAAGAACCGGCCTGGAAAAGCTTGATCCAAAAACTTGATATGGTGTCGTATCATTGCAGTATGCCTGTTTTGGAAAACGTGCAAGTGTCGCTGAATGAGATTCTCGAAGTCAGAGGCCAGTCACTGGAGGAATGGGAACTCTGGGGTGTTCTTTTTCAAACAACAGAAGCTGTTCAAGACATATTTCTGAGAGGTATTATTAAGCTTTGTGTTTGGTTGTAGAACATATGTAGGAAGTACTATATGAATGTTAATAGACTAGCTAGTTATTTTCATATCTTTTATATAATTTAAATATACAGTATGAAACCTGTTATCCGGAATGGTTGGGACTGGGTGTATTCTGGATAACTGGAATTTTCTGGATAACTGGCTGGGGATTAACATGACATCTGCTGATTTGATTGGTAGCATAAATGTTACTCTCTATTTTTGATTAGAATTAAACATTAATTGTTAATGTACTAGCAAAATAATATTTCAAAAAACTAATATGATCAAGATAAATAATAATCATTTAGAGAGGAAGTAGTAAATATATGATAACTTCTTGAAAACTTACTCACACACTAAAAAAATAAATAAAATACCTTACCAGATTGCTTACTTTATAAAATCTAGCTGCAGTACTCAAAATAAAAAAACAAAAGCATAAGAAATATAAATAAAAACTCCTTTTTTGCTTTTCTTTCGGAAAAAAATAGGAATTTAATCGATTGAAAAATAATTCTGGATAACTGGTTTCTGGATAAGAGGTTCCATACTGTATATTGTAATTAATAAAAATTTTGTATTTAACACACATATAAAAAATAGTGCAGATACTACTCTACTATTCCTTCCCCCTCCTTCACAAATATGTGTTATCTACAAAGTTCTTTATTAATTTTAATGTTGAAGCACTAGATTTCTTTAAGTGCTCTTACATGTTGGGATTCTTAATTATTTTAAGCTTTAATGTAGTCTTAATTTTTCTGAATTTTAAAACATTTTTGGTATTGTGTTACAGAAAAACTATTTTCAATTCAGGTGTGCATTTATATTTTTTCTTCTAAAGAATTATGTATAACATTTTATATTGCAAAATTCAAATAATGTGGAAGATAATGGAATCAAAGAATTTTTTCATTGAAGAAAATTTAAAAAATACTCATAAAGCATTTTAACATGTTTCACATGTGTCATTTGAGCGACAACTGTCTGGCTGCTCATCCTTCTGTGCAGATTATGTTTCTTTATATCTGTTGTACTAAACACAGAAAAAAGGTATTAAAAAATATAAATTAAAGTTATCTTTGTACACTTCATAACATATGTTGCTGGAAATCAAAGTGGAAGGTTTTCTTAAACAACTCGATCCATTACAATGACACAATTTGAATTTACAATTTTTAAGGCTAATTTTTTTTTCCCCCATTGAAATAACATTATGAGAGTGGTTTGTTTTTCGCACAGTAGGTATTGCTTCATTGGTTGCTATGCTTCTCAAGATGCTCTGTAGAATTAAAGGCTGATCTAGAGCTGTGGTCTTCAGACTTTTTAATTTATAGAAACTTTTTAAGAACGTTCATCTTTAGTGAAACTATTCATCATAAAAAATAAACAGATAAATAAATATTCTTATGTATTTGTATAATTTTATTCCACATAAAAAGGATGAAAATTTAGGAAATGCAGAAAAACATTTTTTAAAAATTCAGTATGCAGTAACTTCATATGAATGACATTTGTTTCACTTTACCTGGCAAAGTTTGTAACTCAGGATTTATTTTCCAGTCATTGTAGCTGTAATAAGTTGTTTGCAATGCAGTTTTTTTAAAAATTAATTTGAAATTTGAGAAAGTCAAACAATAATTTTAATCCAATTGTTACATTTCAACAATTAACATTTTAGAAGCAATCATTTTGAGAGGTGGCTGAACAAAGCTTTGGTTTTACAGCACTTATAAAAAAGTTAATTTTTTATCAATATTTAAAATTTATTTCCCCAAGAAAAGCTTGTAAATATGTTTCAAAAGTCATCTAAATAAAACTTTTCGGAATTTTGTGAAACTCAATGGATCTATCTTTACTTTCATTAATTTTATAAAGGTTAACATTCCTACCTTTATAAAATTAAAATTATCAAAATGTTCTTAATGCTCTAAATTTAAGTAACTGTTCATTAAATTAGGTTTAGAAAAATAGTCTTTTTCTCAAAAATTTATTGGATTAAAATAAGCAATTAATATTTACTAATTACTATGTAAATTATCTTAATCTGAAATAGTATGTGAACTATCTTAAGGGAGAGGATGACCGTATAAAATTTGTTCAAAATAAAGTATGTACAAACTATTAAGTTTCCCTGACATTAAATTTGAAATTTTCATAGGACATGCTTGTAAAGATGGCATACCTCAGTTCCTAGTAACACCGGATAACATATTTTGCACCTCTATGGGACGCGTAGTGCTAAACGTTTGCCTTCCTGAAAATATTCATGGAACTAAATACTGGTGTCCAGAAATGAAAGACAAAGAATTTTATTCCAATAATTCCAATTTAGAGAAAGTAAGTATGAGACTCACTTTATTAAATGTTACTAGATAAATAAATAAAAAAAAGGGCATTGTCTGCATCAGTATTGTTATATTTACTTTATCAGAGATTATATTATTCTTGATGTATTATTCATGTGATATTATTCTTTTTTGTTTTGCAGATTTATGCATATACAATCGGCCAGACAATGTTTCATGCAGCTTACTATGGATGTGAGAAATATGATTTAGTAAATGTATGATCATTTCTTATACTTGAAAAAGTGTGTTGTGCTGTTTTAAAGATTAAATTTCACTAATTTTTTTCTGAATTAGTTTAATCTTTTACAAATTGTTAAATTACCATTTTATATCAATTTTACACTTACTTTATATGTATAATTAAATAAATTTCAAGGCTGATTTATAATATTTATAGTGATTAATAGCTTTGCAGATATTGGTCATTATAAAATACTAATAATCAGTGGCATAGGCAGAAATTTTTCATGGGATGGGTTACAACTACTGCAACTCATATATATGTATACGTGTGTGTGATAAGGGAGTGAAGAATACACATTTTGTATAGCAAAATATTCCTCATGGGGGGGGGGGTTATGATCTCCTACCCCCCCTCTGGCTATGCCACTGCTAATAATTCATTATTAATAATTTTTAGTTAGTAATAGCAACATATCATAACTATATAGAGAGTTTTTCAAGAAGATAACATTTGTGTTTGTACAAGTATAACATACATACATACAAGTACTAGTATATATACATTGATGTAAGATGACATCATTATAAACTGATTTAGGAGAGAACTAAACTCAATTTCCATTAAAATGTATCTCTTAAATCGAAATAAACTTAATACATGTGGCATAGTATGTAGCTTATACTATACCATATCTTGTTAGGGACAGAGAGGTATTAAACATTTAAGTTAAATACTTAAAAATAAAAAAGAGTTTTGATTTTTTTTTGTTATATTAAGGTTGTTTTTTTTTTAAATGCGATAAGCATCACAGGACTTGAACAGCTTAAAAACAAACTAATGATGTTAAACGCATGAAAAAATTAATAGAAGTCCTTTATCAAATGCGTTATGCTCTTATATTAACAGTGAAGCTACATGTCTGATGCAACTTTCAGAAAATATTCTCAAGCATAAAAATCATCTTCAAAAAAAGGTCTGAAGTGTTATCCTTGCAGGGAAATATTGTTAAATTCCACATGCTTAAGATTTTTCCCAAAATGTTTCATAACTGTTATAGATTCACTATTTGTATTTGTGCATAGTGCAGATTGTAATGAAGAATTCTAAATTTTTAAGTCCGTCACAGTTGGATTCGTTAAAAAGCTGTTCAAGAAATGCATGATTTCGTAGCCAAGCAACTTCAATAACTGCATTTTTGAATAGTAATGTCTAGTCTGATGCAGTGAATGCTATTGAAGTTGTTATATTTTTGGAAAACAGAAATTAATCATAACTTAATTATATAGTCATGAAATTATTTTATGGTGAAAATATGCACTACATAAATTCTTATTATTATTTTTATATTTTCAGCACATAAGAATTGTGTATATTTTCTTCAAGAATTTTTTATTATTAAAATTGCAAACTTTTTAACAAGATAGTTACGTGGAATTGAAAGTGTCAGCGTTAATTCAAATTGAAATATATTTAGAGATAATGTAGATAAATAGTTTTAAATCTTTTTTGACAAATTAGAGAGTTTGCTGCAAAATGGAGATAGCTCCATCTTATGGGTGTCTGGAGTTACATGTACTATATTGCAGTAAAAAAAAAAAAAAAAAAAAAAAAAAAAGCTCATTTGTTATCAAAAGGATCTGGCTCTAATCATTAGTTCTTGTGTTATTCAAAAGATGAAGGTGCCTGTGTCATTAGTTTGTGTTGAATCTCCAAATTGTTTTTTACAGTGTTCTGTGTTGAATCTACCTCCTTTTTACAGCAAACCTTTCAATTTCTTTGAAATATTCACTTTTTTTTTCTGTGTGTATCTAATTTACTTGTTTTAATTTCATAGAAAAAATTTTCTCCATTATTTAAAACTGTTTTGCAAGCTATGTGCCAGAAAGATGTGGATTTGAGAATGGTTTTGTCAGACATATCTGAAGTAAGAGCATTATTTTTAAAAAATTTGTTTTTATATTTAGATAGTTTACACTGCAGCATTTTATTTATTTAACTTGTTTGACTGACTACATTTTCTGCTATCCTTAATCACTTTTATGGCTCTCCTGAAATTATTACCAAAATTATTGTAATTCATGGACATTTGAATAATGTGTTTGTAATCCTCTTGACAATTAAAATTTTCTGTTATCCACTTAGGTGCATGGGGAGTACCAGTCACTTAGAAAATATATTTGCATTCTTACAGTAAAATTAATAATTATCTAAACTTGATTCATCAGTGTAGTTAATGGCTGAGTAAAAATGAGGATTGTTATTTTTTGTTTGTTCATCATAATTTTCATTAAACTGTTCTTATTCAGTTGTACAATTTTCAATTTATTTATTCTTTTGTGGTTGAAAAAGAGCATTGCATTTTCATTTTATAAGAACTGGACTGCTACTTGTGTGATTATTTGCTATTACATTTAGCTTCAGCTGGGGTGGCTTTCGGATAAATATTTTATCTGGGGTAAAAAAAAAAAAAAAAAAAGTCAAAGCAGTTATTTTTCAGCATAATGCTTGTGATGCTTTCTATTTGTGAGAAACTTTACTAATATTTAAACATGCATTGACAGTAGGGAATATGTTAAAACCAAGCTCTTATGAAGTAAAAAGTTATTAATTTTTCCCTCTTATCTGTTCAAGTTGTGTCTTTGAAGTACAGCATTTCATTTTCTCTATTTTCTTGTATGTAAATTATATTTGTTTTGATTTTGGAGCTTCCAATTTCTTTCGTTTTCTTTATATTAAATTAGTTTTTTGTAGTCTAAATGATTGAACTATGCTTTGTGATTTTCTGACTGGAAGCACATAATGGTAAATCGTAATAATATTTATGGATTTTTTGACAACCCAAGCATATTTACAGCAGTAAGAACATGAAAAGAGACACATAAACCAAAATCACACACCTTTTTTTGTAAAATTATTAAAAACAGATGTTTTGGAATTGTGCAATATATATTGTATATATATTTATTGAGAAAAATGCTTTGACAGACTCCTCTAAACAGCATATTCTTGCTGATATTTAATGCAACTATGGTCAAACTATATGAAAGATATTTAATCAACTAGTTATTCCTGTAAACTTTTAGTATGAATTATTTAATTAAAGAATACTTTTTTTTATAGGTTTGTTGCTTTCATGGATTTAAGCATATGAAGGGGTATACTTTTCTAAAAGCTGTGATTTCATTACATAGAGAAGTATTAGGAAGCTTGCCTGAGGTAAATAATTTCTATTTATTTAGAAAATATTTCTGGTAAATGTAGGACTTTTCTTTATGATTTTCATATTTATTTATTATTTTCTTATTATTTTTGAATAGTCCCAAAGAATGTAGTTCTTTATATAAATTTGTACTAATTTTAAGTTAGCATTACAGTAGACTATAAATTTTTTACTGTGCTGTTTGATTATTTACCATCTAAGGTTTATATTCAGACTGGAAATGCTCTTTCATGCTTAAGTGTTAAAAATAAAGAGGTTTTATGACACTCCTTTGTACCTCTGACATATAGAAATAAAAAATATATACTTTAGCCACAATTAATGTGCTAATTTTTTAGTAATGGAACCAAAGTGTTTAAAAGTGCCAATTAAACATCTAGTAAAATACTTGTTTTCTTTCATAGTTTCTTGAATAGTGTATATATATAGATAGATAGAGATACAGTCAGAGCTTGATATACGGTCATCTGCATATAAGGTCACTTTTCTAAAGACCCAGCTCACTGAATAAGAGTTCTGTATTATGGATTATTGGATACATGGTCAGGTCTGAACAGGCGCGTAGCCAGGAAAATTTTTCGGGGGGGGGGGGATATGAACTTATATGTGCATAAATAGACGGAATTTCATCACTAATCCAAAAATTTCGGGGGGGGGATGGGATATATCCCGATATCTCCCCCCTGGCTACGCCCCTGGGTCTGAATACTGTAATTGCCTACAAGATCACTTTTGTCTGACTTTTTTTGAGTGATTTTAGTCATTTTTCATCTTTCCCTAATTTGATATCCAAAATTGTTTTGAAAATTTTGGATTCCAAAGCAGTAGAAAGTAATGATCACAACAGTGATACAGAAAGAGAAGTGGTGACACAAGCAGAAGCCCTCAAAGTATTAAATAATTTAATAGAGTCAAATAAACGTTGCACAAGTAATTATTATTTTCAATTTATTTGTTATTCTTGTACTCATACTTGACTTTTTGTTTTCTTTTTAGAATGAAATTCTCACTCAAGTAGACCAAGATGTAATGAAGGAACATGAATCTGAAGAAGTACAATGTATGTTTTTTCCATTAGGTTGAAGGATTTTTTATGTTTATATCATAGTGACTGTGCTTTATATTTCATTTTGGCAGCATCCTTTGATTTATTAATATGCATTAAATAATTTGTCCTTAATTTAATATTCTAATTTTATTTATTCATTTATGTTATTAATTTAATGTTGTGATCTTGTACAGCAGGGTATATCATACTGCAGTGAACTATGTCTGTTGGAGAAAATTATTTTTATGAAAATATGTGCCACTGATGCAGTAACATGTTCTACTGTCATCTTTGCAATTTTTTTTAAACCACATTAAATATCCATATAATCTATCTAGTTACCATTAATTTTATCACAATAATTTATTTTTCATGCATTTTGTTTGTGAAAATTGATGTTAGGTGTATTTATTAACAAGCATTCATATATATAGTATAACAACCCTATTATAACTTGAATTATCTTATAATTTAACAGATACACTTTTTAAATTTTGGATCTAATGATTCACAAACATCTTAGATTTAATTTTAAACATTTTAATACTTTTTCAAGTATTTTATGCTGCCTTTTGTTTTTAAAAATATTAAGGTTAAAATCAATTTTTGCTCTAGAATAAATTAAGGTTTGTGTTGAATAAATTAATCTTCGATTTATTACTGTACAAATTTTTATTACGTTATTCATTTATATTGCAAATTATTTTATAAGCAGTATTCATCTTTTTTGTTTCTTTTTTAAACCAGATAATAATCTAAAAAAGGCTACAAGAATGACAATTAAAATTATTTAAAAAAATATGTTAAATTTATTAAGCTGAGTGATGTTATGGTTAGAGCATAGGTTCCCAACCTTTTTTTAACTGGTGCCCCCTTTTTCTAGTGAATATTTCAATACCATACCCCCCTTCCCACTCTAGAGAAACAAGAGCGTACATAATGCATGGTGAAAACAAGAATTAAAAAAAAAAACAAACAAACAAAAAAAAAACTTATAGATAGAATATTGTTTTAATTGAAACACTACTGAATTTCTTCTTCATTTAAAAAAGAGGAATAAAAGTTTTAGCTTACCTATTACAACGACCGGCACAGGTTTTTGATGATACGATGTAATAGATAATAACTATTGCTTTCTAAATAAATAAATTGACAGTTTCAGAGAACAATCAAAACGCATACTTAATTATATTAAAAATAATTTTATTAAAATTTATTTTTATTAAAATATTATCAATGTAATTTTTAAGCCTTTTTTAGACTATATTTGGTTAATCTTCCCATGCTCCTCCGTGCCATATCAACGCCCCCTAATTTTTTCTGGGTCTTTTACCGCCCCCCTGAAAGCCTCAAACGGCCACAAGGGGGCGCTATCACCCACGTTGGGAACCTATGGGCTAGACTATTGGTCTTCACGCTGCAGGTCCCAGGTTTGATCTTAGGGCTGGGAGAGTTTAATTAACCTTTCATATCTTAATGGGCTGATAAAATGAGGATAAAGCTAGCTTAGGAAACTAAATATTGGGGCTCCTGCATCAGACTGGGGCATTTACTTCTGTACCCTGGTGTCATTGGTTGAGAAGTTGTGACTGGGCATTGCAGGCTTTGGCCTTCAAGTTGGCTGAGGCTACACAATACTGAGTTTAACACTGAAGTTGGCTGAGTTTAGCGCTTAGTTTAGTTTAATTTATTAAATGTTCTTACATTTCTGTCAATATATTTAAATGTATTATCTTATCTGTAGGTGAAATGGAGGATCCACTTGAATTTGTAAACTATGACACTAAGAACTTTTCATATGGACACAGATTAGGATACCATCCTGAATTAAGCTCTTCTAGAAAACCTACAAAAGTTGTTAAAATTACCCCTAAAGAAAGGTGGAAAAAAGCATATCACAAAGTCGTACATGAAATGCGAAAATCTAAACTGCCAAAGCTTGATAAAGATAAGATGATGGAAGAGTGGAAAAAACACAAGGCTCACCAAACAATATTTCGTGTCTATGAAGAATTAACCGAAAGAAGAAAAATGCTAGAACTTTTGAGATTGAGCATTAATATTGGACCTTCTGCACCAGTGGATGTAGATAAAAATCCTTTGTTAATGACAGGTGAGTTAAAATCTTTGCTGTAATTTATTGACTGTGGGGAAAAAATTGGAGTATTGTTTATGCAAAAATTCAAAACAAATTTGATTGTTTGAAAATTATACATTTTATAGTGCCCAAGGAATATGATTTCCGAAGTACTATCAAGATATTTATTTGTCGATTGGGCTATGTGCTGATGAAAATTCTGACATCTTACTGTATTTCACTGTAGAAAATATAAAAATGAATTAGTAACATGCAAAAATAATCATTCAGTGATTAGTTTTTTATTAGAAAACATAACATGAACCAGTGGTTACAGTGTATACATTTGTTTATCACCATCGACTGATATTTGTATCTTGTGCTTGAGATGCGAATACCAAATAAATTTGCTTTTACACTCAATGTAAGTATTTGCTCACAGTGATTTTCAGCAACAATTTTTTTTTAATCATATTTTAATTTTATTATACTTATTTTCGCTCCCTCTTTTTTTTTTTTTTTTTTTTTTTTTGTATTGTTAAATATGTAAAAAGATTTCTTCTGTGTTGCAATTTTCTGTAGGTTTAAAGCCAAAGACTATTGCTGAATTGGTGTTGTTGCTTCAGAGGCCTCCTAAACAGCCTGTGATTGGACACACTTCAGTTTCAGATGTTGCAGGGTGTTCTTCAATTGATTCGAAGTATTTTTCATATTTTTTTTTTCTTTTATGAATTTGTATTTGTTTTTCCTCAAATATGATTTTTCTGTTTAATTTTTTATAATTAATTATAAAATGAATACAGTAGCATCTTGAGATATGAATGTCATAACATACAAGTTTTCTGCAATATGAAGCATCATTAGTTCAATTTTTTGAAAGTGTGAAGTTAAAAAATTATCAAAGAAAAGTGACATGAAATAACAATTGACTATTGCATGAATCTGCTAAAATATATCAAGAACACTCCACAAACTGGTTTTTGATTGTAATATTAATAAAAACTTAAGGTTAAAAACTTTTACAATAGCACACATAAAATGGTACTCATTAACTTGATCATTTCAGGCAGTGGAAAAGGCCCACCTTTCTCAGATACAAAAAAGTTCAAGCCGTTCAAATATAAGAGTAGAAAGCCTGGAGTTGAAGTAAACAGGGGCAGTTGCCATTTGGAAGAAAAGAAAGAAATAGGAAATCAGAGACAATAAACCTTTTGTTCTCTTTTATTGTCTCTTTCTTATTTATTCCTTTTTCTGAATGGCAACTGCCTCTGTTTATTTTAATTCCAGGATTTCTACTCTTGTAAATGCTTGAACTTTTTTCGTAGCTGTATTTGCTTTTGTACTGCCCAAAATGATAATTTTGTGGATAAGTACCATTTTACAAAGAGCATTCCATAAAAACTGAGAGTTATTTTTTTACGTAGTGGCAACACTGCAAAATTAAAAAATAGAAGTGCAGGCGATTTTTTCAAACTGTTAACTGTATGCTTATACAAAATTCTAAACGAAGCAGGCGATTTTATTTTCCTAGTTCCGTGCTTGTTTAAGAAACTGTTTTATTTGCCCTACAGAGATGAACTGGTAGGGAATTGGACATTACATCATGACAATGCTTGCCCGCAAGTCGCTACTTCTGTTCAGCAATATCTTAGTAAAAGCAATATTAAAATCATGCCACATCCCCTTTACAGTCCAGATCTCGCACCATGCGATTTCTGGCTGTTTCCAACATTGAAGGAGAAGCTCCATGGCAGAAAATTTAACACAGATGCTGAAGTTATTTCAGCAGTGGAGGGTTCTTTGAAGCAGCTTCCAGAAAAGGGCTTCTCTACTTGTTTTGAAAAGTGGGTTGAACGATGGAACTGCTGCATATCATCTGACGGAGGGTATTTTGAAAAAGAATGATGTATTTTTGCTGTAAATATATTTCTTGATTTTTTATGATTTTACTCTCAGTTTTTATGGAATGCCCTTTGTATATGTGTTATTATACAATTTTTCCACCAACACATCTCAGAATTTTCTTATTTACAGTATGTAAATATGTACAGTATGTAAATATACTTAATTTTTTTTTTTTCTGTAGAATATGTGTTTATTATAAATATTAGGTTGTAACGAAAGTTTCCCACCACCGCAAACATCGTCAGCACACAGTTTGCGTTGGCATATTTGCTCATATTTTGTCAAACAATTTTTGGCATTTGAAAGAAAGAGACTTACTTTATAACACTGTGTTGTGAGATCTGTAAAAAATATAGTTAACATTAAGTGCAAGGTGTCTCAAATGGAACTATCACTCTAGAGGATTATTACCATCCTTTACTTCCAGTTGTGTTGCAAAAAGTCAGCTACAGAATGTCAACGAATTATGAGTACAGCTTTAAGTACTATTGTTGTATCATGTGACACTGTGCAGGTTTGTTACCGAAAGTTCAAAAACAGTTATCTAAGGAGTTAGAAGTTAGTTTCTCAGGCAGATTTGGCGGAAAACTTTTGTTACAACCTGATACATTAATATAACACTCATTTGCTGTAACAACGCCATAACTCGAACATCAGGAAAGCATTTGAAGTTCTGTGAAAGTGAAAAAAATGTATATTTGCCCAAAATGATACTACTGCTAATCTGCAGGTGAATTTTAAAATCTCAGAAAGACACTCTGTCAGTTAAAAGTTCACATAATTGAAATTGCCTCTGTTATTAACTCAATAAGTGTGATTTCTGAGTATTGATATTGTTGCAGCAAATGAGTGATATAAGAAATTGGAAAGATGTATTTGGTCCTGCTAAAGATAAGTCTCATTTCAGTAATTTTTAATGGGGGAAACTGATTTCAGGTGCAGGGATTTTGACCAATGGCCTGTGTCAAGGAATAAATTAAACTCACACCTCAAGGCACTACTTTATATCTATTGCTCAGTAAATTAAATAATCAGGGTTATCATCACAGATAATTCATAGACACAGATATTTATAGAGATAGATTTTATGAAAAAAGTTATAATACATATTTTAATTTTTTTCAAGCAAATTGTAGTAATCCAATAAAAAAATATATTAAAGTGTATGTTTATAAATCTTAAATATTTAATCATATCATTGATATTCATTCTTTGATATTAGATGGAGTCTTCTAAGATTAAAAAAAAAAAAGAAAAAAAAAAGATTTAAGCTATTACTAAACTGACATTTGTAGAAAACTTTAAAAGAACATTATATTGTTTTAATACAACATCATAATATTATTGCTGTCTTAGATCAAAGTATGTTATTTTTCTTTAGTACATCTTTAAAAAGTGTCAATTATATATCGATAATTGAATATATTTTTCTACTGAGTTAATATTTTTTATATTTAAAAAAAAATAGTTTATCATCTGGACTACCTCAGTTTGCCAATGATGGAAATTATGAACGTCCTTATTATGCTCTACATAAAATTGCATCAAAACTACCTCTAAAACCATCTGACATAAATGTAAGTTTATTCATTTTTTTTTTAACAAGTATGTACATTTTTATCATTCTTTATGAGCTTTTGTTAATGGAATTTTGTTAATGGAATATATCTTCTGAACAATTGTTAAGACATGGAATTTATTTCATTCAATATGTGATGCTAAAATTGTAATAAACCAGTTTTGCATAACAGAACTGCAAGGAAGTAAAAAATTATTTTGCTAAAACCAGTTTTCATTGAATGAAGGTTTATTAGGAAGCAAAGAATTGGATAAGAGATCAGAAATCTATTAAAAAATTTTAGACCTTATTGTTACTAGACCATTTTTAACAATTGCTTTACACTTTTTCACACCTTTATTAAATCATCTATTTAAAAAAGGATCTTTTAAATGGAGTTTTACTGTCTGACATTATTTAAAATATTTTTAATAAAAAAATCCCAAAAGAATAAGAAAATAGTATTTGCTTTTGAATGAACATAAAATTTCTTTTATGTTCATTCATGATCAAGTGATCCGCTAAAACAGGTATGGCAACTTTTGGAAAGCTACTAGCCAAACTTTAGGATGTTAGTTAAGTCACCCATATAATTGAGATTTATATGGGTTTTTGATATGATCTGCAGGCCAGATCAAAAGCCTAGGCGGGCCACATTTGGCCTGTAGGCCAGAGGTTGCCCATATGCGTCCTGAAAAGATATTTCAGGAAAATTTAAGAAATCTTAATTTCCTTTATAGTAATTTTGCAAAGTGTTTGAATACGTATAGTATATATTTAATCTCGTATAGTATAGGGAAAAGTTACTCTTCTTTCTGCATGTGAATCAGGTGTATTTAAGGGGGGTGGGTGGGTGAGGGGGGGGGTCCAGGCTCTCACCAAAAGTGTCAAGCAATTGTTAAAAATGAGCTATTTTAAAATATTTATATTAACTCAAGTATCAGTAAGGTTTAAAATACCTTATTGGCTCCCTTTCGAAATGGAAACCTGTATATGCTGTTGATGTGAATTCTTCAGAAGTTTGTGCTTGGGGAAACTTTAATACTCAATTTTCTAATTATCTCATGGCTTAAAGCTATGTGTTTGTATGATTATTTAGATGGAGATAAAAACAGCAATATAACATTTTTTTTTTTTTTATTATAGGAGAATGTGATGTTTCTTTTTTTTTTAAACTTTCATAACTTAGTACTTAAGTAGATGTTTTTCCGTCTTTTTTTTATACAGTCTTTACCAGGACCTCAATTTGTGATTGGTCAATTAAAGCCCCATATGAGGATCTCTCTTTTCCCCAGTGATAGTATGGTAATTGTTTTATTTATTTTTCCAGTTACTTTTATTTCAATGTAATGGAATTCTTTAGATCTTCTGTCCATTCTATAAGCTTATCAGTAATCATTATTTTATAGGGATACCAAAGTACTGTTGTAAATGTTTCTATTCTTTTGCTAAATGGCGAGTACATTGATGTTGAATGTTTGCACTCCACTACAGGAAAGCAACTTTTTCAAGCAGTTGCTGACCATATAAAGCTCCAAGAAAGGTATCTTTTTGGACTTGCTTGTGAATCAGGTGTGATCATTTATTTATTTTATTTTTTTTTCTAGTTTATGCGTATGCATGAAACAACATTTGCTATATTATAACTACTTACAATTACACACAACTTAATTAAGTAGCAGTGTAACATATGAGAGAAAAAACTGTGCATCCAGTTGTTTTTGAATAACTAAAATTATGTTTCCCATAATGCTTTGTAAATTTCCTTTTTATGCATTATTTAAGATTAATTAAGGATGTATTAAAAATGTATTTTATAATCACAGCTAAAAGAGCTTAAAGTCTACAAAAGTAGAATGTGATACACTGCTTTACTACAGGCAAGGAACTGACCCAAAAAACGACACTATGGGAGATTATGTAACTTTATTTGCAAAACTATGGATTCATTAACTTTATTTTTTGTAGTCATTCAAAATTTCAAACTATATTTTGATGGGAAAATTTAATAAAATTATACGATAAGTGTAATCTTAGAAGTGTAATTTTAAATATTTTATTTTAAAATTGTTTTTGATAAAACTAATTTGCTGATTATGTTATCAGGAAATAACATAAGCTGATTATGTTATTGATTATGCTGATTATGTTATTAGGAAATAACTTAATTTTTTGGAAATGATATTACTGCAATATATGACGCACATGAACTCATTATGGTTTTTTTTTTTCCCATTATAATAGTGATAAAAAAGTATAAAAATCTATACATAATTAAATTTTATAAGAAGTTTAAGGCTATTATTATCATTGTTAGTATAACTATTATTTTTATGGGGCAATTTCAGTATGAAATAAAAAAAAAGTGTATTATTATACATAGCCTTTAGAACATAAAGTACGGCTCTGAATTTGTGTCTCTTGAGTCACGTGGTTTTGGAAGATTCCATTGGGAAGATTCAGAAACAGAATTTATCCTTTAAAAGAGAAAATCCGAAGTAGGGTCCACCTACTTTGGATTTTAATGACGAGATAAAACTTCCTACGTAAATTTTTGTGCACTAGGGGAGAAGGTTGAACCCTGATGATTTATTACCACAAGATTCTCCCCACTTGGCGAATGGGGTTTATCACCAAAGATGGTAATCTTTTACCTGGAATCTCCCTATCTTTTCTCTTCTGTAATAGAACCTTCTAAAGCCAAGAGCCGAACTATATTTACCTCTATGTGTATTATTAAGTGATAAATTGCTTAGTATTTTTCATTAATTTTAATTCTGTGTAGCATATTTAATGCTTAAAAGAATTATGTGAATGAAATGAAGGTTTTAGCTTTTAAGAACAGTATCTGTAAACCTGTGTAACTTCAGAAAAAGTTAATAACCTTTTTAAAAATGTAATTGATCAGTATCAGTATTTAACACTTTGTTGATGTTTTTTTTTTCTTGTGTTAGAAAAGGCATTTTAACAATGAAAAAAATGTAGGTGTTTTAACTAATTATTATTAATATACAGTAGACACCGGTTATAACATACTCTTACGGAACCTATAAAAGTAATACGTTATAGCTGAAGTACGTTATAAGCAATACCGCTGGTATGATTCAATATTACACAAAAAAGGAAAGTGGGCTCATAATTTCACTGTAATATGCGTTTTAAAAAAGTCTGATTTTTTTAAATTTAAGTTTAATAGAGATAATTCTTTATTTCAATTTTATCGAGATAAATAATCTGTAATTTTCTTTTGTTTTAAATAAGCAGATGCTACTTTAAAAATACCGTTTTGGATATTTATAGTAGACTTTTGTAGAGTCTTTGCATCATCACTGCGGCATTAAAAAAATCGTGATAATGTTTTTGCATCATGTAATGCGTCGGGTATGCTTGGTATAGGTTCCTCTGTTTATTCTTCACTATCATCAGATTCATTACAGATAGGGCTTTTTAGAAGGCATTTGCATTCATGAATGACAAAGAAAAACCATGGTCTTGTTCTTAGCCCTACCTAGCAGGGAAAAAAAAGAAAGGATCGCTCCCTTCATTCATACACAATTCATCTCGCTAGAGAATCTGAAAACTGACAATGAGTGTTCTTGAAAGAATTGAAATTTTCGAGAGCAAGGAAATAAAATGCTTAAGAAAAGCAGACTTTTATTTTTGGCTGTGGTAAAAAAGTACATTATAGCCGAAGTACATTTTAATCGAAGTTAAATAACGCTATACATATAGGACTTCAAACGGGATCGATAGTACGTTATATCCCAGGTCCGTTATAACCGGTGCGCACTGTATGTATCAATCTAAAATTTTTATTATTTTGAGGTGTTTAAAGCACCTGTATGAAGAATGATAATATACTTTATTTATCTCAATTATTTATGATGATTATTCTTACCCAGGTGGTGAATGTATTTTCATTGAAAGGAAACAAAAGTTGCTAGATTTTATTCAATGTGTTGCACCCAATACATCTATTCAGTCACTTCAGATGCTATTTAAAGTTAAATTTTATTTGGAGGATATACATCTTATGAGGTAATATATATTTTGAATCCCTTTCTAACTTTAAATCTTTTTTTTTAATTTGTTATAGCTGCAAATGAATATTGTGTTTTATCATGTATGATCAAGAAGCTTTATCAGGAAAATCCCAAAAGTCTGAAAAACATCTGGAAATTGACTTTCAGAAATTTAGTGGATACCTTGACATAGTTTTACTCCTTGATTCTTGATAATTTTATAAAATATAATATGGTGTAAACACATTTATGAGTACACACATGTATGGTTCATAGAACATAGATTTATGGCTTATGGAAATCACAAAATTTTGATACATGCATGTATGTTGCCTCCTGAATGAGATTTGAATGAGTTAACTTTATTATGAAATTATGGAAGAACATTATGTCTCTGTCGCTTTGCTTAGTACGGAGAAAAAAAGTTTAATGATATTAAAGAGAACTGGAGATGTTTATCACAGTGGCATAGCCAAGGGGAGAGGTTCACAACCCCCCCTCCCCATGAGGAATTTTTTGCCATACTAAATGTATATTCTTCACTCCCTTATCACACAGATGTATACATGCATGCGAGTTGCAGTAGCCGTAATCCTCCCCCTGCCCCCCCATGAAAAATTTCTGGCTATGCCACTGGTTTATCAGATAAAAAGAAAATAAAAAAGGACTGTTGTTTGATATTTTGGAAAGCATGTATATTATGTTGCAATTAAATAAATGATCAGACAAAACACAACTGTTTCTTATCAACTTTTAAATATCTTGCAGTTCTTTTAATTTGAAAAAGAAGCTTTACTGTGTGAAAACCAAATTTTGATTTGTGAAAAATTTGTTACTATTTTTAGGAGGGCCAAGTGTTGTAGTGGCTAATAAACCATTTTATCAGACCTTGGGTCTGGGTTCAATTCCCAGCATGGACTTGGGTGTTAACTTGTCCATCCCTTTGTAGGGGGTAATGTTGGTCCCCCATTGGGATTCCCCATAATAAAATGACCAATACTTCAGGCTGATGGTCAGCTGTCTGCCCTTGGAAAAAAAAAAAAAAAAAAAGAAAAAAGAAACTTCTGTAACTTACAGTCAGAGTTAGAAATTATTTATAGAATGTGAAAATCATGCATCAATTTAACCAAACTGTGTTTTTCTGAGTTGCCAAAATGCTTTACTTTCGTAACATAATTAATTCTTAAATTATTTATTGTAGTCATAATGCTATAAACTTATTACTGTGCATAAATGCCAACCCTGATGAGTATTCTTCCTAATCCGAATTATGAATATAGTCACCAAAACATGAATAAATATATTTTGAAACAAATTGGACTTTCTTAAGAAAGAGCAAAGAAAAGAAAAGTTAATTAGGCATAAAAAATAATGACTGGGTGTAATTTTATGGTCGTAAAACTTAATTCTGTGGGCATGAAATATGGCTAATGACTACTATTTTCAAACCCGACTTACAATGTTCCCAGATTGGGAGATTTCCACAATACTCAGCTGGGATTTTTACACATCAGGGTTTTTTTTTTTAAATGAAAAATAGTTCAGAAAGATTTTTTAAGAGGGTGTGGGGGCTGGGAATTGAAAGCTGGTGGAGCCAGATCAGCATGTGACAAAACAAATTCACAAAATTGCCTCAATCTCGACTAGAAACAATCTATAATTACTGTCTGCTTATGGTATTTTATATTTTCAGAACACAGGCTCTTCGACACATGTTCTATCTGCAGTTAAGGAAAGATTTCTTGCGTGATGATTTTTGCCCTGAAAACAAATTTGCCTTGACATTAGGGAGCTTAGTACTTCAGGCTGAGTTTGGCGACTACGACACTTTCAGCTGTGGGAATGAGTATTTTTTGCTCGAGCACTACTTGCCATTTCATTGCATCAAACAAGGTAACAGAGGAGAACTCAAGTCTAAGTTGCATTGTCAGCATTCCAGTTTAAGAGGCATTTCGAAAGAATTGGCTGAATTAAAATTTATTCAAGTAAATACCCACAAATGCTTTTTTGTAATATATTTGAAAAAAGTAACATTTTGAACATATTTATTTTTGCTCTTAATATATATGTATATATTTTGTATTGTTCATATTAAAAAAGTCTTATACATATTTCTTTCATTTTGGGAACATGTAGGGAAGGTTTCTGGTCAAGAAGTTTTTAGATCTCTGTTGCTACTCATTATTTTTTTTCTGTAGTTTATAGATTACTTTCAAATAGAAATATAATCCTTGACATTATTTATATTGGATATTTTGGGCATTTGTTCAACTAATTTTTACTAAGAATAAATTTTAATCTGAAGATTTTCCAATTCTCTTTATATTGAAGTACATTTCCAGTGTTTTAGTTTTTCTCCTCTTTATTCTTTCTTATTTGCTGTGCTGTGCAAAACATATTCCTTTCTGTTTTTAATATATACTAGGGGCGTAGGCCCCTAGACTCGCTTCGCTCGCTTTTCGTATGAGGCATTTGGCTCCTAATACGGCTTATTTGTAAAAAAAAGCATAATTTCAACAGACAAAACCTAAAGATTTGGATCAGATAGAATTTTAACCGAGCTACATATTGCTTGGTTCTTGCATGCTGCTTGGAACATAAAATTTAAACCTCGCACTATTTTTAATTATGCGAAACCTATGGAACACCTAGCGTATTTGCCACCCATGGCGATTTTTCATAATTTGGCAACTTACATGTATGTTTAGTTAGTAATTAGTTCCAGGAAAACAGTACTTCATATGTTTTCCTTGATAAAAACTGCAGAACAGATAGGATAGCTTGCCACCAGTGGTGACTTTTCATTATTTGGCAATTTACACATGTTCATAACCTATAATTACTGCTCATGTAAGGTTACTGGGAAAACTATTATCAATATATTCATATACATAATCCTTTGCAGACTGGCGTATTTAGCACCACAAAATATGTCATCTTGCCGCGCTGGCAAATATCCAAGCTGTACTATAACTACTATAATGGCATCGTTAACGCCACCAAATATTTCTACTGATAACAAATACCCAAGCTTAACCTAACCGGCTTCATTATAATCTGCATTTCAATTATTTTTCATTTTCAAGATGTGTGCTAACATTTTGGATGGAACACACAGTTTAAATTTACCCTGGTCGGAGGGCTAACCTTCTGCCAGATAGTATCTGATGCCAAAATGCCACTTTTTAAATCTGCTGCTATTAGTCATTCTGTTTTGGAAAAATGAATAATTGATAATTCTAAACTTCGGTTATCTAAGAGAACTTACTATTTGAAAATTGTCAGTTTTGTGTAAGACACTTTGACTTATTTATTTCACATACTTCTTAATTTGGCACAAAAGTGGTGTAATTCTATTTCATGTTTGTCAATTTCATGCAATTCTACAGTCTTCAAATTGCTTTATTGAAAAGGCATGAATTATTTTATGCTGGCAAAGAGTGCCAAACCTGGCAACCATTATGCTTATGTATAGAGTTTTTATTAATATCTCCTTCAAAATTTAAGTCAGCTTATTGACTTCTCCAGAATTTCCCGAATCCAAGGACACCTTCGTTGAAACTCAAATCCCCACGGTTTCGGAGGAGATAGCAGAACAAGCTTTTGACAGCGACAGTGGCAGCAGCTGTCATTATTTTTTTTAGAATAGAGAGATTAGCTATCAAGTGCTGTTACTTTTAAGTATAAAAAGTTTGTTTTGTCTTGTCATCAATTTAACACTTGTGATTTACAAAACCATTGGGCTGAGTCTGTAAATTGTCCATTAGATTCATACATCATTGGATGTATTACTTTGTTCCAGTACTTCCCAAGATTTTTCACCTTGTGTGTGAACCCCTTCTGAAATTTGGAAACAATTTGCAAAGCCCATGTGTAATTTTTGTTTACTAATGTAACATTTCCACAAACCTTCTTCATACACAATGCGAACCCCACATTGGAAACCAATGTTCAGTTTAAAATAAATAAATTGCCTGGTGCTTTCTAAAAATGATAAATTGACAGGTTCTTCTTATCACTTTTTGAATCTCAATAGTTTTAATTCAAAAAATATATTTAAACTTCCTTAAAAGATAGCTGTTGTATAAAACTTGCTGTTTACTTTCATACATTATCTCTAAAATTCAGACAATGGTTCACATTGAAAGCTTTGAAAGGAATGGAAGAGATTTGCAAACTTTGAAATGTATTAAGATAACATTGGCATTTTGGTCTTTGAATAGACCTTTTCAGTAATTAGCTATTTCAATGTGAATTTAAATGTTTCTAATATTTTACCAAAAATTGCAAATGACTGATTTTCTATTACAGAGGTATTCAAAATTTTAATTTAATCAAATATGTTATGCCATGATATTTTTGAAATCTTAGCTCAAGTTTACGTGAATGCATTTAAATAAATTATGCTTCTTTAACTCAGATTTGAATAAAATATTTTTTTTGAATATAGCTCTAATAGTAAAACCTGGAAAATTTTCAGATTTTTTGCCTTAATTCTACTTCTTTTCTGTAATTTATTTAATTCTTTATAACACAAAATGAAATTTCTTCAGTCTACCACCACATTTCTTCACTACTTAATGTATGTATGTTTTATTATTATTTTTTCCTTGTTCTGGATGCATTCATATATTAGAATGAAGTACTAAGAATGAAAAAAATAAATAAATAAATAAAAAAAGTAAAAGTTTTGTAATTGTACAATACTTGGTGTGAGATAATCTGTATATATATGTATACAGTGTTTGTTCGTGTAATTTTCTCACTGTTTTTCCCAATTTTTCATGGTGGAAGTCGAGGTGCGACTATTATGCGTGGAAATCTACTACATAATATTGTATACTCTAATACTAAAACATTACTGGTTTTATAGTAAAATTACTGATTTACCAAATGTTTCCAGATTATCTGCTGTAAATTAAATAATCTTTTCGTCAGTTGCACACAAAAAAGAGGCATTTTTCTATTTATAGTTGTAATACTTTTTTAGACATAAATGAAGGTCAAATACATGACTGCAACTTTTATCTGGGAAAAATATTTTTACAATTTTTTCTGCTTCAAAACTTGGGTGCAACTATTATGGGAGGGCGACTATTATGCAAGTAAACACAGTACTCTCTCCCCCCCCCCCTTTATAGTAAAAAAATTTTCACTTTAAAATAATTTAAATTTTTGAAAAATAATGGATGTTTTAAGATATAATTGAAGGGTTTGCTCTGAAAAAAGAGGTTGCTTCAACTATTCAAATTTGCAGCAAACTGTAAAAAATGTTTAAACATAAATTAATGCGATAAGTAGCTTCATCTCTTGTGTAACCCAATAACTAATGATTGGAGCTACATCTTTTTGGTACCAAACAAAAAAGAATTATTACTGCAAGATAGTACATGTAACTCCAACCCCTGTAAGATGGAGCTACCTCTTTCTTACTGCAAACTCTTCAGTTTTATAAAAACTAACAAAAGGTGCTCAGTGTCTCATTACAATGTATTATTATTTTATTTACTTTTTTTTCCCTTTTGTTTTTGTAGAATATGATGCAAACTGCTGACTATGGCTGTCATTTTCATAAAGTTCTGCAGGTTTGTATATGTATATCAAATCTGTTTTATTTTAATTGTGAAAATAATGCATTACCCGATAAAAAGTATTAGTAATGAAATTGCTTATTTTGCATGTATATATATATTTTAAAATCCATATATGATAAACATGGAATGCATATGAATTGATAAAAGTTCTTTTACTTTTTAAAGTGTGAAGAATATATTTTTCACAAATGTTTGTAAATTTATTTGACATTGCTCTACGTTTTTAAAATTTCTAAATCAAACCTTTTATATGGGGATTTTTGGTATATAATCTTGAGTTTAAATATATTTTCTTCTATTTTTATAATTCTTTTTTTTTCCCACTGTATTTTGCCTGTAAAACTTCCCATAGTAGGATCATTATTTGTTTTTTGTCAACTTTTTGCAACAAACAAGGCATTGTATTTGAAAGTTCAATAATTATGATAGCTGAACAGAATATTTAACCCCAAGTTTTTTCTTATTCTACGGAATAATTTTCTATGTATCTGTTTTTTAATTGCCTTGTGTTTATTTAAAATATGTAGCTTAAATTTATGTGTGTCATTTTTGCATTGAGTTGAAACATTCATTGAAGTGTCCTAACTTTTCCATTTGTTCTGATTTAAATCATGGGTTAAATATTAGTTAATTCAATATTAATTTTGAACATATGCATTGTCCCCACAAGGGTGGGGCTTAGTCCTGCCATACATAGTTTCAATTTTTAATTAATATAACTAATACAAACTAGAAAAAAATATTTTGAATATATTTTTTATCCAACAAAATTTACAAGACTACATCTAATTACAGCTTAAAATTAATTTTTTGTTTTGTTTTTGTGGATTGATTCCGACTAACTGCACTAGGGTCCTAGGCCTATAAGGGGATTGCCCTCAGTGGGGGACTTTCTAAGGGATCCTAGCCTGCATTTACGTGAGGTTTCAGAGAAAACCATGAAAATTCCAAATGGCTAGGTCAACAGGCTCGGTCCAAGGTCCCTAATCGAATGTGGTGGCCATGCACATATGTGCACTGTATTCCAAACAGGAGTAAATATGTTTATTGATTACAAATTAACTATTTCAGAAAATAAAAATCTAAAGTTACTAAGAGGGTAAGTTATAAATTGTTACATCTTTTGTAATATTACTAAATAGTTTCTGGCTGTAGAACCATGAAGTTTTATTTCTAGAGCAAACAAGAAATCAGAGTGAGTAATAAAATTATGCTTTTTTTTTAGAAGTTTCAAGGTATATCACTTTGTAATTAATGGCTTACCCTTATAGATCATGGGGACTGTTTAGATTTTTGTTTTACCTTAAGCTGTTACTTAATCTTTTTGGAATGTGGTAGTGGAAATACAGTTAACTACATAATAGTTGCAAGTTAACAGTTAATTGCATTCTGTATTTTGCAATAAACTATGAATTCATTGGCTATGTTGATGTATGTTTGATGTACTTGAATGACTGTATAAATGTGACCTACCTAATATAACAGTTATTTAAATTACTTAAAGAAATTCTGTCAGTTTTTTTAATGTCAGTATGTGGTCTGTTTTGTTAAAAGTGTATGCTAATGTGCCAAGGTCAGCAACTTTGTGTCTATTTTCTATGTTTACTTTAATCTGTAATAAATACAACGATTAGCAATCTCATGTCTACTTTTTAACTTGTAATCATAGTTACTATTACAAAAATTAAAAAAATGTTTTTTTCACAACAAAGGGTGCTAGTGTTTTACTTTTCTGGCAATCAGCGTAAATATTTCAGCTTGGTAACAAGTAGCATCATGCTAAGGGAATTGTAAATTATTATTTAGCCTTTTTGAAAATTACAGTACAATTTCATTGTACTGTAATAAATCACTGTAAAAGTTTGTTTTGTTAATTTTTTTTATAAGTGTTATTGCCATTCTATTTCAGTATGTTAAAAAAAAAATTAAAAAAGAAAAGACATCTAGTAAAACAAAAATTGAGGCAGGTTCTGATTTACTCTTTATTTTATTATTTCTCTCTCTTTAAAAAAAAAAAAAAAAAAAAAAACCTTTAAAGCACAACCATTGCCCAACAATGGAAAAGTGCTGCCATTGCCATCGAATTAGGTAGTTTTTACGGCCAGACCACTGCACGTTAAAAGGTTAAATTGTATTTTCTATTTGAATTTTTCTGATTTACTCTTCATTTCAGGACAAGAAAAACAACTCATCAGTTATCTGGTTGGGAATTAAGCCAAAAGGTATAGAAGTGTATGAATTTGTTTCTGGAAAGAGAAGTATTACTCAGTACTATCCTTGGCAAAACATACTCAGGATTTCTTTTTCTAAGAAGTGTTTCTGCTTGGTTCCAAGAACTGAAAGCATCACAGGCAAACATGTTTCATATCGTTTTTATACATCAGTGCTAAACAGGTAAATTATAGCTGTTTTATGAATTTTTTGAAACTTTTTCCTTTCTTTAGTTCATCTAATATTAATTCTTTTGAGTTGCTTTCCATTATACAGGGTGTTTCAAAAAGATAGTAAAACACTTTAATTCTTTATCCAGAGATGAGTGGACAGTGTAAATTGTAAAAATGCTCAAAATAAGGTAGGGAAAAAAGACTTATGTTAAGAAAAAAAATCCTCTTGTTAATTTTCAAAAAGAGACACTTTTTAATTTGTCTACAACCCATGTACAAAAAAATTCCCAAAGTAAAATTACCCTATACTAATGAGGTGATGCACAAAATTTAAGAATTGAATCCTAAAAAGTGTCAGAGTTCTGAAGATAATCATATTCTGTCTTAAATCACTTTTCAATGACTCTCCAAGGGAAAGAAATCACATTAGATGATTGCATTTCAGTGGTCGTGCGGAAATTACAAAAGAAAATTTTTTGCACTCTAGCAATAAACATTTACATTCAAATTCATGTATAGCTCCTGACGATCTTTGTTTAAAGATATATCTTTGAGACGTTTTATTGTGAAAGGCTGAAATTTTGTACATCACCTCATTATTGTGTGGCCCATGTTGTACTGTTAGGAATTTTTTTGTAAAAGGCTCATATACAAATTTTAAAAATGCCACTTTTTGAAAATTAGCATTTAATTTCCTACCATATTTTGAACATTTTGTCAATTTACATTTCCTAGCTCTAATGAATAAAGTGTATTACCATAGAAACTTCCAAAGAAAAATCTTTTGTCTCATAATGGTGTCCCAAAGAAATGGCATTTCTTTGGGATACCCTGTATGAGACAAAAGATTTTTCTTTGGAAGTTTCTCAGAGTGAATACTTTTTATTATTGCTTAAAGGCTGCTATCTGTTTTTTGGTATATGGAAATTTTGATATTTTTAGTTTAAAAAAAAATTATTAGGTGTGACAGGGTGTCTTCTAATCAGGAAAGTTTAGAAAATTTCAGGAAAATGGGAAATAGGTCAGGAAAGTCTAGAGAAAGACTGGGAAATGCAAAGTGGATCAGGAAAATTCTCCAGAAGAATAAATTTTCCTCCATATAAAAATTTCTTGGCAGGTTTTTTTCTCACCCCTCTCTGGACTCCAGAGAGTAAAAAATGCTGATAAAAATTATTTATGTTTAGACAAAATGAATGATCCAGAATATTTGTGGCATATGCGATGCTCACACCTGTTTTTCATTCTGTGGGGTGTTTCTTGTAATAAAAGGGTCAAACAGTTATCTGTCTTTGACCAGTGATTAAATATAGAAATTTTCATTACTATGCATTCTTCGGATTTGAAGTGTAATAGACTAAAAGATAAAAATTAGGGATTGAAATTTGGCATCTGCATTTAATATTGTCAACTAGATATATCACGTAAGTACAGTATAGAACCTGTTACCCGGAATGGTTGGAACCGGGTCTATTCTGGATAATTGAATTTTCTGGATAACTGGTTGGGGATTAATATGACATCTACTGATTTGATTGGTAGCATAAATGTTACTCTCTATTTTTGATTAGAATTAAACATTAATTGTTAAATATAGTTAATATACTAGAAAAATAATATAAAAAACTCTTAATATGATCAAGGTAAATAATAATCATTTAGAGAGGAGGAAGTAAATATATGATAACTTCTTGAAAAGTTAGTCACACACTAAAAAAATAAATAAAATACCTTACCAGATTGCTTACTTTATAAATAATAGATGTCATACTCAAAATAAAAAACAAAAACATAAGAAATATAAAAAACACTCATTTTTTGCTTTCCTTTCTGAAAAAAAAAAGGGAATTTAATCGATTGAAAAATGATTCTGGATAACTGGTTTTTCGGATAACTGGTTTCCGGATAAGAGGTTCCATACTGTAGCACAAGTAGAATTGGTCAATACTGGTTGAATCTGAACCAGTATCTAACTTAAGTGCATCAATAATTATATTACAATTGAAAATATATTTCAAGTAAGTTGTAGCAAAATATTTAAATATGAAGAGGGAGTGGTACTGTTGAAGGATATCTGAAATAAAATGCATCTATGGTCACAATATTTTTTATAGAAGCTCCCAAAAGTCTTGAAAAAGTTAGGAAAGTGATTTTCAGAAATTTAGTAGATGCCCTGTGTGAGACAATGTTTTGGGTACCAAAAAGTAATATTTTTTTGTATGTCAGCGTTTCTCCAAGGCAAAACTACTTTAGCTAATAATATAAAATTTAGCATGCATATGCATTTTTTAATGTAGGTGCTAGATTAGACAACATTTTCCAAAATTTGTAACATATTAGGGGGTAGGAGGTGTTAGGGAGCCAAGATATTCTTTTCACATATCTCTCAATCTCCTGTGAAGAAAAAGAGAAATCCATAAAATTCTTGCTGCAAGATACAACTCTTGAATACCTAAAAATAAACTTCAGGACATTTTGAATACTGTCTTCCAATGAGGGTAGTTGGCCCTTCCCACCCTTTTTTCACACATGTGTCTTGACGGGTGAAAAAAAAAAAAAACTATAAAATCTTTTTTTAAATGTAACAAATATGAATTTTATATTTAGGCACAGCTTGTTTGTAATTAAACTAGTTGCCAAGGCCCCCAGACTCGCTACGCTCGCTTTTCCTATGAGGCATTCGGCCCCTAATCAGGCTTATTCGTAAAAAAGACATAATTTCAACAGACAAAACCCGAAGATTGGATCAGATAGAATGTTAATGAGCTACACATTGCTTGGTTCTTGCATGTTCATTGGTACATAAAAATTTAAACTTCACACTACAGTAGACCCCCCTCCCCCTCATAACACGGAAGATATTTTGTTATGGGAATCCGTGTTGTACGGGTCCTGAGCTATACTACACCTGGAGTGCGGACTCCGCTTATAATCGCTGGAAAAATTATTTGCACTCCTCAGAAACACAATGATATTCAATGTTGCCATTCAAAAGTTATATTAATTAGGAGCTAAAGCGTAATAAAATCAGAACATCTGTTTCAGCTGTATTTTTAATAATGTAAAACCTATTGGACACCCTTGCGAATTTGCCACCCATGGCGATTTTTCATTATTTGGCGACTTGCGTACATGTAAAGTTAATAAAAGCTACGGAACAGATAGAATAGCCTGCCACCAATGGCGACTTTTCATTATTTGGCGATTTACACATGCTCACAACCTATATTTACTGTTCATTTAAGGTTACCGGAAAACCGTTATCTATATTTTCATTTACATAATCGTTTGCAGATTGGCATACTTAACACCACAAATTATACAATCTCGTCGCTCTAGCAAATATCCAAAGTGTACTATAACTGTTATAATGGCATAGTTAACGACGCCAAATATTTCTACTGGTAGCAAATAATTCAGCTGGACGAGAACCGGCTTTAAAATAATCTGCATTTTAATTATTTTTCATTTTCAAGATATTAGTTATTCTGTTTTGGAAAAACGAATAATCGCTAATTCTAAACTCCTGTTGTCTAAGCGAACTTACTATTTGAAAATTGTCAACTTTGTGTAACACATTTTGAGTTACTTATTTCATATAGTTTTTATTTTGGCATAAAATGGGCGTAATTCTAACTAATGTTTGTAAATTTCACGCGATTCTAGATACTTTGAAACGCTTTGTTGCAAAGGAATGAATGATTTTATGCCAAATCTGGCAACCATTATGTTTATTTTTTCAGTTTTTTATTAATATCTTCTAAAATAATTCGATTTTCGAAATTTAAATCAGCTTTGCAGGTTCCTCGGAATTTTTCGAATCTGTGGGCACCTTAGTCGAAACTCAAATCCCCACTGTTTAGGAGGAGATAGGCGTACAAACTTTTGACAGCGCCAGCGACAGCGGCCCTTACTTTTTTTTAGAATAGAGAGAAACTTTTTAAAAATTTATTTGTTTGAATTTAATGTTAAGAAACAACATTACTTAGTGGTACACTTAATATATTGTTATCTCTGATTTTTTAATTAAATAAATTTACTAAATAAATAAAGATTTTTTTAAAATTGTGTTTTAATTTTAAAGATCATATAAATTATCATGTAACTTTATACATCTGCTAATTGTATAAATTTTGCCAAAAATAATTTTAAAAATCTGCTTTTGAATAAGATGTGCTTGGTCTTTAAGAATTCATTAATGATTTATAGTTATTATTATTCCAAATGCTAGATATTCACCGAACATATTTTTTTTTCAGTGAAATTTTATGCACTCATTAGTTTTCTGAGAATTTTATTGATACGAATGTAATTTTCAGCTTTACTGTTACAGGCTGAAATAATTCTGGGTATCTTGCTCATCTGAAAATTTAAAGCTGAAAAACTCTGTGAAAAAAAGAAAAAGAAAAAATTTAAAATCTGATTATGAAACATTTGTATAGTTAGCCAAGCTAAAAAAAAAAAAAAACTTGCCTCCTTTTTTCAAGCATAAAAATAACTTTTTTTCCCTGTTGACTTTCGTTAATTTTATATGAGAAGCTATTTAGTGACTGGTCAGTTTAAAAGAGTTTTTTTGTTTCTTGGTTGGTTTATGTCTGTCTACTTTAGAAGTAGATGCTGATAATTTTCCTTCTTTTGATGTACTTAAATATGCTGAAAAAGACTGAAAAGAGCAATTCTTTTATTTTGAATAATTCTAGAGTTTCAAAAATTTATTAGCATGTAGAAAGTGAAAATAAGGTTGTATTTTCCATCATCCTAATAAAAGAGTACTATGAAATTTTGTCATTGTGGTACCGAATTGAAGCCTAGTGGTGTAATGGTTAGTACATTTCACTGCTAAACTACGGGTTCAAGGTTCAGTCTTTGGTTCGGCCAAGATTGAATTACCCTTCCAGGGGTATATTTAAGGGGTGAAGGGTCCCGCACCCCCTTCGAAATGAGGGTGATAAAATGAGGACCAAGCTTGATTAGGGAAGAAAATATTAAAAGGGCATGGTCTTGCAGGGTTATATGCTTCTCCACTCCATGGTTGAGAAGACGTGTTTGGCCGTTGCACAAGATTACATCACGGTTTTATAAAAATTTCAGTAACTTTGTTTATATGAAAAAGTTTTTCATTCTTATTATTGACATAATTAGAGTCAGAGATATCACTAGAAATTTTGTGAAGGAGTGAAAATACTCCTTGATTTATTTTGAAGGAGTGAATTTAATTTTAGAGGAGTAAAATTAGAGGTTTAAAGAATAAAAAACAAAAACAGGTATGAAAAATTAAGATCTGAAAATTATCAGACAGGTATGAAAGGATTGAAAGACAGGTATGAAAATTATCAAAGTTAATTGGTAGAAAGAAAAAAGATGTAGTTTAATGTTTAAACAAATTTTGTATTTATTCATCATTTGTTACATATTAAAATTCTTTCCGTCTCCTTTTATGCATTTTCCTTGCTTAAATAGCTTCATTGAACAAAACAATGTTCTTGTTTTTTCCAGCAATTTCAGGCCCTTCAAATATATGCAGTGCAGCATAATGATTTTGTAATTGTTTAGACCTCAATTTAAACAATAAATGTATGTCAAATTTTATTAAAATTGCAGAACGTGAAAATTTTTGTAGTTAAAATTTTAAAGAGTATTTTTGATTTTTAATCCATAAAATACGCTTGTAGATGCATTAAAAACATCTCTGATTAGAGTATACGAAAGTTTTATAAATAAGGGAATATTTTCATTTGAGTCAAATATTAAAAAAGGGTTATTTTAGGAGAAAAAAGATAAGTAAAAGTAAAATCATAAATTTTAAAATAAAAATAATAAATAAAGTTGTTGTTCAGTTGAATACATCTGTAATAAAAGTTTTAGTTAAAAAAGAGCTCTAAAATGTGTATCTATTTTTGACTGCATTATTATGTAAAATTGTGTTCTGATATTCTCATTTGTATTTATTCCAGAAGTTTGTATTTATTTAACATTGCAATGGCTCATCATAAATTTTTTCTTAAATTAAAATCGGTTACCAAAGCATCTGAAATATTTTTTGAAGGTTAGTATAATCCTTTATTTATGCTATTGTTCCAGAAGTTTCTGTGTTTTCTCTTTAAATTTATTTTATTTCCTACTATACAATCTACATGAAATAATTTTTACTTTTGCTTAGTGAACATCAGGTTAACATTTATTTCATTTGTGGAGACATAACATGATGTCTATAATAATAATAGTAAATAGGAACTAAGTAGCTGAATTTTCTTTTATTTTACATCGGGTAAAATTTAAAAGCTGATCAAATTTCATTTCTTTTCTAAAAGATCTATCTATATGTACTATATTTTTTACTATTTTATGAGAACTTTAAACTATACTTGCATAATCTGCTCATATGATTGTAATTTTTTTTTCAAAAACTCTTATATGCGGGGTTACATGTGATATATAATCCAGGTTCTTGTCTTTTCAAGTTTTCTAACACTAGCCACTAATTATTTGCTGACAAATACTGTGATTTTATTTGTGTAAAGAGACCATTGTTGTAATTCAAAAGTTTGAGATATTGTCAAAAAATTTTCCCCCCCTTAGAATTTTTGTCACTTACATGTGGTGTTAATAAGAATATTTATAAATTTAATCTGACCATTTAAAAATTAAATTATGAAGGCAGCATTAACATTTATGTTAGTTATACCAAAAGGTGTACAAAATGCAATTTATTTATACCTTTTGAATTTCACTATAAACACTGTAAATTATTTATTGTTATCTTTATTAGCAGTCATTATAAATCATATTTTTTATTATTATACAGCAAAAATATTGCACTCATAGGGAATAAATTCTTTTATTCTAGTCTATAAAATACCTTTAAATAATGCTTTTGGTGAATACTGAAGTGATAAATAACTTTCTAATATTAATTAAATGAGCAATTTACATTTCCTTCATTATAATATCAATAAAATTGGCAAAAAATGTGCTTGTCGATTTGTTCTCCACAAACATGTTCTAGAAATCAAATCTGTTATTAGATAGGGAAGTTAACTACTGTAGGTTTGTGATTAGCTGTAAAAATGCGACTTGGGAGATTTCTAACCAAAAGCTTTGCCTAGAAATAGTTGTTTGGATTTATTATTATCATGCAGTGAAGAATAATTGTAAATAAAAAGCTTCTTTACCTGGACTTGGACAGAAAACGATATCAGTGAAGCCGTAATGTAAGGGTTCGTCATGAGTCGGTGTCCGATGCTGGGCGAGTTATATTTACAAGAAAAACACATAGATTATCTTGAGACATCTATATTTATTCAGGACAGTCGAGGGAAGCATACAGTATTCGCAGACCTTTTTGAATTGAACCTCACTCAACCCTCATTATTCTATATGCATAGCTTGTACGATCTCAAAGCAGATCTGCTGAATTGCGCGATTCTCGAATGTCGTCCGGGTATATATATAGGGATGTGCACGCAAAAGGAAAACAACCAATCCTGGAGCCGGAGGGCCTCTATGCTGCCGGGTTGCCATTTTGGCGAACAAGATCGCTAAAATTTTAGCAAAAAAACATCGCTAAAAGTGTTAGACTGTTATATTTATTTAATATGTGAAACAGGTGGGTTATTCCACAAAAAAAAAAAAAAAAAAAAAATCAAAAAAACTGAGAGATAAAGAATTAAAGAATATAGAAATTAAAGAAAAAGAAATAAAGAAATTAAAGAAAGGAGGAATTAAAGAAATAAGTTTTGATGACTCTTGTTTAAATTTATGGTTAAGTTACGTAAATAGAGAACATATGTTATACCATAACAATTATTATTAAAAGTATTAATCACTGCAGTGCGTGATTGCTGAAATTATATTATGTTTTACCTTTGCAGATTTTGATGCTGAGAATATTTATGTGGTAAACAAATCTGGAACCGATAAAGAAGTTGGGTGTGATATTTATGATTCAGAACCAAGCATACATTTAAAAGCTTTTAAATCTAACAAATATAAAATTAGGTAAGTGATATGTCATCTTAAAAAAATGCATCTTTTATTATCTGCATTTTCTGATTTTCCATGTAAACCCAAACATTAATTCGCATTGATAATCTGGAGTTTGTGTTCTCCCCATGAGGATTCAAATTTTAAAATAATTGATGTGTTTTCTTTCCTTTAGTGTGTCTAAGGGAACAAGTGTAAAGAAGGCAAGTTTTACGGATTTGACAAATCTACAGAGATTTAAAAACTTGCTACCGTGCATCGAAGACGTGATAATTCTGTCGTCCAAAGGGTCGGGCAGAATCAAGCGGAAGAAAAAATATCCTAATGTTGTGATGCGATCTTCATCGGATCCAGTCAAAAAGGATCATTCTTATTTTTCTAACAGAATCTTCTCAGCCAAAGGTAGGCTTTTAAAAACATTTTCATTGCTGCTTTTAATCATACTTCTTCCTGTTCGTGGCTTTTTAACATTTTAATAAATTCTAATATATGTTGTATGTTGTCTACTAACAGTGGGTGAAAGTTAAACTGTCAGCTGTGAATGTACTTCCAATAAAAAAGAATAATTGTAATAAAATTTAATTAACTCAATTATGAGATAAAGGTGTATTCTAGATATTGTTTGGCCTAACAAAAATTTTTTCTAAATAAGTTACAAAATCAGTTGTTTTGATAGTCTTTTTTTTTCTTCTTTTCAAGTTACAAAGCTTTGAAATTCATTACTTTTGGACATTTTAGTGTCAGAGCAGTACAATTTCTTGTCAGCTCTTAAGCTGTTGTAAATAAATTGAATCCTTTAGATCAGTGGTTCCCAACCTGTTTTTAATCACGACCCCTTTCAGATTTTTCAAAAATGTTCGCAACTCCCCCCCCCCCTCTTCCATCCATCATGTTTGACCAATAAGAGAAAAAAAAAATGAATAATGAAAAAATATATCTTAGGATTTAAAAAGGATTATCTTTTTATTCCGTACTGATTATTATCAGGATGACTGAGGTTGTATTTGGCTGACAAGTTATGCTATCCTTGGCTGCATATTGGTCAAAGCCAACCGCATCTTGGACATTTAATTTATTACTGGCTTTTGTCTTAATCTACAAAATCTTTTGTCTTAATCTCGAGTGTTAAGTTCAACTTCACGCATGTAAGTGGATACAAATGACACTAACATTTGAAGTGAAAGCTTAGAAATTATCGGATATGAGTGATGCAAAGCACACCAAAATTGAATTAAAGATTTTTCTTGGTATAAATAACGTGCTGAAGAGTCAATTTGCAAATTCAAAAATTAGTCCTGCGCTTCATCAGGAAGAACGGTGACATCTAGAGATGTGTGAAGTAGATTTTGCACTAGTGCCGCCTCTTGTTCATTGTGAGCTCTCGGATATATCTTTGAATTTCAGATTTAAGAGCTTCAAGGTGGTTAATAATTTCTCACCTTAAATTAACTGCAATTTCTATTTCTGATACTTCTGCCTTAGTGCACACGTTTTCAAAATTGGTTAACACTCCTAGATACACTTTACGACGTCAGGTTTTGTAGATTTGATACAAGTGCCCTGATGAGAAAAAGTATTTTTTCTTTACAAAGGGAAAAGGGAGGAAGCGTGTCTCATGGCAGAGAAACGTGGAAATATTTTGCCATTAATTTCCTACAAAATCGGTCTGCGGCGACCCACTTGGGGGTCGCGACCCCCAGTTGGGAACCACTGCTTTAGATAAATAATGTATATAATTTCATTTATATACATGAATTCTAAATAGAGGTAAGTTGGTGGATGGTTTAATTTCATATATACAGCTGGTGTTTTAATTTTATGTATTGTAAGATTTAGAAAAATATAGAAGAAAGAAGATTTCCAATTCTTACCTCATGCATACTTCTGCCTTGAAAAGAAGTAGGTCTTATAAAAAGCTTAAGAAATCATATATCTCTTTGAATTGCTGAATTGCATGTTTTTGGGTGTAACAAATTCATTATTTGTAACATCAGCATCAGAATATAAGTGATGCTGTAATTCACAAAAAAAAAAAAGAAAAAAATCATTCAAGTATCAGATAATTTTTAGTTTTTTGACAAATACCGAGCTTTCATGAGAGTACACATTTCAATAAAATTTTCTAGAACTATGTTATATTTTTAATGTGTGTCATATTTTTACTGTTATAATTCAATATTCCCATTTTTTACATATAACATAAAAGCAGCATAAAAAGTTTGGTTTACACTTCAATATTTTATGCAGTTGACTAATAATAACTTCTGAGATTGCAACATCTTTCTTTTTGACACATAATAAATGGAATTGGAAAAAAAAAGGGGGGGCAATCATACCACTGTGAAAAGCTTGTTGGTTTTAACTAGAGTCCTATAAAAATTCACATATGTATTTTATTTTTATTAAATAATTTCCTCCATGAATATTCAATAAAAAGGCATTAATATTTGATCTGTTCTCATAATGACATAATCTATCAACAATTACTAAAATGGACAATTTTGTTTTTAATTGAGTCAAAACAAAATGTTTGTAATGTAAACAAATGTAACTTTTCTATGTAAAGACATGGTAAAGTTAGCATGCACGTTTTACAGGAGACACCGAAAACAGTTTGGGTAAAACTTAATGAGTTTTATTTGCAGTATAATAACAAACATGCATATTAGATTAAGAAAAGTGTTTAATCCAGGCATTTAATTTTTTATGTTACTAGCACAAATTCTATTCATTTTTCTTTAAAAAAAATCAGAAAAATAATATTTATTGATTTACTCCCTTTATCGCGTCAGTGCCTCAATTGACATATAAAGGTGCGCATCCGCTAAGACTAGAGGCAGACACGGGTCAAGCAGCTGCCTCGACACACGGCGGAAGTGTAGACTGTGCCGCGGCTAGAACCAAACGAGGCGGCCGCGGAACGAGCCATATCACGCTGGTGAATGTCCATGCTCAATGGTGCCTCAGTGTGAGCCACGCGTTTAATGGAAACGGTTGTATGTGCACTTTGGTATGCAGCAAAATGGATAAAAGATAAATGGTTAATGAGAAACAAGAGAAAACCGTGCCTCGGGTTGTGGCTTGCTTGCTGCCTTGGTGCTCTATTATGTGGCTCAAGTGGAGATGTATGAACTTTCAGCAAACCCACGGCGCGCTTGCTCAGGGTGAGGCAGCTAGTCATGAGGCTATGCAAGTGGATATTGTTACGAATTTTCGGAGTGATCTGCTCTTCTGAGACTAAATTTAGCTGGCTTCAGTTTTGCACTTTAGGGAAATTTGGCGATATTTTGCCAGAAGTCACCAAGCTTCAGGATATTTAGCGCGATTTTATGCTATCCACGCTTCTTGTAATGTTTACTTTCCCGCTATTATTATATTACGCTGTAGCATTAGTATAACGCAACAGAGGTGCACGATTGACGAGGGATGTTTCAGAATTGGAATGGTTCTCGAAAGTTGGGAGAAACTAAAGCAGCCCGCGCCCAAACGATTTAATTTTGAATCGTCTCTTACAGTAGTTCGATTTTTTGAGAGGCGTTTATTGCTTTGTGTTATTTTGCCATGAGAATCATGGCAGTTTCGCTTGTTCTTTGAAGTTGACTTTGAAAGCTATCTGTGAAATCTGTATTTTTGTATTTTGTGGCGCAGTTAAGAGTTCTCCAGAATTTCGACGGAGGGAAAGGATTTTGTTGTAAATGAAATGCAATCTGATTAACGCTTTAACGCGCAGTGTTCCCGCTCAGGGAACACCAAACTCTGACGTTTTGACTGTTGCCAGTCACGAAGAAATAGATTTAATAAAAAATAAATATAATAATAATAATAAAAATGAATTCTATAAAAATAGTTGCGGGCGACATAGCTCCACGAGAATCCTTTACTTTTTAGCACGTCATTTCCCGTAAAAAAATGGGCACGATTATTTTTAACAGCACTGACATCTGCTGAAAAATGGAAGAATGCGAGAACAGCTGGATAGATGGCCCAATGCTGAAAAAAAGGGCAGCCGTTGCCATCGTTCGACTTAACTACCAGCAAGATGAAATAATTAATTTTTATTTACCTATTAGCTGAAATTTCGGGCTCGGGGTCCAACTTAAATAATATCGCTCGGCCGGACTCGAATTAAACATCCTCAGGCTCGGCTTAAAAAAATGAGCCAGAACTCATCTCTAGTGGGAGCAGCTCTCCGTGGGGGCCTTTCCACGGAGTCCTATTCCATTTTACTCTAAGTTTCAGAGAAAACTACGAATGGCTACGTCGGTCGACGCGACCTGGTTTTGAACCAGGCATATTGTCTCTCATTCCAGAGCGCTATGCGCTCGGCCTGTGGTGGAGCTCCAGAGCATGAGCTTGCCGTTTTTGTACACTTTCATAATATTTTTTCTAGACCTCAGCAACGGCGGCGTGGCGCGGCGGCACAGACCTCTACTTGAGGGCACATAAACAGCATCTCTGCTCATCGTACCTCAATCATCATCGTCTCATCATTAATTGAAATTAATTTTTTATTAAATTATTTTTATGCATTAATTACATGGACCTCACAAGTAAACAAAATGATAATCAATTAAAAAAATTAAAACCATTTAAAAGTCCGCCCAATTAATAAATTATGCAATGTACAACCCCCTCCCCCCATATTTTGATGTTGAAAGGTTGTATGCCTAAAAGAGAGAACAGGTTATGCATATAAGTTTGTGTTGGAGAGCGTTTTTAATAATCGATGCATTCGGCATGGTTTATCTTTCTCGCTTCAATTTAAACTATAAAATAAAAATTCATTCAGGTTTGAGCCATTTTTGGGGATGTTTATACTTGACGCGGTTGCTACGTATTATCCTGGCGCTCTGTGGTGCCAGAAGAAAGGACAGGTGGGACACTATGGACCAGGGACGAGGCCAAGGGTGGGGCCATGCTTGACTGAGCATCCCCCGAAATTTTAGACTTTTGTCAATAATTCAGTCATTTTTGTGAAAAATTCTACCTTCTCCACGTTTTGGATACACCCAGCCCAATCTCCGAAATTTGAATTTTCGTTAACAAAATGATAAATATCAAGACTTTCTTTATGAAATTTTTAATTTTAATTTTTTTTTCTGTTGTTGTTTGAGCTCCTCTAAATTTTTTCCGCGACCTGCGTATTACCAATGAAAGTATAAATGACAATATTCATTTTTGCGAAATACAACTCCTTTGGGTAACAAAAACTGTAAAACGAATGGTTGGTACATAGAGCATGAATGTTTTTATTAAATTATAATATTTTTAAACTGTATTAATTATTTTTCAACTACTATTGATTTTAAATTTCTTTAAATAGTTAATAATTTTAATAATGAATAAATGATAAATCGAAAGGGTTTCTGGGTGGAAAAGGGGGGAGCATGAAGATTTTATCCCTGGGGTCTCGACTTGTCTGTCTGGTCCCTGATTAAGTTTCGGATTCGATTCTATTTCATCCGAACTCACCCGCAATTACGAAGTCGTTCGAAAAGGCCAGTGACGTAAAGTTTATGAATGGCTGCTTATCGACAGTCTCAGTTGTTTCCAAGAAATTCATAATGAAAGAAGGCCTGTTACTATGGAATCTTTCGTACTTCCCCATCCGTACGGTTCAGCGGCTGTGAATGAGCTGCAGACAAGACTTGTATATAAGTGACCCGCTTCCATCAATGAGGAGAGGCCGTTGCCCATCGCATCCCATAAAGTAGACGCGGAAATTACCTTTCCTTGTTCTCCGAAAAGAGATAAGACATTTTGTTGCTTCTCGGAATCCACCCGCATTCTTTTCTGTTTTGAAGTCTCATTTCGCGTTCTCTTGCGTACCTGGACCGGACCGTCGTATAACAACCTAACAGCAGCAGCAGAGACGCACGGCACGGAAAAGATTGGCGAAGATGGTTATCTGTCTACAAGGAGGAGTTTACACAGTTGTTAGGGAACGCTTTTGCTAAGGAACCGTAATTGGGAGTTATTTCTTTCTTTTGAGAAAGAAGAGAATCACTTCTCGGGAACTGTCCAGACTTAGAAATGCGTTTGCTGTAAGCTGCAAGAACTATTATATTTCCTTTTTGAGAGAGAAGCGTGCAGTTTATACGTCTAATGGTTCTATTGTGCAACCATAGAAAATTGGCCATTTTTGGATTGTTCGTCCCATTAGATTCATTGTGGCGTGTGGATTCTCGGAAAGCACGTATATTTATTGACGGGTGAAGGGAGGAACCCATCATTTTTGAGACAAGATGGGCTTAGTCTTAAGTCTGGACTGATCTGGCCTTGGACTGAAGGGTAATAGAAGGGCGGTGATATCGTCTACCCTCATTCTAGATCTTATGGAGAACATCGAAATTTTTTGTTTGAAATATAACATACTTGAGTGTTGAGAAGCAAGTTCTGCCTTCCTTTCCCCTTAACCTATCCTTTTCCTTTAGTGTACTGAGAAACTTGGAATAAAATATTAATTAATGCTTAATGCTTAATTAAAAAAAATGCGTGGTGAAACTTCTATAGCTACGCCCGATATTGGTCGCAGAAGTTAGCGGCCAACCGGAATAATACAGTCGCCCAAGATAATCGGTTTGAAAGAAGGATGTAATTTATTTGATAGCACGCTCGCCTCTAATAATATACCGACAAATGGAGTAGTTGACTTGTATAACAGTTTTCAGAGATAAATAAAATAATGTACTGTTCCTCCAGCTTAAGTGTGCCCATGGACGCAAACACGCATGCGCTAACTGAACGAGTCCACTGCCAAAATAGGAGTGAGGATACAAAGCAGAGGGAATGTTTACAAGTTTCGGACAGTTTCGGAATCAAAGGAAGACGATAGACACAAACGAGCAATTTTGTTTTCGACAAAAGGAAATTAATAATGATAATTTAATACTTAAAAATTGCTTTTTTTTAAACTTTAGATCGTAGCCCAGCGCAATATCTATGCCCATCTTTCTACCCATACAATCTTCTACGTTTAAATTCGTTCTTCGTAGCTGGGCACGCGTAACTTGTGGGAGGACAGTTGTACTAGTCAACGTCATCTTTCATTTTAAAACCTTCAATGTGCGGCGGTCACGCCGTGAAATCACCTTATTCCAGCGCTTTCAATCTAGTTGAAAAAAAAAAAAAGTGGTTAAATGACACTAATCAAGTTGCAGTCCCTCCTATCCTATCGCTCAATTCAACTACCAGCAACGTGGCGGTCGATTGAATCGCCCATCGCATGCCACTAAGCTAAAGAACATTTTTTGATACGGCTGGCTGTGCCGATCGAATACCTTGTTGCTGGTAGTTAAATCGATTGATGGCGACGCCTGCTTTTTTCCAGCGTTGGACAGTATATCCAGTTGTTCTCCTACGTCGATCTGAAAATGGTTGCCCTTCAAAGGGTTAACCCTTTGAGGCGCAACCCTTTCCCAAAGCGGAGATGGCGGACGGATCGAAACGTTCATCGCGTGCCACAGATCTAGAGACTCTGGCTGTGCGGCACAGCCAGCTGTCGTCAAAAAAGGGTCTCTAGATCTACGGCACGCGATGAACGTTTCGATCGTCCGCCATCTTGCTGGTAGTTAAATCGAGCGAGGGCAACGGCTTCCCTTTTTTCAGCATTGGGCAATCGATCCAGCTGTTCTCGCATTCTTCCATTTTTCAGCAGATGTCAGTGCTGTTAAAAAGAATCGTGACCATTTTTTTTTATGGGAAATGACTTGCTAAAAAGTAAAAGATTCTCGTTTTGCTATGTCACCCGCGACTATTTTTATAGAAATCAAATCTATTCTTCGTAACTGGCAACAGTCAAAACGTCAGAGTTGGGTGTTTCCAGAGCGGGAACACTGCGCGTTAAAGGGTTAAAGTACGGAAAAATAAAACTTTACTTAATTTATCTATCAGTTAATTAACAATTCCTGAGTATCCCCCCGCCTCCCCCTTTCTCTCTTTGTTCAGTTTTCTGTCGTGTCACGCTAAGTTCGAAAGATTAGCAGGAAACACTTTATTAGACTCTCAGCAGGATTTCGTGACACAGAATATATCTGTGTACTCATTGTCATTAGGCAGCACGAACGCCGAAATTAAAAGTAAAGGTTTTTAGTGCTTTAAAAGAAAACACTTGAAAACGAGAGGCGATTGTCTTGTCCCGAGATGGTTGATAGTTGCGCATGAGATACCATCATGAATCTGCTGTTCAATTTGCATATAAATACACTTATTTCTTTTCAGCTATCGAAACCATGTTTATTAGTAATGTAGTTTTGCATAAAAGAAAGTTTGTCCTAACAGAATGAAGAAGAAGAAAAAAAAAAAAGATTAACCATGCTTCGATTACAAAATCTTTTTCAACACAACTGTCTTTTTCTGTGCCAAATTTATATGTATTGGTGTATTTGGCGTTCATTAATATCGATGTATCGTTGTGAAATTTGGCGAGCTTTTGGGAATAATCTCGAAAAAGTTGTGTCATTATCAGTATAATTTTGCGAGACTCTGTAAAGTAACTTTAAATGTTATTTCCACCAAGTTTTCCGCACTTGTGAAGAGTGAATTGTTATAAACTTAAACCTGAGCCACTGCCACATTTGAAGCACTGTATTTATTTACATACAACAAGCATATAAATTAATATTATTATTGCATAGTGCTTCAAGTGTGGCAGTGGCTCAGTCGGTTAAACTCGGTTCCCACCGAAAATGAAACAGCACCGTTTTGCTAGTGCTTGGGAGGGTAAACACCTCTCTCAATTGACTGTTCTGTGGACCGTGTATGCCAAAGGGAGCTGCAGTACGTAAAATCTGCAGTGATTCTGATGTCTTCCATGCTCAAAACGATATCTCTGGGGGTGGCAATCTAGATGCTTGGTCTCTCATCAGAAATTATTTTCAAATTAGAAATCTACTCGCAGAAGACAACATTGGCCTGCCTGCCTGCTAGGCAGCCCCATAATAAAGTGACCAACATCTCAGTTCCTCGTAGTGGTCAAGCCTATATTTGGCGGCTGACCGGCTATTGGAAAGAAAAAAAAAAGAGGATAGTGTTTGAAGTGGATGAATGTCTCTAATATACAACAAATAGTAGCATATTGGAATTCTTTTGAGTGCTCCTGTAGAAGAACTATAAAGGCTTCAATCATCTTTTTTTAAGATACATGGTACACTACATTCAAATGTATATAAATTTCTTTGAAAATGGATGCATATTTACGGCAGTTAGAGTACGGACAGATAGACAGACATGCAATGGCAGGATTAGCCATGGCTAAGACAGTGATGACTTTAGATGTCGAACCAGTTACAAACAATTAAAAAGTTCTGTCATTTCCCTTTCTTAATGCTTACTGCAATTTGCTCTGTGCAACTAAATTTACTCTAAAAATAAAATAATGTTTAGATTTTTTTGTAATTAATATTACAATTAGTAATTAATTAAGCGACTTTTAAACTTATTTCTGCTTATTTACCTGAAACTTTACTTTTATTTACTTTAAACTTATTTACCTGAAAAAAAATTCAGGTAAATTTGGTGCTCAATAATTTGAAAAACTATCCATTATTATTTTTTGCTTCATATATTTTTTTTTTTTTGCAATCATTTAAAAATATTCCGAAACGGAAGTTTTTAATATATTTTCGAATAAATGATAATATTGGAAGCTGTTTATTATTATTTTTATGGTTACTTAAATTTCCTTCTCGTGTAATTTTACCTGTTATTACAACGTATTATGTGTAATTTTAACAAAAAAAAATTTATAGTGTAGTAAAATGTTAGGAAAAAAAGTAGTATAAATAAATTAATATTATTGTGAGAAAGTCATGAAAATTTGTTTCTAAACACCCCTTCCTTCACTTTAATGTCAATTTTTCTTTGTGATTTCTGGAAACTTTTCTGTATGATTTTAGTTTGATTTATTTATTTGAATAATTAACATAATTGATTTATATTAGAATCTGTCCGTAAATCGCATGATACATATATATTTTTCAAACCAGAATGACGGACTCCCCAAGTATGCGTCTACATTACCCCACTTCCGGCAGAGCAAGCGTCTTTAATTTCTTCTCTGGGCTACGTCTTGCGTCCTTCTTGCATACCAAATCCAGAGAATATCTATTCAGAAATTCCGACCACAAGATGATATAAACACCGGCCGCACGCTCGCTATCTCAGGATGAAAGGAAAAGAAAAACAAAAACGAATAAGAAATTCCCCCATCAATTTTTGCTTCTTGCGATTTTCTCTTGTCTCTCTCTCTCGCGCCTCCCCCACCAGGACTTGTCATGCTTGAGTCGTCCGGAGAGAGCCTCTCTCTCTCCTCCCCAAACGCGGGCGTAAGTGTGCGCACTTTGCGTTGTTGTAGACACCGGATTATTCGCATGGACAGTGAGTGCTACGGCTCGGATTAACCTCTATATATGTAAGGATATTTTTTTTTTTTCGGAGGAAGAGAGCAAAAGAAAGATGCTCAAGTTTTGCCATGGATACGTCGCTGCCGCCAAGAAAAAACCCATAGGTAAGGCAGGAATATAGCTTCTTTCGTTTGTAACGGTTTACGACAGAACGGGTGAATTCTGTCTGCTTGTAGGGTCCATTTGCGATCTGTAGTTGGTGCGATCCAGGTGAGGGGGGGCCGGCTAGGGGAGTCGGCATCCCATCGCTGGGGGATTTCAGGCCCACTCAGAAAATATATAATGCTTAACCCTTTGAGGCGCAACCCTTTCCCAATGCTGGAAAAAAGAGCAGCCGTTGCCATCGCTCGACTGAACTACCAGCAAGATGGCGGACGATCGAAACGTTCATCGCGTGCCACAGATCTAGAGACCTTTTTTTGACGCAGCTGGCTGTGCCGCTTGCCCTTTTTTCAGCATTGGGAAAGAGTTGCTCCTCAAAGGGTTAAAAACCAGCGTCTTTTTTTTTTTTTTTTGGTAAAAAATATTTTAGAAATAATTTGAAGACAATTTTTAAAAATAAAATACTTTAATTCATTAGTTACAATTTTCAAGTTTTAAAGCTTTTCACTTCTTACACTCCATCTGCAGGGGGGGCTTTAGCCCCATGTCCCCTACGTGGGTGCGCCTATGCTTCAGAGTGTTATTCTTATTTAGGATAGTTGCGAGACGAGACTAGTTTCGGATATGGAATTTTTTTGGGGGAAGGGGCTAATTTAAAGAAAAAAAAAGCTTTATTGACCTAGAGTAAAAGAACAATAAATCAAAATTTTACCCTAAAGCCATGTAAATTTTTTAGGGAGAGGCTAATTTATATAAAAAAAAAAGCTCATTTCACCTAAACAAAGTGTTCAATGAAGCGATATGTTACCCGCAAGCGATGTCTTCTTTTTGGGATGGGGGTGAAGCCCCCTTAGCCTCTTCCTTGTATTCTTCACTGGTCGAGACGAGACATTACTTTATAGGGATTTTGCAAGACGTGACAAAACTTTGCAGCTGTTTTGAGGGACGAGACAGACAGCCCCATTTTTCGTTTCGTGTCACATTTGGGTTTAGGTCAAAAAAGATATTTTTTTTTTTGTTATCTCCCCCTCCTTCAAATATATTCTTATAAGTATTGACAAAGCATTCTATCGACGATAGATTATTATTATTATTGATTTTTTTCCAATATTCATTTTTAATCATGAACCTGGGTTTCATCTGTTCGCTCTCATCATTGAAAAGACGCAAGGTAGGAGATTCTTCTTGATGGACCAGTGCTGCTGCCCATAATGGGCCTTTGAATGCTCCTCTGAAATCCAGCGTTGCTCTTGCGAAATTAAAGAAAGATTCTTCGCTGTTGCGTTTTTGTCAGTGATGAGATCTTGCAGATTAATCATGGATTCAACCGGGGCCTTCGCAATTAGTAACGGGCCTGCGCGTGTATTTTGATGAGCCATCCAAAGAGGCCTGCGGATGCTCGAGTCTTCACGTATACATCAGGCATTTCTTAACTTTCCCAGTGCTTTCAAACGTTATTTGATATAGTTTTAAGTAGTAATTGTGTTACTAATTCAAGTACGAACTCATGATGAAATTGTTTGCTATGATATATATCGACATAAAGAAAATAGATGCATATAATTTGAAGGAAAAACAAAGTAGCGCTTACTCTCATGATTCACGATTGCTTATTTTAGTTTCACAAGTGGATATTTAATATACTTTAAAATAACTAAATACACAAGACATTTTTATGATGAATATTTCATGAACGTAGTCGTATTTCCTACGTTATTTTAAACAATTCAACATTAATCTTTAAAAAATGATGTATTAAAGCGCATTTCAGTGTTTTCGGGATATCCTGTATATTGGAGAAAATTGATAAAATACGCTCTATAGCGCGATCCCTGAATTAATTATTCTTTAATAAAGACATTTCATGTAGTATATATTATTCTTTTGTCGCTTTCTCAATCGAACTTAGGAATTGAGCAAGCATAATGAACGCTTGTACAAAATATTAACTACATTTGAAGTTTCTGTATAAACGGGCAAAAATCAATAATTTATAATTTACTGTATTTCTGCACTGTACCAGATGTAAGTCTTAATCACATAATCAAGGCATATATAACTGATAAATAACATTTTCAACTGGCAAAATTAAATTGTCTAAATAGTATCACAACGTCATGCTTATTTACAAGAATAAAAACTACTCAAGTAATACGATTTCTGATTAAAATAATTTATTTATAAATAACACATGAGTAATTATTCACCAAACATGATTAACATACATATATTTAGAATTTCTAAATACATTATAAGCGTTCACTTACCTTTACATTCAGAGCAAAATGTTCGAATTTTAGGATAAATTTTCATGAAAGAAATGGCTCAAGATTCACCAAACGATTACCTACATCTAAAGTTCTTTAGTACGACAAAAGTATAAAAAAATTGTTTTAAAATAATAAAATAATATAACATTTATAATACTTAGAATAATAAAATAGAACACTGTGACTGGGGGAAAACAGGCCTCAATGATAAACTCATTTTTAGTGATGGCAACTCATACGCAGGCCCGTTGCTAATAACGACGGCCCCGATTCAACAGTGGATTAAAATTTCTAACGACTCGATGGATTTTTAAGTTTGCTCAGGATTGGGGGTGAATTCCGTTGCTCAACCTCCGTTGGATCCATCCCTGTTTCGAGGAAAGTTTGCTGATTTATGTGTGTCTGTTTGAGTCGTGTTTTGACCAAAAATTTGCAAGGGACGAAAATTTCAAGACCGGCCTGGACCCATTACCTGAGTAACCAGATTAAACCATTTAGACACCGTCGGACGGTCTACAAGGTATAAGGCCGAATTCCACTAATCGAATATATAATTTCGGAACAATCAAATTGTAAATACCTATTGGATGCAATGTTCAGAACCTGCCAAAATTTTGGAAAAAAAAACCCTTGTAAGCCTTGATTTGTTTTTGACGTTGCAAAGGCAATGCTGCAAAAGTTCCTCTTCAACCGCGTTGCTCTTTAAATACCTCATCTTTGCTACCAAATAATCTTCCAAAGATTAAAGCGAGCAGATTTACTCCGTGGGGAGAGCAGAAAGAGCGGGGGAGGGGTGGGTGTTAATCCTTAATACCATATTCCACTCCTAATCATGAGTTTTATTCTGCAATCGGATACGGTTCACAAGTTCATTGTTAATTAGTAGGTATGCTAAAGCACTTAAAAAATAATTATCATGACGTAATGTAATCTGTGTATTTAAAAGCAAGCAAATTGTTCAAGAGTCATTCTATGAGAGTGATTTTTATTTTTCGAAAACAGTCTCTATAGGCAATTACATCGAATGCGCAGAGCTTGATGTATAATTAATTATTTCTCCCGATAAAGGAGGAGTCTCGCCGGTTAAAATTGCAGTTGAGCATTTCAAAAGTTTAGAAGGTATGTCTAAATTGAGCTAACAAAATTTTACTAATGAACATGTTTTCAGCGTAAAACCTTTCTAAAATGCAGCTCCGTATTTAATTACACACTGCAACGGCATGCGTATTCCTGAAAGTACCATGCCCTTAAGAACTCGAGAAACAACAACAAAAGTTCCCAGCATGCTGTGTGCTAAAGATTTCCAGTTCTCAGAAATCGAGACCGATTTAATCAGATCTTAATTATACATAAATAAAGATGAATAAATAGCTTTAATGTTATGATGATAAAGGCACTAATAAAACAACGAATGCATTAATCATTATTCGTGAACCCTGAAAGATCACCATCAGAATATTTATTGTGTATCCGGTGATTTGAATGATTAATTATTCTACGTTCCTTAGAAATAATTGGAAGTTTTTTTTTTTTTTTTTTTTTTTTTTTTTTTTAAAGTTATTCGTTTCCACCACTGCAGTAGGTTTCGGTAATTCCAACAACTACTGGAACTCAGTGAACCTCGGGATATATATATATATATATATATATATATATATAAGTAATAAGAAAATAGCCTTGGACAATTTAATCCAATTTAATTTTAAGCCATCTGAAAAACCATCTTTAATCTCTGTGAAACAGAGTACTTTCACTGTATGGTTTGTTTCTCGGCCGGACAAATATTACTTTCAGAGATAATTTTTGAGAGCACTTTAACCCTTTAAGGCGCAGTGATCCCGCTCTGGGAACACCCAACTCTAACGTTTTGACTGTTGCCAGTCACGAAGAATAGATTGGATTCCTATAAAAATAGTTGCGGGTGACATAGCTCCACGAGAATTCTTTACTTTTTAGCCGTTATTTCCCGTAAAAGAATGGTCACGATCATTTTTAACAGCACTGACATCTGCTGAAAAATGGAAGAACGCGAGAACAGCTGGATAGATTGCCCAATGCTGGAAAAAGGGCAGCCGTATCGCTTGACTTAACTACCAGCAAGATGGCGGACGATCGAAACGTTCATCGCGTGCCACAGATCTAGAGACCCTTTTTTGACGACAGCTGCGTCAAAAAAGGTCTCTAGATCTGTGGCAAGCGATGAACGTTTCGATCGTCCGCCATCTTGCTGGTAGTTAAGTCGAGCGATGGCAACGGCTGCCCTTTTTCCAGCATTGGGAAAGGGTTGCGCCTCAAAGGGTTAAGAATGAAAAGTGCATGTATTAAGCTGAATTTGCCGGCGTTTGCGGTTTCCGGTGGCCAAACCTAAAATTCTTGGGCTAAGTAATTAAATGACATCACTTTAAAGAACCAATTGCAGAAAGGGTAACGCCCGTTGCGCCTAGCGACAAGTTGGGAAACCGATCAAATTCGTGATTCTCAAATATTCGTTAAAGTGAAATTCCACTGTAAGTAAAATTGTGCTACTCTGGAAAAAATGAAGAGTTTTGTTAAACAAAAATTTTGTTAAAATTATTTGGTTATTTCAACAAAATATTTTGTTTTAACTAAATCATTTGTTAAAATGAAAAAAAATATTTTGTTAATTTAACAAGGCAGTTAATTTAAATGATTTATTCGGTTAAAATCATCCAAGTTATTTCGTTGAACTAACAATTTTTTTTTGTTGTTAACTGATGTGTTTATTACTTGTGTAACAAAACAATTTTACCATGTCATTTGTTGAACCAACCAAACAGTTGGTTGAAAGCTGTTAAGTTTAATTAGTTCATCTATTCATTAAAATTTACATTTTTATTTTAGTGCTTTTATATAGTTACAGGTTTAATTTTATGAAATTCAGCATAAAGTGTTTTCTTTTCTTTTCTTTTCTTTTCTTTTCTTTCCCGTTTGACAAACTTGGGCAATCAGAATATTCAAAACTCTTGATGGGTGTGTTTTTCTGTTACATATTTACATTCGAAATAATGCAAATTTTAATGAATAGATAAATTTATTAAACCTCTGAAACTTTACGACAAACTCTGAAAACACCCAATGGATTGGTATAGTTATGCATGCCAGACGTCCCGGTTTGCAGGCAAAATCCCGGTGTCCCGGCCGGTTTACTTCACGTCCCGGTAAAAATTAAATTTGATTACAGATGACCAAAAAAGTTTAAAAAAAAATAATTGTGAAGGATTTTTAAGGATAATTACTTTGTCATTTTTTTCACTGTACTGTATAAAAAGTGAGAACTATCGAAGAGTGGTGGTGTGCTAATAAGTATTGTTCAAATTTTTATTCCTCATTCAAAGTGTTTCTTTTTACTTAAGCAACTTATAAATATTAGCATGTAAGAAATAAAATGTTTAAATTTATAGGCTTGTGTCATTTATTAATACCCCTGGTTCAGGTTCTTAATCAGTAACCATTTATTCATAGCATTGAGAAAAAACTATCCTCTAAAACACTCCAAAAACCCGCTAAAAGTGTGTACACTTGAGGGGAAAATGTAAATGTAGTGTTTCGGCCAGGAATCTGGACCGAGCGGAGGAGATTTCCCTCTATGGTGGACTTTCTAAGGGATCCTAACCCGTATTTACGCGAAGTTTCGTAGAATACCACGGGAAACTCCGAACGGTTAGGTCGGCGGACTCGACCAGGTATTGAACCAGGCATCTTCCATCTCCCACTTGAGAGCGCAAACGCGTTCAGCCACAGGTCGGGCAAATGCACCCTTGAATATCCCTGTCACTGGGGGCACTCCGGTGTCCCGGTTGAATATTTCAGAAATCTGGCAAGCCTAGGTATAGTCTTACATTTGATATATCACTATTTTAACGTATTAGTATAATGGACGTTACTATTCTTGTAAAATCAAATCTTTGCCTTGCACTGCCAATTGGCGCATACATAAATTTATTTATTATTGAAAGATTCTGATTGGTTCTAAATTCAACAACCCCCCCCCCTTTTTAATTTAGAAAGTCATTTTGTTAAATTAATTTGGTTGAATCGAATAGACTTTTGTTATGTTAATGAAATAAAACTATCATTCTATTTAACCAAATAACCTCTATTAAATTCAATAAAACACTTTATAATGTCTATTTGATTTTCTTTTAGTAGAAATGTATTATTTGTTAATCTGAAGTATTCGCTAAACAAGTAGCTCGTTGTAGCGAGATTTTACTGTATATCAAAATGGTAAAAAGGTGTGAAAATCTACGTGTACAGCACTAAAATTATTTGCATGGAAATTTCTCGAATAAAATTGCATTCACACACTTGCCAAGGCTAACTAGCCGAGAAGAAAGCATTATCCTCAATGCCAATAACTCCGTGATGTTTTCTGGATTGACTCGATTTGTATGATAATAGCATTTAGTTTATTTTTAGAACAGGGCAAATTTGGGTGGAAATAATGCAAATTTGGGAAGCACGTCTTTCAAGACAAAAGAATTGGATCATTTTCATGTCTTATTTTATTTATTTTAATCTCTCTTTTCTCCTGGAGTTACAAGGAAAACCTCCCCGAAATTTGGCATTTTCGTAAATCAAGGTTATTTTTCTTTTAATTACTTTGATTTTCCCTGTTGGAACTCGAAAGAATCTGTGATGTTGTGAAATTGGGGGCCAAGATGTCAAAATCGAACTTTTCAGAAGTTGGTAGTGTCGGTATAGATTCATTCATCAGCTGTTTTTTTTTTTTAAACCCTCCGTTAGGCACGTGGACTACAATCGTAGATCAAGTACAGTCACCCCAAAAAGTATTCGAGTAATAGTCAGATTTCCTATTTTAATTTTGTTAACATTTTACAGGTTAATGTTCTCTATTGGGAACATCAAATAAAAAAGTTATTAAAATATTAAATTTTATCAATATTGACTTGAAAAAATTAGCAAATATAGTCAAGATGACTTGATTATTTGAAATAGAAGTTGCATTTCTATCATGAGTGGGAAACTGGGCAAAAAATCATAAAAAATAGCCATTTTCATAAATTTTTACAGAGATATCTTGATACACTCCCTTCCCCTTCAAACTTGATTCATATCTTTTCTTAAATTTAAAAATAAATCTTATTAATTCTTAATATATCACTTATTATTTGAATTACCCATCTCTATATTTCATTTTTGAAATCATTGTGAAACTATAGTCATTAAAATATGCGTATTCCAATGCATTATGCTGCATGGCGCATGTTTAAAGGATATTTTAGTAATATTCGTCCGTTTCAAACGAAACAAAATTATCACATGTTATTAATTATTTCAAATAATGCTCTTCATCAAAAATAGTTACTTACAGTCCTTCATATTCATGCATTTATAATTCTTCTACAAGCACCCCACCATGGTCGAATGGATAAGACACCAGACATGGTAGACGGCTGAAGTGTGAAGAATCCACGTTCGGGCCCACCGTGCGACTATCGATCTGGAGTTTTGGTCGGTTTTTTCCAGATGTAACTGTATACGTGTTAGAACCCCTTAGAAAGTCCTTCGACCAAGACAATCCCCCCGTAGGCAGACATCCTCGTGTAGGTTTGCCAGAACACAAGCGCATTCCAATACATTAGGATCTATGGCAATTTAGAGACATTCACCCATTTCATAAACGCTTATAATAGCTTAAGCTTATTCTTCATTTAAAGGGTGGAAGCCGTATTTAAAATTCTTTTACAAGGCCTTGAAAAATGACATTAATTGTGACTTGCAGCTTATTTTGAGATTGTCCTCAAGTTTGACAACGACACATCGCCAAAAATGATTGCGGTGTTCAGATCCTGACTCTAACACTTTCCCCCACAGGGCACTTTTCAAATTTTGTGCCCTTATATATATAGCTGGGCTATCGCTCGTTTTAAACTTGATTTTTTGGCCGATTTCTGAATGTATGGCCTGGGCACGTGCCCCTAGTGCCCGTGCAATAATCAGACCCTGGTTGTGTTGAAAAGTGTTGCGTTTGGTATAATTCATGTTTTTTGTTCCCTTTGGATATATGCTCTGTGGCTCGAAAATTTTCGGAGGGTGATAGTTCTTCCAAACCTCCCATCTACGAGCTTGGAACCACTGTCGTAGTGAGCAACTTATTCTAAAATAGTTGTGAAGGGTAATCAAGTGTACATTTTCGTTCTATTTTGTGATTCTCTGCGAATACTGATGAGGAATGTAAGTTTGGCGCTCTCATCTGATCTATAAGTTTTTCCACGTTTGACAGACGTAAAAAGAAAAACTGTGTAATGAGGAAATTCATTATTTGCATGCTCAGATAACTTTCTTCAAGCTGAAAACGTCTGCGGAATAAATAACAAAAGGCCACTGATTCTCCTCTGGAGCTATTGTTTCTTGGGCTTTAAGGATATTCAGCATCGTCTACTTCCCTAAACAAGTCTCGTTTTGGTATTTTCAAAACCGATTTTGCATTTTTATGTTGGCATCCAGATAGCTTGTGTAAAAGTTCTCTGTCCACGTGGTCTGACTATCGATAGCGTTGTCTGTAAAAAAAATAAATAAAAAATAAGTTTTCTCTCTTGTAGATACCTCTGGCAAGCCGACTGTTTGAAATTGTACCTCTGTTTGGGATTAGTTATCACGTTAGAGGTGACAGTTCCGACTTTTAACAATTTTGGAACGAATCCTCCTGCATCTGTCCTTGTCCGTCCTAGCGCTAAGCGATTGCTGAGAAATTTAAGCATGCTATTACTATGTACTACACCAGTAATAGCCGAGATTCGCTGAAAAAAAAAAAAAAAAAAAAAAACGTGGCATGTCGCATGTAAAAATTTGATTTTTTGCATGAAAAAAAATGTTATTGTTTGCAAATTATTTTTTTTTTTAAATCTCCGCCGACGTCCTTAGAAAATGCGTCACCATCGATCCCAGCAGCGGACGCTAGACGGAAACAGGTCAAAATTACTTGAGGTTTCAGCGTAGAGGGGAATATGGGTGGCAAAATAAAATATGTGGGGCGAGTTCGCCGACCGGCGCCCCATGTACTTAGAAAATTTTTTTTTCAGGAAAATTTTTTAAAGAGTGTTGAATTAAGCTTGCTATGCCAAGCTTAATGCAAGTTGGGCAAGTGTAAACTTGAACACTTGATTCAAGCTTGCATTAAGATTACACGCTTGAAATTTTCAAGTTTATTGGCTTGATAAATCAAGCTTACTGCAAGTTTGATGCAAATTTGCTGTGCTGTCTGGGATTGTGGTGGGAAACTCCAGAAAAGACGTATGTAGCTCTAAAATATACATACGATGACGTGAACTATCCTCTTCTAGCAAACAGGGAAAAATGGCGAGCAATTTAAAATGTGTTCGTTTTGCTATGTTCAATTATACTCAACACGTGAGAAACTTTTCTTATTTCAATTTCAATTAATTCATTATTTTTCATATTTGAGACTTTACTGTGGTTGTGGAGAATGTTTGCGCCTTTTCATCCTTGCGCCCTTTCACAAATTTGCACAGTCGTTCGAAGCGACACTTTGCCTACGTACTGCATATTATTCCATTCCCTCCCTCCATTAGGTGGCGTGCCCTTGTTTGCACCTGCTGACATCCCTCGCGTGCCCGCCAAATTCCGCCATGTCGCAGATTAGCAAGCACACTTGAGGATAGGGAAGGGACAAAAAAAAAAAAAAATAAAATAAAAAAACACATTCAGTTTGATGTGCACGTACAGATTTGCGAAAATTCCACGGCGAACAAATCTGATGGATAGAGAGTGGCATTCCTGAATGACCGAAGATGTCCAACCACGTCGACAGGTCCCCGTAATTCCAGGCGAGGCAAGGGGAATGGTGCACATATTTCCTCATTTGCCGTCTTGGGGGAATTGCTGTTAAGTTAAAAGAACTTCCTTCAGAGTTCTGCTTGTCGAAATGTGGTTGCGCGCGAAAATCACCCGTCATAGCTCCTGACACGAGCAGCTTGAAAGGATATCATCATCAACGATGTTTATGAGTTATGTTTGAAGTGTAAACGCCGATTATTCGGGATTGTGGGCCTCGTGTTTATCGCCATCCCATAACCTCGCGCAATTTATTCAGTCAACTAAGCGTGCTCTCTCTCCATTTTTCTCACCTTTTAGAAGTCTTTTGGGATTTCGGTTTTGCCTGTTTATGTCCCACCAGTGTCCGAGCGCATAGCGCTCTGAACTGGGAGACGGAAGGTTTCTGGTTCAAAAACAGGCCGCGTTCGCCGACCTAACCGTCCGGACTTTTCCGTGGTTTCCTCTGAAACTTAGCGTAAATACGTGGTAGGACTCCTTAAAAAGACCCCCACGGAGGGCACCCTGCCGTGTAGATAATCTCACAACAACACTTGTCTGTTCATGCTTATGCTCAGTAACGGATCCAGGGGAGGGTCTAGGGGGCCTCAGCTCCCCTGAAAAGAGATTGCTAAAGGGAGACACTCTGCTTTATTATGCACTTTAAATAAGTAGAATGATTTTCTTTTATAACTTAGCCCCTTCCAAAAATTAGTTTAGAGTATTATTTTGCTTTATTTTACATTTTGTTCGGGTGAAATAAGCTTTCTTCCAAATTTAGTCCCTTCCCCAAAAAATTTCTGTATCCGCCTCTGTTTAAGCGATTAAATATGAATTTATGTATAGTATTGCTGTGGACTGCACCCGTGATTCCCAACCTTTTTTGCCTTTCGAAGCTCTTGTGTATTAGTATATTTTTTTTCACAAATCGCCTTTACTCACTTCCCAAACCACCAAACCAATGGGCCATACTGTATACCCTATTGAAGAGGGTATTTATTGCATTGTTCCCCTAAAATAGGCAGATTCAAAAATCTTTCAATACTTTAAGGTGAATGGGCAGCCATTGTTTTAAGTTAATTTTGGATGAAACAAAAGAAATAGATAATTCAGATTTATAAAAATATGCTTTCCGTTGAAAATGGCGTTGTTGCATTTATAAGAGTAAAAAAGATTCAGATTCTACAGCAGTGATTGAATACAAATACTTTTAGTGTCGTATTTATTTGTATCTGTTCGTTCCCATCGTTGCAAAGATACTTTTATAGCGTTTTCCTTTCTGTGCCCATCGCTGCTTCCCGGAATATGCTTTTAAATTCTTTCATTGTGGTTCAGCACTTTAAAAAATTGTTCACCTCCTAGTATTTTCATGTAACGCTCCTTGGAATTATAGGGCAAATCAGCTACCAATTATAGTGGAACTTGCTAAAGTGACCACCTGTCTAAAGTGGACACTTTTATGAAATTTCATTGTAACTCATAAAAAATATATGGGGAAAATATCCTGTAAAGTGACCACCTGCGAAAACTGTATAGTGACCAAATAATCTGCCAAGTTTAAGTTTTTTAACCTGTCAAAAACGTGACCACTTTCCATTATAAACTGCCTCTTAAATATAAAACATTTTCAGATAATATAGAATGCTATATCCTTTTTCAGCTGTTTAACACAATATTTGATCTCAACATTGATTCTCTCTTCTGTAACACTTGTTCGAAATAGATGAATAAATAAAATAAAAACAAAAAAAAATTAGATAAATAAATTAAAAAGGAAAACTTTTTTTAGTCTAGATTCTTTTATATTTCTGTTGATGCTAAAATTGATTCAGCCTAGTTTCCGGTAAGAGGTGTGTGGTATGCAGTTAATCACAAATTTACAATTACTTTTGATGAAGTTAATCACACATTTATGAGTACTTCTGATTTCCCTTTACCTATTCTAAATGTAATACTTTTGCCATTTTAAATCTCCCATCTGTCAATAATGCTATTTAACTGTTTCCTAATTTACTTTGGTTTGAGCCTTTGTAATGCACTTTGTTGGCGTCTGTAGTCTGTGAATATATTTAATTTTCTCCCTTTCCCACAGGATTACAGTAATTTTGTCTAGTCTATAAAAACTATATTCTGATCACCCCTGTGGCGAGTCACATTTAAATTTTGCCAAACATGTATAAAGCCTAACATTTCTTTTCATTTTTTCAACCTGGCGATTTATTTGGTGACCGGCCCTTTTAGAACTTTGCTGTTACAGCACAGTGTGTTATGTAAACAATGTGTTCTTGATGTGCACTAGTGAAAATTGTATCATGAACTATATTTGTTCAAAGGTGAAAACAACCCAAACATTAAACTGTACTTTAGTAGTACGTCAAGCTGCAAAATGGAAATTTATATTTTTTATTCATATTTATTATTTTTTATTATTCATTGTGACCAAGAAGTATTAAAATACATATTGAAACGTAAATATAAGGAAGTCGCACACAATTTGTATGCTATGTGCATTTTACTGTTTCAGTATTTTACTCCCTACATTCCTCTTTTTTGTTCATGGATATTTATTGATTTTGAGATCTTGTTATAAATAAACTGTAGAGTGTTTCTGCAAGTGTTATTTGAATTTTAAGCATAAACAAATTTTTTAAAGTGCGCACCTTTGTAAGGTGACCACCTGTATAAGGTGACCAGTTTTGTTGTTCCCGAGGGTGGTCACATTAGGCAGGTTCCACTGTATTACCAAAGAACATTTTTTGATTTTTTTTTTCTTTTACAGTGGGAGTCACGCTTTAAAAAATATTCTGAAAAGAAGCGATTTACTCAGAGATAAATTGCTGCCGTCGCATCTTTGCAATGATGGTAGCGAACAGGTTACCAGTCTGCTATTCGTTAACGAGGTTGTATGAACGCAAATACGATTGTGATAAAAAGTGTTTTACAATTTATAATCGGTGATTTGTTTCTTTGCATGGAGAGAACAGCTCATGTCACTGAATGTGCCATTTAGAGCTACATACGTCCTTCCTGGAGTTACCGTCACGATTTGGAACCTCATCAGAAGGCGGGGACTTCTGAATATTGGCACTCCTCGGAAACTGCTAGCGACCGCCGAAAGGACTTTTCGGAACCACCGATTTAACGTGCATGTACACGGTGATCGTTAGTGGAGAGTAGGAATCGAACCCGCTACCTTACGGTTACGAGTTCAACGCCTTAACCACTGGGCTACCACGGCCCAACAATCGATTATTTATCATGAACTATATTTGTTCAAAGGTGAAAACAACCCAAACATTAAACCGTACTTTAGTAGTACGTCAAGCTGCAAAATGGAAATTTATATTTTTATTCATATTTATTATTTTTTATTATTCATTGTGACCAAGAAGTATTAAAATACATATTGAAACGTAAGTATAAGGAAGTCACACACAATTTGTCGCACACCATCTTTTATGCCTGAAACCAACATAGTTTAATTATTTTGCAAAAATTAAATTGAGACTTCCATGTTAATTAATATCGCTCATTTTATTTATAAAGTTATACCAAAAAATAGTCTGTTCATTTTAGTCTGAAGGATGTTTTGTCGTGAAAACGTTATCTGTTGCCTGTGACATTACGCCAATGGTATGTATGATTCTTCTGAGCACACACAGCTGTTGGAATAAACACTGTTAAGTTCCTGAATAGTGAAAGCACAACATAATGGAAAATCCTCTCGGGCCGTTTAGCGAGTTAAAAATCGTGTGATGCAAGTGTCTTCTTCGATCACGTTTTGTGGACACAGACGTACAGTGATACAAGTTTTTCGTAGAAGACATAAATATGCCTTCTAGAATTCCGTGCACTTTTCTGGATAACATGAAATAAACGTATTTAGTAGCTCATGAAGCATTCTGCTAGGTTTACCGGTTAATTTCCGACTTTTTTAGTAATAATTTTTCCTTTGAAATATTTTCCCATTACTTCAAAAAAAAAAAAAAAAAAAAAAAAAAAAATTTTGAACCGCAATCATTTCCCATCGATATAGAAAAACAACTGGATATATACCCTTCAACGCTGAAAAAGTACAGCTGTTGAAATCGCTCGATTTAACCCTTTAACGCGCAGTGTTCCCGCTATGTGAACACCAAACTCTGACGTTTTGACTGTTGCCAGTCACGAAGAATAGATTTGATTTTTATTGCGGGTGACATAGCTCCACGAGAATCCTTTACTTTTTAGCACGTCATTTCCTGTCAAAAAATTGGTCACGATTATTTTTAACAGCACTGACATCTGCTGAAAAATGGAAGAATGCGAGAACAGCTGGATAGATTGCCCCATGCTGAAAAAAGGGCAGCCGTTGCCATCGCTCGACTTAACTACCAGCAAGATGGCGGACGATCGAAACGTTCATCGCGTGCCACAGATCTAGATACCCTTTTTTGATGCAGCTGGCTGGTAGTTAAGTCGAGCGATGACAACGGCTTCCCTTTTTTCAGCATTGGGAAAGGGTTGCGCCTCAAAGGGTTAACTACCAGCGACATGACGGTCGATCGAATCGCCAGTTGCGTACCACAGAGCTAAAGAACGTTTTAGACACAGCTGGCAGTGCGGTCGAACTGTAAAACCGGCAGACCTTTTCAGCGTTGGGGCTATTTAACCATATTTTTTTGCGACTAGCAGTGAAAGAGCCGAAATTAGGTGGTCTTACGACGCAACCTGAACCTGTTTAAGGGGCTAAGCTAGAAGTGCACAAACTGGGGCCTACGAGAGGTTAACTCTTGGCCCGGCCCGTCAAGACCCCTTAAACTTTTGCTGTCGCACCTTGATTGATAAGTTATCGTTTTTAAAATAAGGGGAAAATAGAAGGAATTTTTTTTTTTTTTTTTTCACTTCTCTCTCATTTATTCTTCTTCTGGACCAGAGTAGGAAAGAACAATTTGAGGAAGACCTGGCTGCCGCCGAAACGAAATTAGTTTATTATCTGTTCAAAAAGTGGGTTTTGTTTGACATACGTTTTACTCTCATCTCGTTTTTGTTGAGCAATATCATATCTGTCAAAGAAAGAGAGAGGGAGGAGAGAAGAGTCATTTTATTTCTGCAAATTCAACGATTAACTGCTGTTGTGTTAGTTTCGAAGTTTCGGATTCTGTATGTGTATTCCTCTGAACAATTCAGTTTTAGGCCCACTTTACTTTTAAAGCGAATGGCGATTACTTCACTTAAAAAGCTTCCACTGTCTGATAGTACTCTATTATTAATGTCTCTGTTGCACCTGCCCATTAAGAGATGACATGGTGGGAAGCTCAAGAAAGAACAGAACGATCCCATGCATCCTTAAAAAAAAAAAAAAATACCTTTCCTTTTCTTTTTCTTGTTCGGTAATTGATGAACATACCTTATCCTCAGGAGTTGCCGTTTTGCACCAGTGCTCATATAGGCTTCTCGGCATAGACGTGCCTTTTGATTTTCACCCATTACGTTCTAAGATACTCTTTTATTTTCTATGAGGTTTCTCTTCGACAAACGAACTCCTTTCTTGTTCGTTAAGCGTAATTGACAGATTCGGTCAGTGGGTCGATAACTTTGCACATTGTTTCTGTATTTAGCAACATCGTTGGGTCCGATAGTCTGCATGGGAGGATTATCGTGGAGTGGCATGGATGTATATGCCTGCAAGAGACGCCCCGTGCAATTAAGACGGTGGCATAATGCGGTTCTTTGTTGCTTTATGGTTCTTGTAGAACAAGTGTGAATACGTTGTTAAAGACGTTTGCCGCTTGCTAACGAGGCAGGACGCGAATGTCTTTGTTGGTGCTGCTACGCTTCAGTGACGCTTATAATGATCCGTGCTGACTTCAATTATGTGAGAAGATTCTCGTTAATGATAGCCCGCAGTGGATAATCAGTTATTCAGTGAGAATATACTTGCATGTATATTTATTTCGTTTTATAAATTTTATATTCATAAATGAGTACGCCGAAATATCAGAAATGATCTGAGAAGGACGAAACGAGAGGAGAAGGAAAAAGAAAAAAATCAGGAGTGACTTTCCTAACACTTGATCTTTACCAAGCGTTTAATAAATTTGATTAAACTCAATCGATGCAGAGTTCAGACGCTAGTGCACTTCAGATAATTTGAGTGTATTAAACGCAATGTACAAGAATACTTTATTGTAGTCCTGTAAAAACTATAAGCTACATACACACCAGAGTCTATACAGCATGTAAGAGAGTGACCTAACTGAATGCACCCTATAGACGATACTGCACTTTAAAGAATTTACGTCAAAAGACCACGATGTATAAAAACTATTTCATGTCCCTGTGCAAAAACTATAAGCCTTACACATACCAAAATCTATACAGGTTGTATGACGATGACCTATAATATACATATCCAATTCGAACTTATTCGAATGCACCATTTAGGCACAAGTTCACTTTAAATTATTTCGTTTCATTGGCCTTAATGTATAAGAATTATGTTTTGCGAACCTGTGAGCAGCAAACTATCAACTCTACACACCAAAATCTGTACAGTTCATGCGACCCTGATCCATGATATACATATATCCAATTTGAGCTCAATCGAATGCACCGTCTAGACGCTAGCACACTTCCAAGAATTTCCTTCGATAGACCATAATGTATAAAAGAAATCTTTTTTGAGGCACTGTGAAAAACTGAAGTCCTATACACACCAAAATCAATACGTGCGACGTTTGTCTATAACATATATACCAAATTTGAGCTCAATTGAATGTACCGTTTAGGAACTATCGCGCGCGCACAATAAAAATAGCATAAATGAATTCAGAAGACCTCAAAACGTGTAAGTGCATTAAAATCTCACAATTTTTCATGATCTCAAATCTTTCCTTACATTGCTCATGTTCGGAAAGTAAAATTTCCGTTATTCAAAGCTTTCAATATTCATCTGGTGTGGACTTACTGTGGAATATTTTCTATCGTGCAGTGTATTTTTATAAATAAACATTTTATGTCCAGAAGATAGCTAATATACGCTTTCTATCCAATTTAACTATTTATTCCTGACTCAAATTTGGTCAGTCTAAAATGTGGTTTGAAAAGGTTTTTTTAGTCTAGATAGAAATGCTCTCTGAAATTCAAACTATACATAGAAACTGCAATTCACTTCAGCATTTACTAATAGTCTGCAATAAAAGGGGGTTGAGTTTCATGGTATATTGACTAAATTTTCCAAATTGTTCGCTTGGAACAGAAACAGCTTTTCCATTAAGTGAACCCATATGAAATCTTTAGAAATGTGGTAAAAGTCAATGAGACAGAAACGGCAAAAAACACTTTCAGTAAAGTTAAAATCGCTTCTGAAAACTCATAACTCCTTTACTTAAAAAAAAAGTTGAACGACACTTGAATACTTAATTGTGTATAAGATAATTCAAATCGAAGAAACCAGTGTTAGGTGTGAACACATTATGTGACAAACACTTCTACTTATCGAGTTACTAAATACAGTAGACTTCCCTCCCCCACCCTATAACACGATTTCATATATCACGGTTTCGTATAACACGGTAGGGATATTGTGATCTTTTTCCTATAACATGTACAACACTGTGAAAGAACATGATACGGTTATTTCTGTATTGCCCGTTAACACTGCACATGCTGATCATGCGTTTTTGGTTCGTACAACACGGATTCATATAACATGGATATCGTTTAACCCTTTGAAGAGCAACCATTTCCCAATGCTGAAAAAAGTGGGACAGGGCAGCCGTTGCCATCGCTCGATTTAACTACCAGCAAAATGGCAGTCAATCGAATCATTCATCGCGTGCCACAGATTTCGAGACACTTGTTTTTTTTGACACAGCTGGCTGTACGCGCGCAGCCAGTTGTGTTTCGATTCTGGTCGATTCGATCGGCCACCATCTTGCTGGTAGTTAAATCGAGCGAGGGCAACGGCTGCCTTTTTTTTTCAGCATTGGGCAGTCTATTACTTTTGTTCTACTACATCCACGTATTTCCATCGTATTCTTCCAGTTTTCAGCAGATGCCAGTGCTGCTAAAGGTAATCCTGACAATTTTACAAATAATCGACCATTTTTACGGAAAATGACGTGCTAAAAAGTACAGGATTCGTTGTAACTATGACACCCTCAAGTATTTTTATAGGAATCCAATCGATTCATCGCGACTGTCCCCACGGCGAGGACATCGCAATTTAAAGGGTTAATCGTTAGAGAAAGAATCGATGTAGAAAGGAAATACAAAGCCAGTGACGAAAAGTCTTCTAACAATTGACAGCCAACTGATCGAGAATAAAACTAACCACTTTTCGAAAACAGTAATTTTTGTAAGTAGTTTTTGAAAAAGGTAATCAGATCACACGTTTAACTTCGAGATTTTGCTACAATTTAAGCCAAAAATTAATGTTAAAAAAACTGGTTAATTATATACCGGAGCATTTAGCAACTCTGCAATTAATATATATATATATTTGTTTTATACTTTAATAGGCGTATCCTGAATTACCAGTAAGACAGCCGACTAGGACAATCCTTAAAAAAGGAACTCTTACAAATGGAATTTAGATTTACTAGAGCATTTCGATAGACAAAACTCGAAAACGGACTCTTTCTTTACAGTACAGTTCAAAGTAATGATCGACTGAATTATTTTATTATTTCGACATCCTCGATATACCACTGAAGCATCACTGATTAAAATCAGAGTCTGTATATTTAATAAGCAAAAATGTTATTAGTTAACTTTATAGTTATAAGCAAAAATCTGATTGGCGCAAACTATTGTAAAATCTAGTTTCTATGGGAAAGGAAACGTGGTTATAGTTGTGAAGTACTCAGATATTTTTCCTAATTGATCAGCACTCAACTACTGCGATGGTATGAACAGTAAAATCTTTTTTTAAAAAGGATGAGTGAACAATTATATACATAGAAAAAATACATGAAAGTATGATGTAAAGAATTTATTGTTATTAATACATTGTGCTATTATAAAACTTTGCTATGGAATTATACATCTGTACAGTCGGTATGTGACTTTTAAATAGAAGAAAAACTGTTCTATGGTTTAAACTTTCTGAAATTCTTGTCTTTTCATTTGCCAGTGCACCAGTTCTCTAAACTACACTTTACTGAGAGCTCGGTAGAATGTGCCTCCGTATTTCGGAAACTTGAAAACTTTTCATAGGAGTTACTCCGTTCAGTAGAGTAGCAGTTCTTTGCTTTTCCAATTAAATTATATATCACTAGGCTCGGATGACTCATGACAGGTTTTTTTTCTGATGAAAGAATGCTCAAAAGTTTTCTTAATAGGTGGTCTTCTGATATAATGCATCTAGCTTTTAAGAGTTTTTCTACTGTTCCTGTGTTCAATCGCTATCTGAACTAAACAACTTCGGAAAACTTACAGAAATTATCATTGGCATAGCCATCGATGGTAGCTTGTGCGCTTTGTATTAGTTCTCAGTATCTGCTACTAGACAGTTGTAGAAGATGCCTGTGGAATTTGTAGACATGCTGGTGATGGAGGATTTTGATATAAACTATTAGTTTTGGTGGTAATGAAGGCTTTCTATGGAATTTGCTATTATGGCAAAGAGTGACTGACGCAGTCAGCCAGAAAACGCTCCAGAAGATCCCCGGGGTAAAGTACTGGCAAAGAGTGACTGACACAGTCAGCCAGAAAACGCTCCAGAAGATCCCCGGGTTAAAGTACTGGCAAAGAGTGACTGACACAGTCAGCCAGAAAACGCTCCAGAAGATCCCCGGGGTAGAGTACTGGAAGTGGAGCGATGGACACCCACCGAGGAGGCTTTGGAGGGGCAGGTGCCCGCAGAACTACACTTGACGAAAAGACGCAGTCAGCCAGAAAACGCTCCAGAAGATCCCCGGGGTAAAGTACTGGCAATGGAGCGATGGGCACCCACCGAGGAGGCTTTGGAGGTGCAGGTGCCCCCTCCGGAGCTGTTACGTAAGAGTCCAGTCCTGAGCTAGCCACACTAAAATAATCGTCAACAGACGACATTCTGCTTAGCTCGGATAAAGTTCAGAAGTACAGTCAGAATAATTAGTCGTTAAAAACGGTGAGAGCAGTTACTTTGTGCTACAGAATAGCAGCTGATATTTGAAATTCGTTGAAAGTTTAAAAGTAAGCGTAAAATAGTAGTTTATCCGTAAAAGTAATCAGTCGTAGAAAATACAAGAAGTCAGTATAGTTACAAACGAGCAACTTTTCACATCAAAAGTCGAAGAAATCGTAGGTTTTATTCGCAAATGATCGCTTTTCCAACTCACACTTTAAAAAGCTTGGTTAGAAATGATTCGTATTTTTGATTGTTGCAAAGTTTTGGGGTTCGCAATAATGTATCACACTCAGGTTTCTAACAATTGTAACACAAGTTCCCAGTTTTCTTAACAATATCAAATTCTAAATTAAAACAATGTGTAAAGTTATTGTTTCAGTTTAATTTATTCGCTGTACGACCGATATAATTTGCGACATGGTAATTGAGTGTCAGACAGCATTTTTCAACACGTGATATATTATTGTTAGAAGTACAAGATATTTTTGAAAGTATTGTACGGTGAGCTCTAGTGGCACAATACTCCTTCGTTATAACATACTATTTGTTAACCCCTTGAATAAAATGACGCGTTTAAAACGTATCTCTCTGTAGTAAGATTTTGACCGAAATATTTATTTTGAATGTCCCTGATTCCCTTTTTAAGTATTTATGTGTATGTCTGTGCACAGGTATGAATATAACATCCGTTTTGACTACCCGTGAATCCACTTTGACTTGTTTTTGCACGATATCTGTATTTACATGCGTATCGAACACAACACAAAAATAATTAACCTTCGAAAGTTGAAACTTTGTATTGAATACGTAGGTGCTGTTTCTTTTTAAATTGCAATCGACGCTGTGTAGACAAAAGTCATCCAGAAACTTTCAATAATTGAAGGAAGGTCAGGGAAATGCAAGAATATTTGAATTTTGCGGCAAAATCAAAAAAATACTTCCTGTTTGAGCCTAATTGTAGAAATTGTTTTATTTTCATTTTCTTATTTAACCTTATAAATAATTCTAAAACGTGTCCTTTATTAACATATCTTGTTCAGTTGAAATATTCTTAATTTTATCCTAAATTATTATGAAACAAGGTTTTTGTTAGAATCCAGTGATGTCAAATAATATTTTTGTGTATATTGATTTTATTATCATTGTTTGTAAAAAAACGGGCAAAATATATAAAATTTATTAATTAAAGGATGTAATATTATAAATAGAAACGCAAAATTCAGGAAAGCACGCTAGATAAAGAAGTCAGGGAAGAGCGTAATAGATGTCAGCGAAAGTCAGGGAAGCAAAAGCTGTGAAATCTGTAGAAACCCAAGATTTTTCAATTAATTAAAAAAGACTACTTATGATTTTCGTAAATTATCACAATAAAATTAAAAAAAAGTGTAATGCATTGCAGTAAAATTTCGATGTTATGCTTTCTTCCATTCTTTTTTATTCTTTCCATGAAGATCAGTGATGAAATTAGGGATGGATGCGAGACGAGATAAGACAGAGATTTCCAGATTTTATGAGAGACTAGAGAGACCTTTTCATCATTACTTAAATAGGGATTTTGCGAGACGAGGCAGACATTTTACCATTACTAAATAGGGATTTTGCGAGACGAGACAGACATTTTATCAGAATTATATAAGGATTTTGCGAGACGCGAGAGACATTTTGCCAGTACTATATAGGGATTTCGCGAGACGAGACAGACATTTTATCCAGGGTGCGAACTGAACATTTTCTCCAGGGGGGGACATTTGAAAGTAAACATTCTCCAGGGGGGGGGACACTTGAAAAGAAGAAATAGGGAAGGTGCAAATGCTTCCCTCACATGATATTACTTGGCAAATGCTGTCGCCGACACGTGTGGGAACTGACTTATACTCAAACAAAAGTCATAGATTGTTTGTTCTATGGAGTCACAAATACACAAGCTACATACAATGAACCTGTATTGCAGGCCACCCTTGAGGGTTTTTAGCTTAGAAAAGAGACGAAATTTTAAGGCAGTCGCCTTAGAGTACAGTAACAAACGATAACATACCACCTTCATTTTGACTTCTTGACTTCCCAATCTGAATCCCAAAATCTTCACTCCCCAGTTTAATATTTCTTCAGCAGGGGATAAATAGTATCCCTGGCAGGGATCCATTAATATTTCTCTAGTCTGGGATATTACATTCTTCAGCCAGGGACGATCCCCGACATCCCCCCCGTCAATTCGCACCCTGATTTTATCACGGCTATATAGGAATTTTGCGAGATGACAGATATTTTATCAGTATTATATAAGGATTTCGCGAGACGAGAGACATTTTGTCAGTACTTATATGAGAATTTTGGTAAACGAGACAGACATTTTATCATTACTATAAAGGGTTTTTGCGAGACAGACCTATTTTCCATCGCATCCATCGCTAAAAGAAATAAAACACTGCTGTGGTTGAACAGCTCTGCTTAGTTAGAAAGATGGCATTGGTGGCTAAGACCTTGATACGAACCTTTCAGAAAGTCAATCGAACTATCTGGAAATTTGCTGGTTTTCTTCTTTGTAACATGAACGAATATGAGCCATAAGCGTAAAGTTTTCAAAATTATTGGGGGGGGGTCGGGCCCCACAACCACATATATTCGCGTCAGTGGCGTAGTCAAGGGGGTTCATAACCTCCTCCCCCCATGAAGAATTTTTTGCCATACAAAATGTATATTCTTCACTCCCTTATCATACAATCGTATACATATATGTAAGTTTCAGAAGACGTAACCCCCCCCCCCCATGAAAAATTTCTGGCTACGCCACTGATTCACGTACATATAGCTTAGTCATAGCTGCCAACTACTACGGAATATAATTAACCACTTTTTCTACATGACTTTTCGGCTTAAAATATAGCAAAATTTTTGTGCTGCGTGCACGAGCTGGTTACTATTTTGAAAAAAATAATTAAAAAATATTCTGTTTACAAGAAATGGTTAATTATATTTCGTATTAGTTGGCAGCTATGACTTACTATATATAAGTGTAAATTATTGGAGGTGCTCGAGCTCTATGGGTCTATAGAATTCTACACCTATGCAAGGTAAGTATCCATGTTAATATCTTCCTACCATGTTAAAAATAGAAGCAAAGTAAAAAATCCAAAGGAGGAAAAGAAAAAAAAAATTTTTTTTCGATGAGATGGTGCATTTTAGACACATCTGAACTTTTCTTCATTTCATACTTTACATTGCATAATCTGATTTTAATTAACCAGAGCCTGGCGAGGGCAGCTTATAGTAACATTGTGTGTTACATGGCGTCACAATGAATACTAAATCATGATTGAAATCAAAAGAAGAAAATTTTTAAAAGTAAAGGTTTTTTTAAACGTTTGTAAATGGCGTGAAATACTTTTTTTTTATGTTAGTATAAATTAGTTTTCTGTATTTAGTGGTGTATTATTGGGTGGGCTCAGCCCCCATTCACAATTTATTAGGGGGGCTCGAGCCCCACGGGCCCATATAACTCTACGCTTATGATATGAGCTGTATCACCTTCAAAAGTCATTCATCCAGACATCCCTCTCATATGACTGTAACCCATCGCTTCGATAGTTGGTCGTCAATAACAACGATTTCACTCCTTTACTCGTACACAGAGTGAGGATGATAAGTTGGAACACGCGTTAGTCTGGAGAACTTACTAACTGGTAATGTGAGATTTAATCATGTTATTCATAAAGAAAGCGATTTTTCGTTTTGTTATTCAAAATGGGAAAAAAAAAAGGATTCTGTTTTTGTGTGCTTTTATTATATCTTTTTTTTTTTGTTTGTTTTTTGTAAAAACTTGTCATGGGGATTATTTAAAATTAGTTTTGCTGTTAACGTCGTAGGATTTCCTTCCGTGCAGAACGAAAAATATTATTTCTCACTCCCCCCCTTCAAAAAAATTTAGATTTGAAGTCCGATTTTTTATTTTGATTTCTAGATTATTAGAAAGATCTGCAACAGCAAGTAAATCATTTAAAATAAAATAAGAATCCCTGAAGCTTTTACTTCCGTCGATTTTTGAACAGATCTGCCAAACCAACATATGGAAGTTGACATGCACTTATTTTTTGCCCTTGTCGTTATATAGCGTTTACTTATACTGGTGAAAGAGCAGCACTTGCTTCTGAATTGCGTGAATGATTATGCTCACCAAAAAGTGACACACAGTTTTCCCTTCTCATTTACTTGAGTGCTAATGAGTGAAAGTAGGTATTCCTTCCAAAGTGATTATTGTTGACCGTTTGCTTATTTCAGCTGCTAGTTAATCAGTGTGTTGAAGCCGGCCCAAACACTTAACAACGTCTTAATTCGTGGTTGTTAGTAGATTAATGCAATTAATGGTATAAGTTCTGGCAGTCAAGAATTTCTTTCTGTCTACATAGAATATTTCTGCTTATGACAGAAAGTGACGGACCACCGATTGCTGTTTATTCCACCGGTACTTTGCAGTTAATTGTAAAAATGCTACAGCTCCCGTAAATGGTCTATGTGGAATATTACCAAATACTATATTATAATGTTCTTGATAATGACTGTAATTTAGTAATGGACCTTGTTCAGTAAATATCACGTCCCTTTTGTTCGAAAACGCAGACATTTAATGTTATAGCAAAAAACCGCACTGAATGCAAATCTCAGGAATTTATACAAAGGAGAGAAGCGAATTCTTTTGTGTTCCTCTTGCCTTGAATGTCAAGCATTACGAGAAAATTGACGCACAATAGGCGCTTTTTTTGTCGCGTGTCTGAATTTTTTGTGTTTGCTTCAAATTATCGTCCTCCGATAAAACAACTTTTCCTTTTAGACTCGGAGACTACTTGTGCGTTTTATTTTTATGTGCGTTTCTTCTCTTGGATCTCGGAATTACGAATGGAATTTCCCATTTTTTATGTCTTGGTCAATTGTCATTGATTCGAGTTCGAGGTCATGCCAGTCAGGGAAAAAAAAAACAAAAAACAAAAACCTAAATTTTCTTAGAGCTTTTTTGACATTGAAATCGCGCATGGATATGATGCTTTGAAATGTACTGCTTGAATTGCGACTGATAGTTACTTTGTATTTCTTATCTTATCTTTTTTTGGTTGCATGCTGATTTTATTAACCGTTTTCTGATAGTGCATCTTGTCGAGCATATCGGCTAGAGTAGCAATCGCTACTGAATGACAAACACCTCTGGTTATGCATTTCAATGGGCGATTCTGAACATAAAATAAAAAAGCGTTCTTCAGTTGAAGTTTTTTGGTGATGATTTTGATTTTCCAGCGGTGTATTACGTTTTGTAGCAATGTGCTTAAACCATCAGACCTGTCTTAGTCCAATGAACTAATTTCAGCTAACTACAAAAGCAGAACCAAAGGCGAAGAATCCCAGAGAATCAAAGCATGAAAAATTGTGATCTGTGTAGTATGGCGGGGTAGTCATTTCTTATGGATTATTATTATTATGATACTATTATAATAGAGTCGCAACTGTATTGTATTTGAAGAACCACGAACAGTATTTCCTGACTCTTCCACCTCCTGAAATTATTTAATTTGTTGGATTTGTTTGCAAGAAAGCTTCAAAAGTATCTTTTCCGCCCTCCATCCCTTCAAAATATTTTATTCTGGCTATGTCCCTTTAACAGAGGTAAAATACAACAATCCAACAATAATGGATCGATGAAATATGCCTGTTTTCTTTTCTTTTTTTTTAATCTGACGCCTCCTTCGGATTCCACGTGTCAGTCTAGACCAACTCCTAGTTCCTTAATCCATTCAAGAATTCATGTAAATGCCACGCGTATGTTAAAAGACACGTGCCAGGGGTCATTGGCAAAATGGCGAAGCGAAAAGAGATCAAGTATGTATACTTCCTCGTGTGCCCCCGAACTCAACGATTCTTGATTGGAAGCCTCAGAATGTTCAGTCTGGAGGGAGGATGGGTGAGGCCCGGGAAATTCAGACTGATGCTCATCTATCTGAGAGAGAGTGAAATATTTTTGGGTTCGGTCCGGTAAAGAAACCGGTTTAATCCGGATAATTTTTTTGTTTTTTTGTCGAGTACTAAAGGGTTAAGTGCGGGAGGAGCGACCATCGTGATTCTCCAAGCAAAAACATTCAACTTTACTTTGTAGTGCAAGAATGTTGTTTACGATTCAGAAATGAACCTTGTGCCTCGTCTCTCCCAGTCTATAGAAAGATCTCGAGCGCAAGTAATTTGTTCGTGGTATAATGTCAAAACTTATCTTATTAATGAAAGAGCGAAATCCCCTCTTTCGTGAAATGATGCTTTTTAACATTTATTAACGAAATCGAAAAGAGTTCATCTTTTCGATTTGTCTGTCTGACCGGCCGTGCTCTAGCTACTGATGCGATCTATTCAGTGTGCCTTTTAAAAATGTAAGGTTTTTTTTTCCTGATATTTTAAACGTTGAATTGAAATTTAGACAATGGGTTTTGTAATCTTTAGGGATGTAACGGATATCCTGTAAGTATCCGGTATCCGGCTGATTTTTCAATATCCGAAATACCGTCGGATATCCGAACCATAACTACCGGATAACCGGAACCTCAGCCGGATATCCGACTCCGATATCCGGTTTCTCTGCCGGTTATCCGGCTATATATCTTGGGGGTTTCGTATCTTTAGGGATGTAACGGATATCCGGCAAGTATCCGGTATCCGGCACACCCGGCTGATTTTTCAATATCCGAAATACCGTCGGATATCCGAACCATAATTACCGGATATCCGGCTTCCCTGCCGGTTACCCGGCTATATATGCCGGTTACCCGGTCTCATCTTTACTGGGAAGCAGTGTGTGGGAGGCTGGACACCTTGAAATTCGATTTGGTTTGGTTTATGTGATTATGGGGACGCTACGCTTGGGCGATCTGCCAAGGATGGGGGGTGCCTTGGTAGAAGGACTTTCCTAGGGGTTCTAACGCGTATTCACGTTATATTTGAAGGAAACCTACCAAAACTCCAGGCCTACGTACGCGCGATGGGACCCGAACCCTGGATCTTCACACTTCGGCCTTCTACCATTTTCAGGGACATAACCACTGTGCTATGGTAAGGGCCCCCTTGAAATTCAAATTTTTGCAGAGCCCGACTAAACCAACATGGGGCCCAGGGAAGACATTTGGCATGCGGGTCCCCTACATATTTATATATACCCATTCAGTTTAAAAAAAATAGAGAGCCTGGAACTACAGGCTTGCACTTAAGTTCCAGGCTTTCTACTCTTGTGGATGCTTGGTACTTTCTTTTTTGTAGCTGAAAAGGGCGGACCTTTGGTATTCTCGACATGATTCTATTGACCAGACATTCATTATTTTACTCAAAAAGTTTTATTAAAAACATTTTTTTTCCCACTACAGTTTAATAACTTTTTGGGGGGAATTCTTTTAGCAGAGAAAGAGAGCGATAGGAAAATTTTTCCAGCAACAAAACATTTCTGCTAAACACAGTAGGAACATTTCTTGATTAGACCGACATGAAAGTACCGACTATATACGTTCGCTGTCTTTTTATAAGTGGCAGCGTTGAACAGAATTAATTGTATGAAACTATCTAGAATTAAAGTCTGTTATGAGCATTCGTTAGCCATATTTGTTATATTTGAGCAAATTTTACTGTATTTTTATTTACAAATAGGACCCATTGTTTTGCATTTGTATAAGTCTTGGGAAATTTTTTACTTGGTAAGTCTATAAAATTTTATGTTAAGAATGGTGTTTTCTTACCTGGAACTTCCCCCCCCCCCTTAAAAACATGCTTTTCCTAATAATTTCTCACTAAACAGTAATACTTAGAACATTTAAATAGTTCCTTCATTCTAAATGAGAACATTTTGCAGTTCATAACACTACAAAAGTATTATTAGAATATAGATCTTCGCAGTATTTTTAAAAATATCGTGAAAAGTACCCAAAATCCCGAAGACCTCAAAGTTTTAATTTCTAACCTCGAAAGTGTGCAGGCAATTTTGAGAAATCGTATTTTTCAAATTTCAGAATTCCCAGTATATCGTTTTCAAATCGCAAGTGGAATCGGCGTCATTTTGACGGCAAGAATTTGAAACTGCACTAAAACTTGTGACATCAGAATGACGAAAAATTCTGTCTTTTCACAAAAAGTCAGAATTCGGAGAAATATTTGGCGGGTCCCCGCGGAATATTTTTTTCTGGATACATACTTGGTCTTCCTGTGAAAAATTCGTATGAAATGTTTTTCTGGCTCCGTGCTAGCTGTACAGTAAACACGAGTGAAAACTTCACCGAAAATAATATTCAAAAGTTAAGGTCTGGGGGTGATATGATGTCGCATGTTTAGGGACTTGCCGACAATACTTCCTCCCCCTTTAAATTCATTTTCTCGAATTTTTTTTTCCCTCTCTGAGGCAGCGATCATCAATGCTGTGAGCACGAAGAGAGAAAAAAAAAATAAAAAATAAAACCTGTTCCTCCACCGGCTTTTACTCCGAAGAGTGTGTGTGTGTGACCTACTGTTGAGGATTACCCCCCCCCCTTCCTTTCTCATTTCCACACACAACTCAACTCGCACACAACTGTCTGTGCCTTCGGACGTAGCGAACGTGAATATTTTGTTCGCGCTTTGCCGGTGTTGTGGAAGTTCCAGTGTTTTGATGTGCGGTGCTTTCTTTTTTGTTGTTGTTATTATTCCCTGGGATATATGCTATGTGGATATCCTCCTCTCATCCACTCTACCGAATCTTGTGAGTCTATGGACATGTTTATTTATTTATTTACTTATTATTATTTTTTTAAATATATTCTCACAGGCGGCGGTTTGGTATAAAATTAGATTTTTATATATCTGTTCTAATGTTGCGGGGGGGAAATGAAAATTTTATTTGTACCATTCAACTACATTCTTGGTTTTTGCTCATCTATATATTAATATTTTAATATAAATATATAGAAACCAAATAAATCATATATATATTATATTAATAAATTATAATATTAAATTTCTGCCAATTGACAAGCTAAAAAAAATGTATCAATACATTTAAAGTATAATAATAATAATAACCTCATGTGGACACATGACTTCTTGTACGTTTATAAAGTTTTATACATTTTTGATTCACTTCATTCAAATTTATTTAATTTGAAATGGAGATATGATACTTCTGTAATATTAATGCTTGCGATTTCTCACAAAATATAAAAAATATCACTTAAGCTTTATATATTTTTGATTCACTTCATTCAAACTTATTTAATTTGAAATGGAGATATGATACTTCAATAATATTAATGCTTGGCGATTGCTCACAAAATATAAAAGATATTACAAAACTTTGATTCAGTTTTAGAATCTTGAGTATTATTCTTCTTCATTTTTCCTTTCTTTCTTACATTTTTTTTAAAGATTTTATTTGGATATCCTTTTTTAAATACTTTCGTCTAATTTCCAAATCGAATGAAAAAGAATCACACTATCTAGCAAACGTAATTAAAAAAAAATGGAAATTATTATTTATATTTTTAATCTTGCAATAGAGTAAAATGTTCATATCTTAATACAAGCAGAAAAAAAAAAAGAATAACGTACATATGACTAAAGAGTTTTAGTTAAGTTGACTGTAAATGTTGTTTCTCGGCGCAGCAGCATTTTCCTCCGGTTTTCTCTACAAAGCCGTCATTTTTGTTGTCTGTTGAATAACCCTTGCATTTGCATGACGCAAAGTTACCAGATTACTTTACATTTTACTTTGTTTTTCTTTTTAATACCTCTATCAAGTTGTAAACTCAAAACTGTATTTTATAAGTAAACACTTAAAATAATATACGGTTGTATTTTCCAACCACTGGTCCACGAAACTTTACTGCCAGTCCACTTATGTCAAAGTCAAGTTTTACTGCCCGGGGGGGGGGGGGGGGGAGGGGCTCTTGAACCCGAGTAGACAAGCTGGCACGTATAATTCACACTAGTTTTCGGTTACAATTTTCGTTTATTGAACTCACAAATAAGTGAATTTTAAAACGAATGTTTCATTGTTTTGAAAGAAATGAATGAATTTGCTTGAATAAATAACAGGCTCTTTGGTAATCATTAAGTTTTTTCAAACCGTGAATTGTTTATAGTCATTTTTGATATCACTATTAATGGTTGTTCATGAGTAGGCCATAATTGTTTTATTGCCATGAGATTTTTGGTGAGAAATGAGCAGTGTTGCCAGATGTTCTGTGTTAAAAAATCTCTAAATTCAGTTGAAAAAGTCGATTAATTTCTCCGAAAGTTGCTTACATTTTTATTATATAACGCATTGTATGAGCTCTAAATGCAATTAAAAGTCGTTAAATTTAGCGGCAATTTTTAAAATGTAACGCTAAGTCGCTAAATTTTTCAAAAAGTTCCAAAATGCCTCATGAAGTCGCTAAATTTTTCAAAAAGTTCCAAAATGCCTCTTGAAGTCGCTAAATTTTTTAAGAAGTTCCAAAATGCAATAAAATTTCGCTAAATGGAGCGTCAAATCCCCTAAATTGGCAACTTTGTACATGAGATTGGATATCTTCCCAATGATAAATGCATGTAATTTACAAACAAAATGAAGGATGTTTCGACCACACCCTTTCATTGGGTCTGGGTCATTCTAGATCTGACCTTCCCTACTCAGATAAATCTTGACAACAACAACAGTTTTCTTACAGTAACTGTGCTTTGATACGCGCGCTCATGAAATAAATAAATAAATAATACATTAACTTCAGTAAAATGACTGTTAATCTTGCAAAGCTCACAATCCCTGCAACAGTTAGTAACTACGATTCCCTTTAGCTTAATATGGGGCTCAGGTTTTGGGTGAGATAAAATCTCTCAGTTCACATTATGTATCTTCGAACTTGGGCATTCCAGAATGAGCTCGGACTCAGGTGCATTGTCCGTATATGGATCATGCGGATTTCTGGTCATATTCGTGCAAAAATTAAAAAATAGTGTAGAACTATGCAGAATTAGTGGAACTTAGTAACCCCCCCCCACCTTTCCCCTTTAGAACTATGTAGAACTAGAAGTCAAAGCCCGTTGTGGAGGGAATTACAACGGACGCTATAAAAAACATTTGACGAAAATATGTCAACGCTCAGTAAGTTCATCTTCATCCACCCAAAATAAATAATTTTTTATTATATAACCAAATCGAATTTCATGCTCTTCTGGAAACACGCGGCAACTTTTGGCATTCGAAAGATTTCGTTTTGTGTGCACATCCATTCTTGCATCCATGCAGACGATTTATTTGTGGGGGGGGGGGGGAATTATAAAAAATATAAACTATGTAATCTAGAAATACTATTTTAAAGGAATTGGAATCACCTTTTCCTTTCAAAGCTTGATGAATAGGACGTCATATATCGATTGCAAAGGCTCATTTTGTCACGAAAATGATTAATTTTTTTTTTTTTTTTTTTTTACTCTTGGAAATAAAAGGGAGCTGAGAATAGCAAAAAATTGCTTAAAAATGAGGGAACCGGTGGATTTTCAGATTTTTTCAAGTAGCGCAGATTGTTTTTTATATTTTGATACATAATTCTGAAACTTTTCAAGGGATCGTATAAATGGTGTAGATGCTATTTACATTTTTTCTGCTTTTTAATTTTTTCGAAATTTTGAATCTTCTTGGAGTGATGTCGGTAAAATATGTATATTGAAGTGGTTGCCCGGAATGGTTACAGAGTGAGTCATGGATCAGCGTAACTATATAGTAGAATTGCTACGTTGTTATTCTACCCCCTCCACCTCCGGATTTTAAATAAAAAAATTTCCTTTCACCAAAACCTCATTGGCATGGCTCGTATGTACGAAAGTACTGAATAAAATCATGTTGCGTAGAGGTATTTTTTTTTTCTTTCTTTTTTTAAAATTGCTGAATCAACGAAAAATTTATAAATAAATAAAAATGGCACTCAGGATTAATTATTCTAATAAAATGCGGATTTTCGATCCGTGTCAGTAAAACTTTTCACTTCTGCGAGAACAAAATAAACATTAGCGTATACATTCCGCTTTAATGTCTCTGTGAAATCGCCGCCGTGAAGTTTTCGCTCGATTGACTTGTTCTTTTTCTTCAAGAAAATAATATAGCCATTTGCACGGCTCCCATGCCTAGTGGTGCATCGCTGTTGGTTTTTTAATGAGCATCCTGTTTTCAATAAGGCCACACCACCACCACACGGCCCATTTTGTTTCTCATGGGCGATGCTGATGGCTTTTTCGAGTAGTCCCTAATTGTCAGTTGGTGGTTGGAGCGCCTGTTATTACTTAACTATTAAAAAGGAACGCGGGTCTATTGTTGCTCTGATTAAGAATGTTGCGTTTAGATAACGATCCGCGCGATGAAGATACGGATGGGTGGAAGATGGGTTAATTTTTTGCACTTGTGGTGGAATATCCGTGGAAATATTTCATTTGTTTTGTTGGAACCCATGGAAGCATATTGTTCGGTTTTTGTAGGAGGAATTTTCTTGTGCTTAGAGGGTACATTTCTTTCACAACCTTTTTTTTCTGAGAAAGAAATGAAGTAAGTACTTTTATACATCAGTTACTATGCAGATATGGATGAAATGCTGAAAAATGAAAAATTTCTTTACGGGGGGGGATCCAGAGAGTTGAGGGGGCTGCAGCCCCCTCGAAATGTGACCCTTACTTAGTTTACAATTTGATATCCCCCCCCCCCGAAATCCTGGCTTTGCTACTCGGGGGATGTGTGGGACAAATATTTCCCATTGGTATTTTTTCGTGGGACACAGACGTCCCACTAGTACTGAAATAATGACTGGAGATGCAATTAAAAGTTACTGTACAGCCATCTGTTGGGGGGAAATTACTTTAAATGGTCAGTTATACCAAGTGGGATATGCATTCATATTAATACAAAGCATGCTTATCCCATAGGGTCATTTGGAACTATCTGCGGGACATATATGTCCCGGTGGTAGCGAAAGAGTTAAAGAAAGCGTTCTGTCGAAAGTTCTCTTTAACTGAACAAACTTCGATTAGAGGTGAGTGGACATACAGTTAACAGTAATAACCAAAGAGTGATGCACAGCGGGGCATACAGGGCACATGCTCAGGCTCCCTTAAAATAGCACAAGCTGAATGCTTACTGTACCTTTTATAAGCTTATGGATGGAAGATATTTTGATTACCAACTGTATGAGCGTTTTTTGAATACTAATTATTATTCCATTTATCATATTAACCCTTTAACGCGCAGTGTGTCCGCTCCGGGAACGCCAAACTCTGACGTTTTGACTGTTGCCAGTCACGAAGAATAGGTTGGATTTCTATAAAAATAGTGGCGGGTGACATAGCTCCACGAAAATCCTTTACTTTTTAGCACGTCATTTCCCGTAAAAAAATGGTCACGATTATTTTTAACAGCACCGACATCTGCTGAAAAATGGAAGAATGCGAAAACAGCTGGATAGATTGCCCAATGCTGAAAAAAGGGCAGGCAGCCGTTGCCATCGTTCGACTTAACTACAGCAAGATGGCGGAAGATCGAAACGTTCATCGCGTGCCACAGATCTAGAGACCCTTTTTTGACGCACTGTGCGGCCGCAGCTGCGCCGTCTGTGCCCGCGTCCATGCGCAGCAACAGCCAGCTGTTCGGGTTAAAGGTTAATAGTACTCTAGAAGAAAATCTTTTTCTTTCAATGGCCTTCAATTGTGTATTAGTTCCTGGCAATTGTGAAAAATAATAAATAAATATTGTAGAATTTATGTCACATCTCAAAATAAAGTATTTTTCCTTCACCATTCTTCCTTAATTAACTTCTATATTAAGAATACTTCAGCAATACTAATTAACTTTATTGGGATTCTCCTTAACCACAAATCCCATGATGATATGACCTCCTGACACGGATAGTTGGACGTAAACGTTTAGAGTGTGGCATTTTTGATCAAGTTATCTGTAGTGATGGTTGAAATGAAAAAGTTTGTTGTATTACTACGAATTTCAGTTATTCATTCATTTATTTTTGCTGCCATCTTTGTTGGTAAAAGATGGCAGCAGTATGTGCAAAAGTATGGTAAGATGACTGACCATAAAATATTTTTTGGACCTGGAAATCATGCGGAAATTGTGTGAAAGATGCATTTTGGGAACAAGAAATTAAAAATATTTTGCTGCATAGTTGTGTTTTTCACTCGACAGATCGAACTTCTGCTGGGTTTTTACTAAGCTCTATTATATTCAGGTATAATTACTGGTGGACTCCTATAAATCCAGCACACTTGCATACGGGGTGATTCAAAATTAGAGGGGACAAATTTCTAGGAGGGTTATGTTGCAACAACACGGTTCAGAATCACGTAGCGATGTGCGGTCGGAAACGTCCTCTTCATATACTTGTTAGTAATCACTTTAAGAGATGCGTTCAGCTAATAGTAAATTTTCCGACCGCGGTTTTTCAAAAACTAATGCATCTTTCACAGATTGCAATTGATAAAAATTGTTAATTCAGATTTTTTTTTTTTTTTCCTTCACTACATTGTTGAAATTGTCGGAAGAGAAGTTTACGGGACTTGGTGAAGAAATCAATCGCACACTTCAACACTTCTTCCAAAGTGATTATTAACAGGTACATGAAGACGACGTTTCCGACTGCACATTGCTATGTGATTCTGAACCGTCTTAGTGTATCCTACCCCTCCTAAAAGTTTGTTCCTCTAATTTTGAATAACCCTGTGCATTGCGTTTGGATTCGCGATCATTACTATTACAATTACGAGTTTTAACTATATTTTTATTCACCCTATTTGGGTATATGTGCCCATCAATTTCATCTTTGGCCGTGCGAGAATTTAAAATAAATGGGTCCTAACTTTATTATCTTTCGCAGCTTCTTGTTTTTAACCCATTACCGGTTCAATTTTTTTTTTTTTGAGTTGGTTATCAATTTTCGATATCAATTTTTTAAAAATGTATATTTTGATATAGATACATTTTGAAAACTTAATAACACTATTCTCATATAAGATTTCCTGAATCGTGTATAGTTCTGCCTTCCTGTGGGCAGAAAAGTAAATAAAAGTGTTTGAAAGCAAAACGAAATAATTCGGGAAAGATTACATGAAAAATAAAAAATTTCTCGCAGCCCGAGCTACACTCGGGATAATACAGAATGGAACGTTTTACCTCCCCGAGCTCAGCTTGGGAAATTCCGGTAAGAGGTTGGTTCTCATTATTGACTATCAAGGTCTTGGGGGTTGCTGATGTCTGAATTTACTGTGAATTTTCATAAAAAGTACGTGATTTTTGTTCAAGCACACCTGTTTGACCTCGCCTTTGAATGTTTAAGCAACAATTTCAGATTCAGATCGATGATTCACAATAATACGGTAGAATTAAATCGATTATAATCAACGAATGAAGAGGTTATTTCCAACCTTTACAGCTTAACTAGTATATGAAAAGTCTCCAACGTTTTGAAAATTTTATAACCATTACAAAAAGGGACGATTTCAAAGCCAAGTAATCGCAAATTAAAAAAAAAAATCTAAAAGGAATCAGTATTGTTACGATATTTTACAGTACTGGTAGTAGCTCATAGCTCACAGTTAGTTGTTACAACTCTGTATTCGTTCCATGCCTGGAGTATAAACATACTAAGAAAGGCAATCTCAAATATGCAGGGCAAAGTTCGATTACGCCTGTGAGTTCTAAAAAGAACGAAAAGGGTTTTCCTAATTACCTATTGTGAGTTGCAAATCAAGTCATACCAGTGCATTGTTTTACCTCATTGGACGATTGTTTTCAATTGTGTCAAAGATTGAGCATACATCCGCTAGAAAAGAAAACTTTGTTTGATATGACGTGATAATGAGATAATTAAGTAAGTGCCCGTTGCCGAAGAATGATTCGAATTTTCTAGGTTTTAAAATATATATAAAATGGTATCTAGTAAGTAACAACTTTACTAAAAAGACCTCCTGTCTATAGTGACTTGTATAAGAGTTTCACTTTACAACAACCATGCTTTGCCACTTTTGTAAGGTGGCCACTTTTATAAAGTGACCAGTTTTGTTCTCGAGGATGGTCACATTGGACTGGTTCCACCGTATAACCAGCATAAAACGCACGCGACATACGTTTCTGAAATACTGAATTTCAGTGACTGATTTACTGATGTGTAACTTGATTTCAGTATTACGTTTACTCCGATTTTAATTTTTAGTTTAAATAATTGATAATGTTTTGCTGTATAAATTAAGAGGGGAAATTTGTAGAATAAAATAGGAAACTAGTTTCTGGGTTTAAAAAAAAAAAAAAAAAAAATTGAACGAGCATTGAACAAATGCTCCAATTTAGGATACTTATTCGAGTTGATTTTCGATGCATTCTGAAGGTGTGTTCAAGTAGACCTCAGATTAAATTTTTGTCTTATTAAAAAAAAAAAAGGAAAAAGTAGTGCTTCTGGCTAAATTTTTAGCCGGTCACTTCTAGCTCAATACTCATAGTATGAGCGTACTCGAATCTGAGGATTTTATTTGAAGTAGGGAATGCAATTCCGCTCCTGCAGGAAGGCTATATCATGACTGTAATTTTCAGTTGTTAAACTTGATAGTGCTTACAAGCTTACTTTTTTCTCTATTGAAATTAATTCTTATTTGATTGAAATGTCAATCCCGCGGGATCAGTGCGGGATTGCATTCCCTAGGTACTAGAAGACATACATCTACTGCATCTAATTCTGTGCATAGAAAATATTTTATTTTGGGGTAAATAGTAATGGACGCAACAATAGACGCAATCCCTCGAAAAAAGTGCTGGATTGCATTCCCTAATTTGAAGAAGTTTATATTGTAAAGTATACTTCAGAGCTGCGTATTCACGGATCTCGTTGCAGTGATCCCGATCCGTAGTGTCGCGATTGTCTCTTATATTACCCACTTTTTTCAAAAAAAGAACAATAAACTGAGTTTCGTTAGGAAAAACGGAGAGTGCAGGAAATTCGATTGTCTGAGCATTATTCCGGGTCATTATTCCAGTGCTTTTTCCCTAAACTTCACTCTACAGGTCGAAAAATTAATTTTTTGGTGACAGTTAAAAATGTATTTACATATACCCTAGATCCCCAAAACATCGGCTATGAATCGAACAGTTTTACCTTTGTTACCTCATCTGATATTGCTGATTTCCCCTGATTCAAGTAAATAACGATCAAAATGAACTACCCGGTGATTGTGGATAGTTTAGGCTTTAAACCCCAAAAAGTAATGTTAATTACAGTGTATAATCCTCCATTACCCTCGCTAGCTTCATTTTAATGAACGAGGTTCTTGAACGCCGTTGGGAACTGACAGAATTCGCGAAATCACAAAAAAAGGTTTCAGCAAATGCCGTATTTCTGAGAAATGTTTCTGGCGCGATTGTCAGTACTGTGTGAAAAGTTCCTGCTGATGGTTTACGAATATGAATTTTCGTTTTCGCCGTTTCGCGGCTCGTTGCATTTCACTGCCGGTGTGAAAGTGAACGTGAAACACCAACAAGACTGATGGTTTCCTTTACCGAGGAACAACAGAGGATATTAGCAAGGTCAAAAATCGCCCGCTTTGGGCTGAAATCGTTCGCCGATGTACGATTAGTCAGACTTCAGATTAATAATTCGTGGCTGTTCCTCATCTGGAACGCCGTGAATTGCAATCCGTTCGCTGCAGAAGATTTAATATGCCGTTATAGCTATTCAAATACGGCAAACAAGGAGATTGAGCATCTGGACGCCTGATCAAACCTTTCTAATCTCTTTGCGTTGTGGTGCGTCAGTCTTTTGTTTGCTTTAGCAGTAAGTGTGTTGAACTTCGTCTACCTCTAGAAATAGCCCGTACATTTTTCAGCGGCAGAAAGTAAGCGTGACATGTTGGTTATTGTTTTGGTTCGCCATTAAAAATATCTCTTCGCCACTATCTCTTTTAACTGTTGACCGTGCAGGTATTTTTACACTCCTACTTTGAGAAAAATATGCATATCGAAATCTTTTCGTACCCGTTATCAGTGATTTTTGAGAACATTTGAGATTCGACAGTTTGCTACTCTTGCTTCTGGTGAGATTCAGTGATTCATTTTTTTTTTTTTTTTAATTGACCCTAGTATTTGAAAATTAACCAGAGTCAATCTTATAATGAACTCTTAAAATCTCAATCGCCATTCGCTAAATTTTTGTATGCCGCTTTAATTTTAGGTTAATGGCGATACTTCCACTGGGAAGAAAGGTGTCGAGAATATTCTTTTAACTGGCTGCTAAGAAATGAGTCACACTCACCACTGTAGTTGGTGAAAGGATTTCTTTCTGGTTACTCTGTAATATAATCCAACGCTTGCAGAATTGTATGTTACCGTTTGACTGCCAGTGTGAACTATGCAACAGACTTGGCTGTCTGAAGCTTTGAACGCATTTTTAGAACGTCACATAAATCCGGGCCAGTAAAGCGTTCAAATGATTTTTTCTAAGAAAGTTTAGCAACTTATGCCCATTTTGAAATTTTAGTTCTTTCTGAAGATCTTGTCTTTCTTTCTTTGTAATACTGTCAAGGATTTTTATAATTGAAGCTCTGTAGAAACTAGAGATGATATGGGTTGGTTCTATTATTGCCAAGTCCGAGTTAAAAATTCATTATTTCAGTTTGACGGACCTCGAATTTCCAGCTGATTGAGTTCCTGGAAACTTCTTTAGCCTGTTACGTTAGTACCTCCACACCATGGGAATGCCAGCCGAACCACAAGCAACTGCACCGCATATAATTTTTCCAATCCATTAAAATATATCAAGCGAACATTTCTTTTTGGTGAAAATAATTTGTATAGAAAAGACAAAGACGGGGAAAAAATTCTCAGTTTTACTGATCAGCCGAAAACGAGATCACCGGCGTTCAAAATTAACTTATCAGATATCACCTTGTTATAAGGGGAAAAAGAGAGAAAATTTGAATGAATATTCGGACTGTTGCATAAAGAGCTTATTGAAAAATATGAGGAAAACCCGGTTTCTATTAATACACGCCCGTTACGGAATGCGAAAACTGGTTTATCGCCACTCTTATATCTCTCTAACCTTTTAAAATAACCTTAAGTAACATTAATCCGCCTGTTACGTCTTTCCTGGAACATTTTGCTTTTTCATTCCCATTCAAGCTTTTCTAAATCTCCCCCCTTTTTTTTATATTTTAGAACAGCCAAAACAATAAACACAAGGTCCCTTTCTCACCGTGTGGACCGTGGCTGTCTATCACGAGGATATTCTGAATGGAGTTCGCCATTCGGATGCATTCAGTCGCATGTTGTGGAAAGTTTTTTGAATCGTGGAGGCTGTTAGGCAATTTTTTTTCAATTACCTTTTTGAAAAAGTTCTCGGCTCGTGAGCCTGGCTGTATCTGTCTGTCCATATCTTTGCAGGCCATCGTCGATTTGCGAGTGTGCTGTTGTAGTCAGTGCGTACCCACGCTCTGCCTATGGACACTTATGGTATTCCTTGTAAATGTGCAGTGTCGTTGTATTGGGATTTTCAAGAACCGGAGTGAACGTGGAAGGTCGTTTGGTACAACTTATTTTTCCGCTTTCTGAATCGCTTATATTGTATAGTTTGAGTATCATTTGTATTAAATTTAGACTTGGGAAGTTTTTGACGCGTCTGTTTACACCAGGGGGGGTGTTCGTGTTCTGATGGTTGGTTCAGAAAATTGCATAAATTCGATGTTGACTTTTCTGAAATTTGGATGCAACGTATATTAGGTACATCAATATATAAACTTTTAAAATAAAGCTGGAATTAATTCTTCTTATTTTAGTTAGGCTTTTTTTTTTTTTTTTTTTGTAAAACTTATTCGGGGAAAAAAAAAATTGCTTATCTGTTTAGATTCCTATTAATGTAGTTTTTAATCACTGTCAATCAGATTTTCTCAGATTAAAACGGGTTTGAGAATTATGAGGCTGATGTATATTCACGGAAGTTTCTCGTTCTTTTTCGATCGGTTGTAATTTAATCCCCCAATCCCGCTTTTGTAGTTTAGCAGGAAACATCGCGATGTATAGAATGTCTCCTCCATCAGGGTAGACTTGCAAGCTGAGGCGGATTATGGGAAACACTGTGAGAAGATATATTGAAATGTATTGTAGGACTTTTTTTGCGCAATTATTTCGTATTAATTCGTTAAAAATTAATCAAAATTATCATCGTTTTGTGAAGTCTTAGAACGGAGAAGGGCTCGCCATCTTCTATTGAATGTCATTGATTTCAAGGCAGAAACAATTCATGCAGTTTGCCTTTGAAAAAGCTCAATTATTGCAATAGTAAAATATTGCTAATCTTTTTTTCATGTCGTTAAAGTATGCTTATAAAGTATCTAACAAGCAAATCATTTTTAGTGATGAATATATGATGGTACTTTCCTTTTATTAAGGCTACGTTTGCGCCATCCGAACTGCAATCTTGATAAACAGCAGTACTTTTCACTCAATAAATTGTCTATGGAGTACTACCCTGAAATGCCCTTAGAGTAATCCCTCATTATGCGTAACCTCGTAGATATTTTCGATAAGAACACATTTAAAAATAATAATGACAACTTCTGCATTGTCTCCGTAGAAAATCAGCATGGCAAGTTTTTCAAATTTACGAGATAAGAAAACGTGCATGGGCAGCTCTGAAGGTGAAAACAGGCAGAGTCCATAATGCACGTTCTCTGTCCGTGGACTTTGCAGGTGAGGTTGTTAGGGACTGTTTGAAGGCAGTGACCGTGAAAGATTCACTTCCTGCTTTTCGCGCCAACACACCCCTCCCTCTATTTGGAGTTGTTAATCCCTCGTGTTCTCAACGCCATTTGCGGTTACCGTTAATAACCTTATTGTCTTGGGAAGTGCACCGTTATGTCTTCCGAAGATTCTGGAATGTGTAACATCGATTAGGTTCTTTATTGGTGTGCTGTTAAGATGGCGCTGACGGCTGACCTTCGTTGTCGAAAAAAGGATTACCGCAATGTTGCTTAAGAGAATCGAACTGAAAGATTTTCAGAGTTCTCCAGTTTTAGAGATCTTAAGTTTCAATACTAGTTTATATTAATTGAACCACGTCCTTTGATTCCTTATGGCATTGATTTTCCATCAAGCTTTTTCTGAATGATGCTTTCACTTACGTGTTTGGTGGGAGAAATCAGAGTTGGCCAAGAAACAAAACCAGTGTTCGTACGCCTCAGTGAAAACAAGGGAAAATCTGAAAAACTCGGGGATTTTTTTTTTTACTAATTACCTCAGTGAAAACTTTTAAGAAACCCTCATTTTCTGAAATCCTGTAGATTTCCAACTTAATCTTGAAAATCCCAGCTTTTTTTTTTTTTTTAAACCACGTAAGAAGGATTTTTCTGTTCTTTTAAATAAAATCTGTTTTATCCCAACTGACAGATGCCGTTATCTTTTCGTTCACAATTTTAGTTGTTTCACAACAAGCAGTACTGGTAACTTTTATTCATTAGTAATGTAAGATAAAACATTTTTAGTTCATTTAGAGTGTAAAGTACATAAATATCAAATAATTAGAGTTCTGATTAGTTATCTTCTATGTCTGTTTCTAGTAACAGTCACTCGAAATGTACAAAGAATTTCGAAATGTACAAAGAATCAGATGTCAGTCAGATAAGAGTTTTCACTGAGATAGCCTTGAAAGTTATAGAAATGTATCTGGAAATCTCGGAAAATTTTATTTCAGAAAATCAGTATAAACCCTGGATAGGTACGCCCATTAATCGATTTAAATTTACCATTGTTGGACGGTTGTAATGGATTGAATTTGTAAAGCTAAACCGAATTTGATTTTCCAGGGACATATGTTGTGAAGTGTTCAAACATATGATTTCAGTTGATATTTTAAAAATGTTTACTACGGGGCGCTTTGCGTGGAAATTTGTTCAATTCTGTTCAAGAAATGACCCAGATTAGTTAATAAATTTTCAAAAACTATTGGAAATATATTGAAATTATTTGTACATTTCGAGTTAGTCCTTTCTATAGTTACATTTGCTGTTTTATTGAGCAAAGCGTCATCTAATAGACATTTTTTAAAACTGCTTTAAAAAACCTACTTGAGTGCATTTTGTTTACAGTCCATATGCCAAAGTTGGCGTATGGAATGTACTCGAGGCTATATGTACATGACTGTACGAGACTGTACACGATTGTACAACGGATGGTTCTCCGCTCACCCGTTTCAGCTGCATAATGTTGCTTATTGGGAACTTCATCGTAATCATTGTATATTCAAGTACATCAGCATCAGGCACTCAAAATTTCAGGTAATTTTGAGTTTACAACTAATTTTGGAAATATGGGATTTCTTGTTGTATGCAATCTGTTCTTTCAAGTTTAGCGATGGATATCAGTCAAGTTTTTGTTGTATGGCTGTGCAGTAATTTTGTACCTGAACACATCTGTTAATGCTTGAAGTGTTCTTTTTCCGTATTCATGAAAGTAGACATGTGTTCTATTTTGGGATTTGTAATCATTCCTCTTTTCTGCTTAATACTCCAGTATTGTTCTATTTTGCCCAAGAATCTCCATAATCAGTAGAGCGGTTTAAAGTAATAGCGAAATCTCTTTTCTGAAAACAAAAACGTTTTAGTCTAAGTTTTTATGAGGATGCTGGATTTGAATTATTTCTTACTTTAAGGCGCATTATTTGCAATTTAGCTTGTTTCGTAAATTCAGGGAAAGTTTTAGTAACGATTCCGTGCTCAGGTTGTTGATTTTCCACCCTTGTAAGCTATAAATCTGACAAATTGCACTTGAATTGTCAGTCAGTGCCAATAAAATTATGTGTACGCGTCATAACCATGTGTTGTACAAACAGCAAAACGTAAAATATGTTGCAAAATTATTGAAATTGCGTATTAAATTATTTTCTATGTCATCTTTAATGTGGCTATTTGCTATAACTTCTAAGACAAATATTTTGTTTTACCCATAAGAAAATGTCATTATTTTTTAAGCATATTGGTAAATGGACACTGGGAATTCCGTCACGAATCTGAATCTACCATCAAAACTATTGAGACCATGTTGGCCTTTGACTTATACGTGTGTAGGATGTAGCATCGTGATAATATTTATAGTAAAACGCAGATATACTTTGACTATTACGATACGGAAAATTGTGCGGAATTATATAACTCGTGCTATAATTCTTATTATTCTTCAAGAAATTCGTTTTTTTTTTTCCTTTTTCTTTTCCCTCCAAAGGGCGAGTATATGCTCAACAAGCATTCTCCACTTAAGACCCGAATTACTGGCCATTTTCTTATGGGAGCACCTAATGGACTGGGCGGCCAACCCAAGGCGTGATAAAATTGTTCTTTTGCCACTACACCACTTGGGCGGCTTATTCTTTATTCTAATTAGGTGGACTTTTACTTGACGTTAGGGGAAAAGAAAAAAAAAAAACTGAAAATACGTTCAAATAGTGTAATTTTACAGTAAACCACGTCGTCCACGTTGTGCGATCTTAATATACATTTTCTGATCGTTAATGACAGTAGTAACTATAGTGTTAATTTCAAATGGAATTCTCATCGTTAACCCTTTAACGCGCAGTGTTCCCGCGCTGGGAACACCAAACTCTGACGTTTTGACTGTTGCCAGTTACGATGAATAGATTTGATTTCTATAAAAATGTTTGCGGGTGACATAGTTCCACGAGAATACTTTACTTTTTAGCACGTCATCTCCCGTAAAAAAATGGTCACGATTATTTTTAACAGCACTGACATCTGCTGAAAAATGGAAGAATACGAGAACAGCTGGATAGATGGCCCAATGCTGAAAAAAGGGCAGCCGTTGCCATCACTCGACTTAACTATCAGCAAGATGGCGGACGGTCGAAACGTTCATCGCGTGTCACAAATCTAGAGACCCTTTTTTGACGACAGCTGACTGTGCGGCACAGCCAGCTGTCGTCAAAAAAGGGTCTCTAGATCTGTGGCACGCGATGAACGTTTCGATCGTCCGCCTTCTTGCTGGTAGTTAAGTCGAGCGATGGCAACGGCTGCCCTTTTCTCTGCACTGGGAAAGGGTTGTTGCTCCTCAAAGGGTTAAAAATATTTATGGACAAGGGAAAGGGAAATAATCATTTGTTTTTATTTTATATCCTAACATCTCTTCATTCCCGAAATCGCCTTATAAGTTCAGCCCAACAGCGTCATCGGTCAATTCCCACGAAGTGACCAGATGACCGAATCTAGTTTCGCGTGTTTTATTATTTATTTTCGGAAATTCGTCTAGCCTATTTGGAGTGATGCTCGCAGATCGTGCATGTATGAGCGGCTCTAGCATCAGACCCACTTTTTATAAGACATCTCGCAAAAAAGTCGGCCGATCTAGTTTTATTTTTCGATTTGCCAGCATACACCCTCAATTGTCATTTTTTTTTTTTCTTCTTCGAGTTAATAGCTGGGGCAGTTCTGCCCGAGGATTGTCTTTTATCTTTCGATGTTTTGATTGATTCCGTTTTCATTGTGTCAAAAGAGATACTTTTTAAAAGAGTTATTATTGTCTGAGAAGTTTTGTGCGTTGCATGCTCAGTATTAGAACGATTGTCGGGGACAGGTTTACTTGCGTGCGTGCGCGTGAGTTAATTAATTTTTCAGCGTACTTGCCGTCATACTAGTTCTTTTAGACTAGTCTAGGAAACTACTATTCCTGTTTCCATACGAAGCGGTCGTTTCAGAGAACAAGTTTTGTTTAGAGGAGGCAGAGTTGAAGACAACACAAAATCAAAGTTGTTAGTATCAGAACGAGTTAAGTCTACCAGGATGTTGGTGTTTTTCTTAGGTATTTTCTCCAAGGCTCTTCAAATCAGAGACTTCGATTTCGATACTTAATGGAACTGCTGTTTTTAATTAAAAGAAAAATTGCATTCCAAAGAAAAGAAAAAACAAAGGGGGGGGGGGAGAGATCAGGAACCAGTTGTAATATTTGCTTGCTTGTATCTCAAATGTTTGATTAGTAAACGTCTAAAGAAAACTGAACAATGCTTGTTTTCAAAAACGACAACAGCAGTTAAAGGAAACATGTAAAGTCTTCTTTTTCATCATTACTATTATTATTTTAAATTCCGTGTGTAAAAAGTCGATTTGGAAACTTGGTTTATTAACCCTTTGATGCGCAACCCTTTCCCAATGCTGAAAAAAGGGCAGCCGTTGCCATCGCTCGACTTAACTACCAGCAAGATGGCGGACGATCGAAACGTTCATCGCGTGCCATAGCTCTAGAGACCCCTTTTTTGACGATAGTCCGCCATCTTGCTGGTAGTTAAGTCGAGCGATGGCAACGGCTGCCCTTTTTTTCAGCATTGGGCCATCTATCCAGCTGTTCTCGCGTTCTTCCATTTTTCAGCAGATGTCAGTGCTGTTAAAAATAATCGTGACGACCATTTTTTTTACGGGAAATGACGTGATGAAAAGTAAAAGATTCTCGTGGAGCTATGTCACCTGCAACTATTTTTTATAGAAATCAAATCTAGTCTTCGTGACTGGCAACAGTCAAAACGTCAGAGTTGGGTGTTTCCAGAGTGGGATCACTGCGCTTTAAAGGGTTAAGCTAGTGGACTAATGATCTCCCAAGTTACGCGTGTCATCCAAGGTCGAGTCAGTTAATGCGGTTACTTTGAAACATTTTTCGTAAAATTTTGGAGCCGTGTAAAAAAATTAAAGCAACGTATCAAGTCTTTTCTTCTTCTTTTAAGGAGAAAGTGGGGTGAGGTAACCTATGTTAAAAATTAGCGCATTTAGAAACAGACCGAGGTACAATGTAAAATTGTATGCGATTTCAAATAATTTCTTTAAAATTTTCTGGAAAAAAAAAAAAGCTGTATGCCTCCTGAATCCTATATCGCCGCAAACAGCAAGTAACTTAAGTTTGGGGTATTACTATATATTTTTATTATGCATTACCACTCCTTGTGCCCCGCCCCCTTTTTTTAAATTTATTATGTGTTTATGTGTAAACCATTTTGCAGTCTGCTTGCTCCCTTTGTGAGTGATCCCCATCCTCATTACTACTTCTTCAAGATGAAAGTTTGTTTTGATATTGATTGAACATTTCGTGAAATCGAACACATAGAAACACGAAATCAAACATAATAAACGTTAAATTTATTTATTAAAATAAAAATCAAACTTGTTTCCAAATTTTGAAAAGTTTCCTCGAAAGCATTCGCGTATTCGTCAATATTATCTTGGTATATTTAAAACATCGTCATTTTTTAAAAATAAACGCTTTTGGAACTGACGATAGCTACACCAAATTAGTTCTCACTGCTTTATTGAATTACTTTCTAGATAAAAGAAAATTTGCTCTGTCATTTGTTTGCATCAGTGCAAGTCCTTGTCTAACTTGGAAATTTGCCTCATTCATCTTTCTTGCAGTGTAATGCAAGAGCGTGGAAAAGTGACATATATGTCGTTCGAAATGCAGGAGAACACTTGATGGATGCCTTTGTAATTTGTAAATGTACCCGTACAGCTGGAGGAAAAAATGATTTGTAATAAAAAACGGAACAGATTACTCAAATCATGGCGATCACACCAACTGAAAAAATAAAAACCCTTCCACCAAGATCTTATTTGTGCATGTTTTTTTTTTTTTTTTTTTTTTTTTTTTTAAAGCAGTAGTACTAACTTAGAATCATCGTAATGAAGTGGAATCACTGTCATATGCTGTTGCCATAGTTTCGGGCACTTGTCGCTAAGTTTAGCGACTATACATTGGATGTTGGGATTTAACGGTAAATTTAGCCACTTTTTTTCTAATTGCATATTAGGATCTGACGCTAAAATCAGCGTTTGACGATTTTCAACACTTTCCAACATAATGTAACTTTTGCGAAAGAACATGGCACTCATAAATAAAAAAAATACAATAATACGATCGTTTCGTGTGGTGTAAATTGTCTACTTTTTCCTCAGTTTCACTTCTACCAAGGCCGTCTCTATCAGTAACTTCACTCTCTCTCAGTTATAAATTTTTAAGGATGAAAATAGAAATTTTTCGATGAAATTATTATTATTTTGAAAAGCAGCTTCACGGTTTTAACCCTTTGCGCAACCATTTCCCAATCCTGAAAAAAGGGCAGCCGTTGCCATCGCTCGATTTATTAACTGCCAGCAAGATGGCGGTCGATCGAATCCTTCATTGCGTGCCACAGATCTAGAGACCATTTTTTGACACAGACTGGCTGTTCTCGCACAGCCAGCTGTGCAGGTCTTTTTTTCAGCATTGGACAATCTATCCAGCTGTTCTTCTATATCCTTCAATTTGTCTTCTTCAATCTATCCCCAATCGTTCTTCTATAATCTATCCAGTTGTTCTTCTATATGTTATTTCCATCGTATTCTTCATTTTTCAGCAGATGCCAGTGCTGTTAAAAGTAATCCTGACAATTTTACAAATAATGGACAACTTTTACGGGAAATTATGTGCTACAAAACAAAGGATTCTCGTGTAACTATATCACCCTCAAGTATTTTTATAGAAATCAAAATTATTCTTCGTGATTGGCAACCAGTCAAAATGTCACAGTTTTGTGTCCTCACGGCGAGAACACTTCACGTTAAAGGCTAAGGGTCTCCCAAACCTGGGCCCCAGTACTATAGGGCTAGTATTTCCACGTAAACGGCGGCCCTGCCACCATACTGGTAAGAACGCATAGTTAGAACAGGCTAGAACTCTTTAACCCTTTAACGCGCAGTGTTCCCGCTCTGGGAACACCAAACTCTGACGTTTTGACTGTTGCCAGTCACGAAGAATAGATTTGATGTCTATAAAAATAGTTGCGGGTGACATAGCTCCACGAGAATCCTTTACTTTTTAGCACGTCCTTTCCCGTAAAAAAAATGGTCACGATTATTTTTAACAGCACTGACATCTGCTGAAAATTGGAAGAACGCGAGAACAGCTGGATAGATTGCCCAATGCTGAAAAAAGGGCAGCCGTTGTCAACGCTCGACTTAACTACCAGCAAGATGACTGACGATCGAAACGTTCATCGCGTGCCACAGATCTAGAGACCCAATGGGAAAGGGTTGCGCCTCAAAGGGCTAAAGTAAAATCTTTCCGCTGTACAGAACATGCGCAATTAAGACTGTGCTGGAAAATGTTTTGTAATCGATGCTTTCGGCAAGGTTTATTGCTCATTTATTTTTTTCCTAGGGAAGGTAAGAGTTGCCTCCATCCATGTATATATCCTCAGCTTGTTTGTTTCTTTTATCAGTGTTTTCCCTGCAGTGTCACGCAGTTTAAAAAGGGACAAGATATCTCTTCAAACGCCGCCGGAGAACGCTTACTTGCATTGTAATGTACGCACGCAAATGAAATGAGTATTTTCCTTCGTTTCTGTTTTTTAAATAAAATGTATAGTGAGCTTGAGCCGTATGCACGGATATCTTTTCATCACGCTGTCTTCCCGTCATGCATCGCTGAGGTTCGCCCATTTTCAACACTTTTCCAACACAGGAGTGCTCATGATTTTGATTTGTCAGTGCTATTGATGTGCCATTCGATTAAATTCTATAATCGATTACTTCTGTTGGAATAGAATCAGTAGACGTTTAATCAAATGGTGAATAATAGAGATTTTTAACTATCGAATATTATTCTCGATTTTTATTCGAATACTGTTCGTGATTTCGAATGCTATGTGCCAAGAGTTCGAGTGGAATTTTCAAAATCGATTAGCTCGAATGAATTTAATAATCGATTAATGCGAATAGTTTAATTCTTTCTTGATCATTTTCTTACTAGTTTTATGCTACCGTAAATATGCAGCATCGATTGCCTCGAAGTTCACTTATGTTATTGCTACGCAGTGTGTACCTTGTTACATCGGTCATTTTTTGAACTTTTTTTTTTTTTTTTTTTTTTTTTTTTTTTTTTTTTTTTCTTAAAAAAAATCCACCCTCTTTCTGATGCCATTCTTGAAAACCGCACTTTTTTATCATCATTTGTTCTATTTTATTGATTTTTTAAAGTTTGCCCGAACTTTTGGCACACCCGGTATACTTGCACTGGTCGTTTTGTTGAAAGGCGCTTTTGTAAAATAGACATTCCCCCCCACCAATAATACGGGTTCATATAAGACGGAGCAAAATTTGCCATTTTTCTCCTATAATACGCTAAGAATAAATCTTACAACACGGTAAATGAATGAGACAGATGTTTCTATATTGGCTGTTAACACTGCTGATGATGTTCATGTGATAGTACAATTTTAAGTGATTCCAATTATAGATGAGACTGGCTCAGCCCGAACCGAGCTCCGGCTCTGCTGTTCACGATTGTGTTCGGGCTCGGACTCGTGAGAAATTTCTCCTTTATTGAACATACTCCTTGTAAACAGATTTTAAAAAGTGATTCATCGGAGAAATAAACTAATTATTATTATTTGATAATCTTATTCAATAAAAAGGATTAAAAAGTGCTCTTAAGATTAGACTATTATATTTGTCTTTCATTTGCACAAATGACAAAATTCTCGATATTCTGTCAATGAAGTCATTGACTTTTATTTATCTACTAGCTGAAATTTCGGGATCGGGCACCCATTTAAATAATATTGTTTGAGCTTTAAAAAATGAGCCCAAACTCATCTCATATGAAAACAGATTGTGTTTTAGGGAGTGTCTACTGTGTTTCTTCATGCGAATCACTCACATCGGCCACTAAACTCAAAGTAAACGTGTTATTTTAACCGGAAAGCTAAATTTTATAAATGATCGGTGTTGGGATTTATGCTACTCAATCTGTGTGCCCAGGGAGGGGGGAAAAATATGCCCTCCCCCCCAAAAAAAAAAGGGTTTTTGTTCCAAACAAGTCGTTTGTTCAATATCACAACTAACTTCCAGGAATAACTTTTCGCCCCAGTGATCTGCGTTGTTTATATAAACAGGCAATTAAAGTGTGAGAAATTGTTCTACTCGTTTTCAAATTCCTAAATGCATGTTCTGCTACTGGTAAATTTTCTTAAGGTCTGTCGCTCATTAAGAATGTTTATTTAAAAGCATTTTAACAGTGGTGTTGTTTATTCAGACTGAGTGCCCAAGACATGCAGAAGAGAAAGGAAAGCGGTAAGAAGGGCCGTTTATTCGGTATCTCAAGAAAAAATGAAATTCTTGTGAAAAGTAGGGAGGGCTTTTAATCAAGGGGGTCTCCTATTGTTGCCAAGATGTGACGTGTTGGAAAGTGCTTTAAAATCTGTGCTTTCTTCACAACTTATCTTTCTTCTTATTTTCTTCTAAATGATTGTGAATCGTTTGTGATAAGTTTGGTGTTTTGGTGATAAGTTTGATTATAAACCAGGGTGTGTTCGATGTAGACGAAATTTGGGTCCGTTTTGCGGCCCCTTCACAAAATTACAATCGATTAAGACGGTCCGTTCACAAAATTATAATCGATTAAAGCGGCCCCTTCACAAAATTATCATCGATTAAAAGGGTCCCTTCATTGTCATTTTATCCTATATTTAAATTTGTTTTGTAAAATATTTTAACAAAAAAGGAAAATCTACAAAAATTAGTATGAGAATTCATAAAAATAGGTACCGAGATTCATAAAAGTAAACAGTTTCGCAAAAATGGGACCTGGGAAAAAATTCCTGGATCGACCCCTGTAAACTGAACCACATTTGGGATAAGTTTAAGGAACGGTAGATGAACAACTAATGTTAAATTATGCCTGTTCATTTAAAAACTTTCAGGGATGAAATTCTTCAGCTTTTTATCTGATTTCAGCTTTTTGTGAATAAAGAGGAACTCACTTTTTTGTCTTTTTTCTCTGAAAAATCTGCTTTTTTCTGTGAATTCCTTATAGTAGTTATTAGTTAACTGTGTGATATTTTTATCTTCCAGCATGTTCCAATGTTTTTCTTCTTAAAACTTCTTTCACATTGATTATATACAAATATCACATGTACAAATTTTTTGCTCTCGTATGATTTCAGCTTTTTTGCTCTTTTGCCAATCTCATCCCTGAACTTTCTTCTTGAATGAGGAAATGATGCACTGTTTCGCGGCGACTATGTTAAGCAACTGTTGGCGAAATTTATACCAACATTCCTTCAAATCGTTCAATGAATATTCCCTTGAGTTAAAATGATTAAAATTATCATTGTTGTGCTACTTTGCATATATGTTCGCCAAAAAAGTTTAGAAAAATAGTATATCAAATGCTTCTTTTTCTTATCGTTTTTGGGAAATACGTAAATACATGAAGGTAGGGGGAGTGCATTTTTTTTCCCGATTCCGAGAAAAAGTCAGAAACATTGCTTTCTGTCTTGGAAAATGGTTGCTCAGTATTAGCTCTAAATCTGGGAAATATAGTTTTAATACTAGCCGGAATTTATTCATTTAGTTGCTTATTTAAAAATAAGTCATTAAAAAAAAATTCGATCAAGGTTTTTCAAAATGAGTTAATTGTAAAGCGATTTTCTGAAACTTTTTTTTTTTTTTTTTTTTTAAACACGGCATTTTATTGTTAAAAGATTACTGTAAATGTAAATCAGATTTTTTTAGAATAATAATAATAATAGATAAATACTTTTTTGATAAATTTATTTTTGGTTTTAAATTATATTAAAACTATTTATCATGAATTATAGTGTTTCACTATTTCGTTTGACAAAAAGAATGAAAGAACTTAAATAGATATTTATTTATTTATGTTCCCTAAATTAACGACTTTCGTCTTTTATTTGTTATAGGAATGAACGAAAACAACTTTAGATATTTATATTTTGATTAAAACATAAACTGTTACACGTGTGACCGTAAAAGAAATTTTTATGCATCATCAAAATATTATAATAATAATGAACTTGAAAATTGTGTTCTTCATTTTCCAGAGACTAAGAAACACAATGGAAAATTTAAATGTCGACACCAGAAGCTTTTTAAGTTCATTGAACTTGGGCTTCAGTGAACAATTTAGGAAACTGAATTCGGGAAACAACGAATAGGAAATTAAGAACAAAGCCTGTTATTATTTGTATTCGATAATGGATTTTGACTGCGAACGCAGGTTAATTCTCCCGTGCTTCAAGTGGTAGAACGGTAAGTTGCGCATTCTAGCTTATACCAGCTTGTACAGCTGCTCTAATCTTCTGTTTAGGTGACACTTCCGTGCAAGAAATTCTCTTAACCCTTTAACGCTCAGTGTTCCCGCTCTGGGAGCGCCAAACTCTGACGTTTTGACTGTTGCCAGTCAGGAAGAATAGATTGGATTTCTATAAAAATATTTGCGGATGACATAGCTCCACGAGAATCCTTTACTTTTAGCACGCCATCTCACGTAAAAAAATTGTCACGATTATTTTTAACAGCACTGACATCTGCTGAAAAATGGAAGAATGCGAGAACAGCTGGATAGATTGCCCCATGCTGAAAAAAAGGACAGCCGTTGCCATCGCTCGACTTAACTACCAGCAAGATGGCGGACGATCGAAACGTCATCGCGTGCCACAGATCTAGAGATCCTTTTTTGACGCAGCTGGCTGTACCGGCACAGCCAGCTGTCGTCAGGAATGAAAAATTGCTTAAATGATTATTGAAAATTAATGAAAAATTGCTTAAAAAATAGGGAACGGGTAGCTCCAGATTTTCAAAGTAGCACATTTGTTTTCTGTATTATTATTATTATTATTATTTTTTTTTTTTACATAATTATGAAAAACTTCAAGCCGATCTCACTAACGGCTAACTGTACCGGCACAGCCAGCTGTCGTCAAAAAAGGTCTCTAGATCTGTGGCACGCGATGAACGTTTCGATCGTCCGCCATCTTGCTGGTAGTTAAGTCGAGCGATGGCAACGGCTGCCCTTTTTTCAACATTGGGAAAGGGTTGCGCCTCAAAGGGTTAAATATGTGCGTTTTCACCATTTTTAAAAGGAGCAGTGGGATGTTTATTATTATATCCTACTAGACGATAAAGCCCGTTGTGAAGGCAATTCCAACAGGCGCTTGGGGAGAGAGAAAAAAGACAAAAAAATTTCTACACTCAATATATTTAACCCCTTGTCCACTTGAAATAAATAACTTTATATTCTGTTTTTATTATAGTAATTACCGAAATCGGAATTGCATGCTCTTCTGAAAACGTGCGGAATCTCTCTGCCAGTGTGTTTGCGGGAACTTTTCGCATTCGAAAAATTTCCTTTTTCTGGGAACAGCCCCTCTTATATTCATGCTTTATGCAGAGGAAATCATTTTAATTACGGAAAAAAAGTTAAACTGGGTAAACTCGAAAAGCTATTTCAAACGAATAGGAATCGCAATTTTTCTTACCAGTCTCGATAACCGTATCATCATAATAACGCCAATCTCACTTACGATGCCTAAGTTGTTACTCAATTCTTTACTATCGGAAATCAAAGGACTCTGAAAATTAATGAAAAATTGCTTAAAAAATAGGGAACGGGTAGCTCCAGATTTTCAAAGTAGCACATTTGTTTTCTGTATTATTTATTATTATTATTTTTTTTACATAATTATGAAAAACTTCAAGCCGATCTCACTAACGGTTTGGATTTTATTGCGTTTTTCTAGTTCTTTTTCATATTTTTGGAATATTTTTTTTTTTAATTATTATTGTTGCATGCATTCACATAAAGGTACATAATGTATAGGTTATGGTGATAAATTGCGCATTACTCATACAACCCGGTCATTATGGAAAATGTCCAATTTATCGGTTGGTCCGTGGCATATGTAGGTTGTAGAAGAGAATATTACAAATTAAGTAGTAATTGATCAACCCAAAAGTCATTAAATAAAAATCTACAATTTCCAATTTTAACATGCGTTAATTAATTAATCAGAAAAATTAATTTTTTTCGTGTAAGAAAAATATGACATGTCTGTTAAAAAAAGGGAGGCGGGAAATAAGGTAAAATTATAAAAACATATCAGTGTTACTACATTTCATTTCATAGGTAACAAGTGACGACAGAAATGTGTTATGACATTTTAAATAAATGTAATTGTTCAAACTTTTAATTAATGTATACATGTCCAATCCGTAATCTAGACAGTACATTGTTCCTTTGATGGAGAGAAATTTGTTTCATATACCTTAGTTTATTGCACTTTAGATACTGCTGTTACTAGATTTTATCGTTGTTTATAATGTATCAGTTACACACACACACACACAAAAAAAAAAGGAAAAATCCTGAATGTCATAGATGTAGATTATAAGAAGCATAATTTATAAATTATGAGAATGCCTATAAATTTTGAACATTAGCTTTAAACATTCGAACGTCGAGAAGCAACGATGGGCACAAAAAGGGAATTTCTGCCATCGCGTCTTTGCGAAGCAAGCTAAGTTGACTATTTGTTTCGCCATTGCATGTGCAAATAAGATTGTTTTGTAATCGAGCTGATTTATCTTGCTTACTTTTAACCGTTTAACGCGCAGTGTGTCCGCTCCGGGAACGCCAAACTCTGACGTTTTAACTGTTGCCAGTCACGAAGAATAGATTGGATTTCTATCAAAATAGTTGCGGGTGACATAGCTCCACGAGAATCCTTTACTTTTTAGCACTTACATTTCCCGTCCAAAAATGGTCACGATTATTTTTAGCAGCACTGACATCTGCCGAAAGATGGAAGAACGCGAGAACAGCTGGATAGATTGCCCAATGCTGAAAAAAAGGGCAGCCGTTGCCATCGATCGACTTAACTACCAGCAAGATGGCGGACGATCGAAACGTTCATCTCTTGCCACAGATCTAGAGACCCTTTTTTTGACGACAGCTGGCTGTGCCGGGCTGTCGTCAAAAAAGGGTCTCTAGATCTGTGGCCGCGATGAACGTTTCGATCGTCCGCCATCTTGCTGATAGTTTAGTCGAGCGATGGCAACGGCTGCCCTTTTTTCAGCATTGGGAAAGGGTTGTGCCTCAAAGGGTTAAGGAATTGCATCAACCGTTTTTCCCAGCGTCTCTGTAGCAATCTCGCACCGATATCGCCGAAAAGGATAACGTGGCCATTTCGCCTTCTATGAAATCTCGATTAGTCGCCTGCCGAATAAATGGTGCTCCAGATTTAGATCTCATTGTTACTTATCAAACTTGCTTCAGATAGTATTTTCGCCGTGCATATCGTAATGTTAGTCTGGAGCAAACGCAAATAGGTTCCAACGCCATTTCAACCCCTTTCTTAATCTGATAAACATATACTGGTTTCAACCTGACTTTTTCATTTGTGAGCGCAATCTGATTGAAGTTTTCTGTAATCACAATCTCCGCAAAGAAATTTCGGCGAGTTTTGAATTGAGGTTTAGATGGGGATTCTATAAAGTTGCTTTTTGGGGATGAGGGGTGGGGACCTAATGCAAGAAGTCTTTTTTTTATTAAGTGAAGATCAAAAATGTTCTTTTTTTTTCTTTATGAATAACATTACCATGACTTTGCTTACGGTATACAATTATGGTAACCTGGCCTTGTTTCCTTGTATAAAATGTCTAATCATTGTCTTAGAACAGCAGTAAAGTACACAAAATAAGGTATTGTTGCAGAACACTCTGCTTGTTTCCTGCGTTCGCCGTTCTAAAGTCCAATTAGTGTAGAAAGTTCTAGTAAAAAGTCCACTTGTCAGGATGGAAAACGAACTTTATTGCTTCTAAAACTTCGTCGAACAATCAGCTGTACAAGATTAACAAGCACAATCCAACAGTTATGTGCTTTTAATAGTCCGCTTAGATCAGAAGCTGTCACAAATTCTGTACTCACAGCACTTTAAAATCAGCTTCGAAAAGCAAGCCAAAGCATTGCTTCTATAGCACTATCAAATCACAGAGCAAAGTGCCGTACTCCTCCGACGCTCGGTTCCACTCTCCACGGGAGCTAACTCACACATTGAATCACCGGGGCAGCTTGCGCTTGTATTTATAGAGGAGGCAGAAGCTAGGAGTCTATTTCTCGAAGATTCCACATAAAGCGGGAATTTTACGTCATAGAAGAGAAATATTAGGCTATTATGTGATTTTAATGCAGCAAAAGCAACTTTACAAGCCCCATAGGGAAAATCGCGCCAAATGACCAAAATATCGCCAAATTTGGCGCCAAAATAAGTCCTTAAAAGTGAAGTTACCGAAGTCCTAGGACCAAGATTTCTCGAGATTTCTAGATGGGGAAACTGAAACCTCCGTATCTCCGGTTCTAGTGGACGAATTTTGATGCAACAAAAAGCAAATTTTATCTATTTGAAACATAGAATACGAATTTTGAACTATTTTAAGCCCCAGAACAGCGGGTTGCCCCGAAAATTCGCAACAGTATCTTGGTTTGTCTGTTATTATCTTTATTCTATCTTTCAGTGTTACTATTCTAATTTTATAGTGTTCCATGGTTTATTTATTATGTTGTCGACTATTACCCCCCAGCCCCCGTATCCATATTCATGACATAGTCGACATAGTCATGACATAGTGACCATAGTCGACAATTTCAATGAAGAGAAATCTCTTAAATGACTGAAGGAACACGCAAAGATGATTGCGAAGACCTTTATCTAGCTACGTGAATGGTCGTAACTGAAGTAATCAGGTACCAATGATTGCATTTTCCCCAGCACGGCTGCATTTTTTTTCTCTCTATCAGTATCGTTCTATTATTATCTAAATCGCTGTCGAGGCATTCTAACCAGTTTCCGCCTACAGTATGAGATTGTTCTTAAGAAAACAATTCAAACGCCATTTTGCTGAGGGAAATAAGTATATATTTTTTTCTTTTTAAAAGTGCTTTCTTATCAGGATGTTTACCCTAAATATTACTTTTCTGGGATGAATATGAAATATTATTTAAATTCCGGATTAATTTAATCTTTCAGCCGTACTGTTTTATTCGAAAATCCGAAAAGAGGACTTGACGTATTGGAATGGGGAAAATTTTGGAAGTGATGTTTGTTCGCGGATGAAAGTTTGATTGGCTGTCTATTCATAGCTCAATAATCTTTTGACATTCAGTTTTCAATTCAATACAGCTACTTCTTTTAATAGTTAAAATGCATTTTTCATAAACTATTTTTTCACTTTAAAGCTTGAAAGTAGTATTTATAATTAATTTTCAAGTTGGATTGTCGTTTAGTTGACAACAGAAAGCAAACTACTTGCTTTTATGCATATTTATTTTTTATATTAATAATAATAAGAAAAAATATCTTAGCTCAGCGAGTTCAGAAATTTTCTTGGAGGATAGATGGACCATCCTTTTCCACTTATAATCTTGCACTCGGGTCGAACTGTTGCGAAAGTTTCTTTCTGTGCCCACAGTTGCTTCCGAGCTTCGGTCTTTGAATTCTCTTTCTGCAACACAGTAAAGCATTCAAAGACCCACTCTGGACATAAAAGCAAGGTGGCTTGCAGATCCGGAAAAGTCAGGGCATTCGGTAAACCGGCTAAAAAACTCATGGAATAGGCAGGGAAATTATTATGAAAAGTGGATTTTTTTAGAATTTTAAACGAAAACTTCTAGTTTCTGACTTGATCATTTAGAAACGCTTAAAATTGATACATATCAACGTATCATTTTCAATTTTTATGCATGAAGTGCTTTCTTTTGAACGCATTTGGAATATTTTGTTTCGTTAAACTATGAGCTAATCTTGCTGGTTGCTGTAATTGGCAAACACCGAGATGAAGTACATTTTTATCACTGTTATTTCTCGACAGCTTAACTGAATGGCTGTTGTATTCCAAATCCAATGCGTCCCAGATACTTGCTAACATAGAATGCAAGTTGCTATCCATTATAAAATTCCACATAGAAATTTTTACTTTCCGAACATGTACCATGTAAGGAAAGTATTGTAATCATGAAAAAATTCGAGATTTTGGTGTATTTACACGTTTTGAGGTCTTCTGTATTCATTTATGCTATTTTTACGAGATGTTTGTGTGTGTGGGAGTGAACACGATAGCTCCTAAACGGGGCATTCGATGGAGCTCAAATTGGGTATACATGGTATAAACCACCATCGTAAGACCGGTATTGATTTTGATGTGTATAGTACTTACAGTTTTTCTACAGGCTTACGAGAAAGATTTCTTTTACATAATGGCATATGGGGAGAAATTCTTGAAAGTGCGCTAGCGTTTAAACGGCGCATTCGATTGAGCTTCAATTTGGTATATATGTTTGAATGATTCATCGATTAAAATTTTTTTAAATGCTTGGTAATGATCTTAATCGTAAGTGTTCGGAAAGTCGAGTGGAGTCACTCCAGATTCTTTTTTTGTCTGTTTGTTAAATCTGGATATTTAGGAGAAATTCAGGTGGTAGTCAGAGAAACTACAAATGCTGTTTTGCCGTGAGTCTGTCTTCGAAATTGCTTGAACTTGCTGCGAAATGAAAAAAACAGCTTTTGCATTTTCGTCTATTTCTAAGACGCTGAGAGGGTTAAATTTAGGATTAGTTTAATCTCTCAGACATACTATGTTACATATCCTAAATATGGACTTAGCGACGAAACGGGGAAAGTTTTCGAAGTGGTGGCTTGAACGCAGGTTAGGAACAGGCTTGCGTGTCCTCTATTCATAGCTCATTAAGCCCAATATAAACAAGAGATTACAATTCCCTTTTTCCTTCCATGACTGTAGGATAATGGACGTCTTTGTCACATCACTTGGCATGCAAAAAGAATAACGAAGAATGGCCGGACGTTACGTACGTAAGCCGAGGAATTTTTCTAATAATAGCGTCTGAATGGGCTTGTGTTTATACAGTGAAACCATTCTGCAGTGCGCCATTTTGTGGCCACTTTACCATGCGCTACACGCACTGTCGATTGTGTGTAGTCAGAAACTGATCTCCATTGAGATGTGTACGAATGAATTGTCGCTGTTTTAAATTGTTTATTTTTCTCTCTCTGCTTAACCCTTTGACGACCGCTGTTCGCGCCGTGAAAATATAGTTAAATTGTGAAAAAGTGCAGCTGTTGCCATAGATCCATTTAACCCTTGAGGCGCAACCCTTTCCCAATGCTGAAAAAAGGCCAGCCGTTGCCATCGCTCGACTTAACTACCAGTAAGATGGCGGACAGCTGTCGTCAAAAAAGGGTCTCTAGATCTGTGGCACGCGATGAAAGTTTAGATCGTCCGCCATCTTGCTGGTAGTTAAGTCGAGCGATGGCAACGGCTGTCCTTTTTTCAGCATTGGGAAAGGGTTGCGCCTCAAAGGGTTAAGCCTTTGGCTTTTCCAAAACTTTACTATCCCCCTCCCGCACACACACACAACTTCTTTTTATTTCATTTGTTATTTTACATATGGACCCAAGACCGTAGTTCGAAAAAATCATTTGACTTTGATACATAAAAATAACTATCTGTGTCAGGGACTAGAAAATTTTCAGGAAGTGCCATCACAAGCTATATTATACACTGTAATAAACGATAAATCTGTATAAACTGTGAAACTTTTAGAAAAATCTCTAAAAACAAAAAATTTTGCTAAAAATTTCTTGTATGTAATTCCATGTTTATGAACTTTTTTTGAAAGTTTCATGTAAAGCAGAGTATTTTTCGTTCATTACAGTGTCTTTTGTAACTTATAAAGAATCATCCTGATTTTTTTTTTTTTTTTTTTTTTTTTTTTTGTGAGTCCCTGCCGCGATTAGTAATTGTAATGTCTATTCCAAGACAGTCAATTAGGTTTCGTTTCTTTGAGCTATAGCCTTAAGATTCAAAGATTCGCTACAATACACAATTTTTTTTAGTTGAAATATGTCTAACATGAGCAAAATTTTCGTTTTGCATCTAGAACTCAAGCTTAACTTGTCTTTTTTCATTGTGGCAAAGACGCAACGATAAGGGTTCGCCTTTATGACCAGACCAGCGTGGCATATCAGCATGGGTCTTTGAATGCCCGGCTGTGGCTGCTCATTGTTGAGCAATTCCAGGGACTGAGAGGCATTCAAAGACTTCTTGGAAGCAACGCGGGATACAGAAAAGAATCTGCACCATTGCATCTTTACTGAAAATGGGAGTGAACTAATTAAACCTGGGATTAATGGTGGGATAAACAACACAATATTCTACTTTTATCCATCTCCTTAAGTACGTAAATGATTGAATTTAATAGGGAATAAAAATAAATATCTGTCTCGATTGACTGATTGATCGAATATGAATTCCGAAATTGAATTGTAAATTTTTAAAATATTAATCTTTCAGAAATTAAATACAGAATTCGTGATCAAAATACAACAATTGCTATAAGTCACAGTAATACTTCTTATCTTGTAATAAAACAAAACCTATGATAAAAAATGGTTTATATATCATGCATATATCAACCGCGTGAATATTTTATGCCCCCCCCCCTCTCCCCCAACACACACAGCCTCTTTACTTATTAATTTTTTTTTTAATCTCACCTAATGAGGCGAGTTTTTAATCCACTTTCCACTACCAAGTTTTTTTTACTAATTCCTTAAAAGTTTCAAAGACGCTACACTAGATACCGCCACTGATAATATCACTCTCCTCCTCTGTTTCATCCCGCATTCCACGCAACACCTTCGACATTTGTATATCAAACAGCACCCAGTTCCAGAAAATTCCGTTCGTGCCTGAATTGCGAAACACTGACACACACACACAGTCCGGCAATGCCCTTCCGGTCCGAACGGCCTTCCAGCGTGTCATAAATCCAGATCATTGTGACACATTTCGCAGACATAGGGCTGATTTGAATACACTGCAGGAAGTGAAGTAAATATATTTGATCCTGTCCCGCCACAAATAACACGCTGGAGTAGACTTACAATAGTGTGGACATGAGCGGATATAAGTTGCGTTCCTCAACCGCGTGTTTGCAAAAGGGATGTTCAGGGAGATGTAAAAATAAAATAAAAATAAGCACTTAAAAAAATCTTACTTTGGTGATTTACAGCAGCGTTTCCCGAAAAATTTTAGTACTACTAAACACATTCACGTACCAATGGGCAGGCATAAGCCATGCACCCCCCCCCCCCCCCTCCGTTTCCCAGCTAACCGGAATATATATATATATATTAGGGAGTTTTTGCATACTGGTTTCATTCTCGGTAACGCTAACTTTAAATGCCACTGAACAAATACAGCGCATGCGCACGTATTAAATCAGAAACGTGGTTGGTCAAAATACTCCGTGCGTATAGCGGAAAGTGTTAGCGTTAACGTAGGAAGAAACGGTATGTACACACTCCCTACTATTACCGTAATAACTTACGCACCAGTATAACGTAGATATGATTCGACGCTAAAATATAGTATATTTTTGGGACAGGAACCCTGATTTGCCCCCCCCCGCCTCCCTAGAAACAGTCATATGGGCGTCCATAAATCCACAAAACAAACAAACAACAACAAACAAACAAACAAAAAAACTTACAAACCAAGGTGTCTACCAAATTTCTGAAAGTCTTTTTCCTGACTTTTGGGCGGTCCCGGGAAAAAAATTCCTGACCAGTGTATTTTACTTTGGAAAATTACACAATGTCCCCTCCATAGACTTTATATTTACATATTTTGAACAACTTCTTAAATCAATTTTAACTGAAGTATACAGGATTAAGCTTTCATCCATTGAGAAACAGAAGTAGTCGCACTTTCTGATAGAATTAACTAACTGTTCTTGGAAATACGGTCCTAAGCCATAAGTTACCAAGTAAGCTATTTGTCTTTTACCCTCCTGTCACGATTGATGAGCCCCCATTTTCCCCTCCTTATACAAACACATCGTGGTCCGAAGAATGCGTTGCAGTTGCTTTCTGGTTCCAGTCAGACAATTAGAGAGAAAACATTAAAAAAAAAAAAAAAAAAAAAAAAAAAAATGATTCTTTTGGTGAATTTTCCGGACCCATTATCCAATTACCCGGCTTTTTCCAGACTTTCCGGATTTTCCGGAGCGGTAGACACCCTGCAAACCAGTATTTAGTGTTTACAACTTCGAAACGAATTTTGGAGCGCTATTTTTAATTTTGACGACAGCTGGCTGTGCGCGCACAGCCAGCTAGTTAAGACGAGCGATGGCAACGTCTGCCCTTTTTTCAGCATTAGGAAAGGGTTGCGCCTCAAAGGGTTAAGCCTTTGGCTTTAAGTCGAGCGATGGCAACGTCTGCCCGTTTTTCAGCATTGGGCAATCTATCCAGCCGTTCTCGCATTGTTTCATTTTTCAGCAGATGTCAGTGCTGTTAAAAATAATCGTGACCATTTTTTTACGGGGAAATGACGTTATTAAAAGTAAAGGATTCTCGTGGAGCTATGTCACCCGCAACTATTTTTATAGAAATCAAATCTATTCTTCGTGACTGGCAACAGTCAAAAACGTCAGAGTTTCGTGTTCCCAGAGCGGGAACACTGCGCGTTAAAGGGTTAAATCAATGTATTCTCTAATATTGATTGGATTAAGTACACAATAGGAAAATTGTGTATGGAATCTGTTTACGTCAGTCTGTTAAAGTAATAGAGTAATGGCAATTCTAATCTGGCGGACTTTCAACTCTTATTTTATTTTTATTAGCAAGCACTTCCTACAAACCCCCTGTTCTTTACGGAAACATTTCCAGCGCTTCGGGGGGATATGCGGCAGAGAAAGTTCCGAATTCGATTGTTTCACGAGCAAGAAGATAAACAAAAACTCCCGCATATGTATTCACGAACGCATATGCAAAGCAATTTTTGTACTTATGTGCTGTGTATTCTTGTTTAAAAATGTCAAAAGTGGTGTTTTTTTTTGGGGGGGGGATAGCATGCTTGGCTGAGTCTGTTTAAAAAGCACATAAGCTTGGATGGAAAATCGCTTTTAAGCTGTCTTATCCGCGGGTTATGCGCTTTATTTTTATTTATGTGTTTATTTTACTAAGCGCGAGGAATAATGCATATTTCCGGATTTGACGTACTTTAGAATGTTTGCTCAGGAATTTATGCTTATATTTATTGGATGTATAGATGTACTGTCGGTCATAATTGTGTTTTTAGATCAGTATCTCTTTGTTTTGGTATGGAGAAGCGTAATCGTGGGGTAGTTTTTCTTCGACTTTTTAGGTTCTGTTCGCGTTTTTTTTAATATTATTATTTGGAGAAAGGATCTAGCATGCATTTTCCGGGTTTTTTAATACTTTCCAAAACAATGTTCACAAATGTTTTTTTTTTTTTTCTGTCTGTTTGGCCGTCCGTTTGTCCATGATTTTAATAAGGCTTCGATTGCTACGAAATTCATGTAGTATATTTTGTTTTGGAATCTACCACGCTCTGTATTGAAAATTGAGTAGAGCAAGATTAAAAAAAATTTTTTTAATCACGGGGATCCAAAAACTTTTGGGGAAAAAAAAAAAAAAGATCAGTGGGAAGTGCATTTATTTCAGACAAAACAAAATTAATGTAGTGAAGAGTGTAAAATAATACGTTCCTTTGAAAATAATGTATGTAACTGTTCTATTTGGGAGATAGTACAAATAAGTAGGCAGTATTTTCAAGAACATATGTATTTAATTACCCGCATTACACATATGCGTACACAAATGTAATTATAACTAGTACTACGCAGTTTTTACTCAGACAATCAGATTGAAAACACTTGACGTCATAGTTACACTACTGGCCAAAAGTATTGCAAGTTTCAGAAATCTAACCCTTTTCAAGATCATAAGCCGCCCCTCTCCCCCGTAAAAAAGAAAATCAATGTAATTAATACTTTTTAATGTCAACATGTCAAATTAATTACTTCAAAGACAAAATAGCATTAAGTTAAAGAACAAAAATAATTATTTAATTGATTTAAAAATAGCATAAAAAATACGTAGGTTATTACAGAAATCATAATCCATTTTGGCTCGCCGGAATAAAATGAAATAAAGCAATAATTTTAAGCTCTTCTGCAAAAAGAGGATAATAAATAAATGCAATTGAACTAAAGATCATTTATTATGTTGCTGAGCAGCCTAGATATGGAATCCACAATGTTTTACAACGCTTCTTTCGGTGTTTCATGGTGGCAACTTAAATTATATGTTCCTGAAGCTCTCATTTTGTTGTTGGGTGATTTTCGGATGTGTTGTTTCCAATTATACTACTTAAATTTTCAAAAATATTTAAATCTGACAAATTTCCTGTCCATTTCTTTTGGGCTTATTCTTGAAAAGATGGTTAGATTTCTCGAACTTGCAATACTTTTGGCCAGTAGTGTAGCTTCTTTTTCTTGCTGGCTATATATTTCACATGAAGCACAAACACCACGGTAATATGAATATCGCTTTTTACAGGAGCAAACAAAGAAATTGACGAACAGTCTTGTTCGAAGGGCTGTGATCGGAACTAATTCTCGAGTGCCTTATTTGTTTTGACGTGTTCCCTCCCATCGTTGCAAAGAAGCAACGCCAACGTGATTCCCCCTTCCATATCCATCGTTGCTCTTGGAGGAAGAGGGGAAGGTCTTTGAATGCTCCACTGCGGCACTCAAAGACCAATGCCCGATATCCTGGAAGAATTTCATCGGAAATAAGTCATTCTTTCTATCTGCGTGTTCATTTTTAATCTTGAACCGAGGTTTAACCTGCTCGCTGTCATCTGTGAAATTACGGACATTCTGGGAAGACGGAATTGCGTCTTTGTTATGATGGGGAGCGAACAGGCTAAGTTTAAGGCTACTAGATATACGAGCTGGCGCAAGCCGCCATTTATTGTGCTCGAGCGTTGCCGGTTGTACTACCCAGAGCTATGTTCATTTAGTAGCATAAATGGCGGTATACCCTCAGTGTAAATTCCGTAGAAAAGCGCCAAAATCAGCTTTAATTGCGCCAAGGTGGGATGTTGGCGAAATCTCAATGTTTACTCAATAAGGGCCACTTGCGACACCCTGTATTCCTAGGGGTTCCCTCTGAGTAGTGGTATAAATGGAAACAAGATCGCCTTCGAAAGTGTTTTATTACCTATGCTTTCGACGGAATTTATCTGTATCCTTTTTATTTTTTCTTATTCTTTTTCTAATCGGTTTAATGATGCAAACTTTTAAACCTTCGATTTTCCCAGCTAAAATATGAATAATGCGTTTAAGTCATTTAAATCGTGGCTCGCAGGTATGTACGTATAACAGAAATAAAAATGGAGTCAGCCCAGAAAGGATTTGCTTTGCGTTAACAAATCAAAAAGCAAATAAAGGAAAAGGGGTACGTACCAGTTGGTAATATATTACACGAACACGGGGAAAACGATTCCAGCATTTTAAAAAGCCTATCATTACGGAGAAATAGAAATAATGCAGAGTTAAGTGGCGTTCCATCTGTCTAATCCCGTGCCACCACCACCGCCAAAATCGGGTGAAAGCGGCTTCCCGTTCGAAAGTTGACTACTCAACTCTCCTACCTGAGTTCCATTTCCAGCCAAGTGGAGTGTGCGGGATATGCGATGCTCCATTTACTATTTGCAAGCGAAAGGCATGGTCTTTGCGATTGTGTTTTCTTTCCCCCTTTTTTAAACTCACCTGCAGTGGCGGATCCAGAAAAATTTTTGGAAGAAGGGGCGATAAGTGGGACGAAGCATATTGTCAAAAACTTGCTTAACATTGAATCCATGTTTGACCCTTTGAGGCGCAACCCTTTCCCAATGCTGAATAAAAAGGCAGCCGTGTCCATCGCTCGACTTAACTACCAGCAAGATAGCAGACGATCGAAAGTCCATCGCGTGCCACAGATCTAGAGAGCCTTTTTTGACGACAGCTGGCTGTGCCGCACAACCTTTCGATCGTCCGCCATCTTGCTGGTAGTTAAGTCGAGCGATGGCAACGGCTGCCCCTTTTCCAGCATTGGGCAATCTATCCAGCTGTTCTCGCGTTCTTGCATTTTTCAGCAGATGTCAGTGCTGTTAAAAATAACTGTGACACGGAGCTTCTCCTTCAATGTCGGAAACAGCCAGAAATCGCATGGTGCGAGATCTGGACTGTAAGGGGGATGTAGCATGATTATAATATTGTATTTACTAAGATATTGCTGAACAGAAGTAGCGACATGCGGGCGAGCATTATCGTGATGTAATGTCCAATTCCCTACCAGTTCATCTCCATTTCTGTAGGGCAAATAAAACAGTTCTTTAAACAAGCACGGAACTAGGAAAATAAAATCGTCTGCTTCGTTTAGAATTTTGTATAAACGTACAGTTAACAGTTTGAAAAAATCGCCTGCACTTCTATTTTTTAGTTTCGCGGTGTTGCCAATACGTAAAAAAATAACTCTCACTTTTTATGGAATGCCCTTTGTATTTGTTGAAATAAATTTTCTTATTTCTAACAACTGTAACTAAAGAATTTACCGTAATCGTGATGGGGAAAACTCCGAGACTAGTTTTAACTAGAGTGCCGCAATATTCGAAAGCAAATTAATTTCATTTAAAAAGAAAGAAAAAAAAAAAGTGTTCTCTTCTACTTTTACTCAAGCCTGCCCGAGGAAGCTGCTGAGCTATGGAAGTAATACTACATCATTATAGGATTCATAAAAGCCGTTATGAATCGCAGGCTCTTTCGCAATCAGTGCATTTGACATGATTTTCCTTCAATGCCATCTCTTAAGCACTTCTTATTAAAGTAATTTAAATTAGTATTTATCTCATTTTCATTCTTTAATTCATGTCGAAACGGAAGTAAAAAAGCATTCACTTTATTTGCGTTTAATCTGCATTTACAAGTATCTCGTCGAAAGCGTTTACACGGCGTGATTACAGGCTATTTAGAAATCCTCGTGTATAATTCGAATGAAAGCCAACGGGGAAAGGGCAGAAAACTGCACCAGGAATTTAATTAAAATATTTTGTTGTTGTATGTAAACTACGAAAACATTTCTAACAACCGTGCCTGTGGAATGTTTAATTTCTTTAATTCGTGTTTGTGGCATGGCATTAGTGCTGTATAATCTGTTCAGCACTAATGCCATGCCGTGCTATTAAAGTACGAATATTTAATTTTTTTTTTCTTTTACCTTAGAAAAAATAAACATTAATATTTTCTTAAATCATTTTAACTCTGTGAAGGACGTACTTAAACTCATATATTCAATTTCCAGTGCAGTTGCTTGTGCGTTAAAAATATCAACAACATATTAAAAAGAGAAAATGCGCAATATTTAATCAGTTGCATTATAAAAGGCTGCGAATGATATGGGCCTGGAAGCTTTCACTTCCGTAAACAACTTGCCTGTCTTATCCCTGTTCCAAAATCGATGTCCTTCGCACTGTGTAATTGAGGGGCAAATCCCGAGGCACCACAAATATCAAAACTTATTGTACTGTACTGGTAATTGTACCGTAGCCACCACAAGGGATTTTACTATTAACAATGTTTGTGAAAAAAAAAAAAAAAATACTAATTTATTTATTTTTTATTTTATTTATTTTTTGCTTGTAAAATCCAATTTCCTTAATAAAATACAGACAAACAACGAAATTCATCTATCTGCAGGTGGCAATAAAAAAAAAATTAACTTAGACCATTCTTTTCCCCTTTTTTATATATAAATGGTTATATTTGTCGAATTAAATTAATACAATCAATCCTTTACAGCCATGACGGATTTAGACGGTTACAGACTTAAGCTTATAAAGATTTGTCTTTATTTGAATTTTACTATTTCTTTTTTTTTTTTTAATCGCACGCACTGTAAAATCTATGCATTCATGTTAAATGATTAACAAATTATAGCTCATTTAATTCGGTACTTTTTAGTTCTGATTGTGCGTGCGCATTGCTAAAAATAACTTTCTAATGGAATCGGGATTTAAAAACTGCACCATTCTCACGTTTTAAAAACGATGTCCGCTAGAATTAGGTCTATGAAACACACACACACACGCGCGCGCGCGCGCAAGGAGGGGGGGGGGGGATGAGGGAGAGAAAAACGAATCGCCGAAAATGAGAGAATTTACTTTCCCGGCGTTAGCGGTGTTATGAAGGAGAAGATACTTTTACAGGCTTGGTGTACATTGAGTTACGTTTGCAGTATGCTATTAACCCTTTAACGCGCAGTGTTCCCGTTCTGGGAACACCAAAATCTGACGTTGCCAGTCACGAAGAATAGATTTGACTTCTATAAAAATAGTTGCGGGTGACATAGCTCCACGAGAGAATCCTTTACTTTTTAAGCACGTCACTTCCCGTAAAAAAAATTGTCACGATTATTTTTAACAGCACTGACATCTGCTGAAAAATGGAAAAATGCGAGAACAGTTGGATAGATTGCCCAATGCTGAAAAAAGGGCAGACATTGTCATCGCTCTCACAGCCAGCTGCGTCAAAAAAGGATCTCTAGATCTGTGGCACGCGGTGAACGTTTCGATCGTCCGTCATCTTGCTGGTAGTTAAGTCGAGCGATGACAACGGATGCCCTTTTTTCAGCATTGGGAAAGAGTTGCGCCTCAAAGGGTTAAAAACAATAATCAGACCGTTTCCCTGATGAAGTACTAAAACAAAAATTAATTATATCTCTGCAGACTGCCAATTATCCGGCAGAATGCAAAAGAAGCTTGCTATGTTTTGCTTTGGCTCCCTTGGAATACCTCAGAGATACCATTTCTCTTATTAAAATCTTTTGATCTGAGAAAAGCTTAATTTACAGTGCGAAATATCGTTACAGTGAGCTTCACTTTTAGTAATATCTCGGATATAACGAATGAAATATTTCTATTAAAAAATTATATAGTACAAATTCGTGCACAATTAAATTTTGTGTGCGATTTCTTCTGTCTCTCGAACGAATGCATTGTAAAATCACAGCGCTTGAACTTGTATAAGGTACACGGTGCCCATGGATTACGCTTGAGGTAAGTACATATTAGAACAAGAGTGATAAATCATGTCGAACGTATAGAGCACTTTCGAACACGACATCGTTAAACTGGGCGATGAATTGTCGCCAGACGTATTGAGATTTCGAGAATAATCTTAAAAAAAAAAAAAAAAAAAAAAAAAAAAAAAAAAAAAACACCGGTATCCGTATTAATTTAATTTTTTAAGACTGTGTATATGGAATTATAAATGCTGTTTTCATCCTTTTAATGAAGAGGGAGCTGTTTTAAGCGTCTCTATACTTATTGTACTGAAAAGAAAGAACGTCTCTAAACTGCCATAGACCGTAATGTATTAGAATTCTTTTGAGTGTTCCTGAAAAAACAAACAAAAAACCTATATACACTGTTTTCGATGGAGAGCATTATTTCGTGATCTTTAACAGCACTGTTTGAAATGGACCATCGTCCCTGAAGTACGCTTTAAGTAATGACTGCCCATAGTGCGCAATGTATTTAAATTCTTTTGAGTGCTTCTGTAAAAGAACTATAAATGCTACACGCACCATTTCGATATAGCACACAGAAATGGCATACAGTAGCCCCTTGTTATATCGCACTTGTCAGGAGACAAGAAAAATTCGCAATATTGCCAGGGTCGCGACGTATATCCGGAAGAGGTTGGGGTGAGGGGGAGGGATGTAATAACATTTTACTTTTATGTACTTAAAGTATTTAAAGTATGTACTTAAAATATAAAAAGCTAATAGTATAAGTATTGTAATAAATGATAATCACTTAAACGATAAGCTAAGAAGTTTAATTTACCTTTTTGAATTTACGTACAAGTCGACATTTCATTTCCTGCTGAAGAGGCTCTCTGCTTTCATTTTCCCAGGAGTCTATCCAGGAATTTTTTAAAGGGTTCCATTTCTGAGAAAGCTTTATTTATTTATTTTTTTTGTGTGAATTTCAACATTCATTTTTTGCGAATTTTCATGCCCATTTTTGTGAAAGTCACTTTTTTTTCTTAAAATAATTTACAAAACAAATTAAAATATACGGTAAAATGGCAACGAAGGGTTGTTTTAATCGATTGTAATTTTTGTAAAGGGGCCGTTTTAATCGATTGTCATTTTGTGAAGGGGCCCCTTTCACTCGATTGTTATTTTGTCAAAGGTTCATAAAAGTGATCCAAATTTCTCCTGCATCGATCCATGTTTTCACCCATAACTTGCTTTCAAGAAAGATCAGCGACTGAAAATTAATGAATTACATCTTACTTATGTGTTTGGAATTGTATTTTACAAATCTCGTTCGTAGGGTTTTCTTAACCCTTTGAGGCGCAACCATTTAACAATACTGGAAAAAAAAGGGGGGGGCTACCGTTGCCATCCATCGATTTAACTATCAGCAAGATGGCGGTCGATCCTCACGGCAAGGACACCGCTCGTTAAGGAGTTAAAGTAACGAAAAGAAGTAAAAACAGAAAAAAATGGAGGCATTGAAAAAGTGCGATATATCGATTTGGGATGTAACGATATGGGGTACTGCCAGGGCCGGATTTCCGGGACGGTATTCTGGGCAAGCGCCCGGGACCCCCCAACAAAAAGGGCCCCAAAAGTTTTGATTGAAAGATTGAAAGAGGGGGGGGGGCAATGAAGCTTTTGCCCATGGCCCCCAACTCGACAGATAGGCTCCTGGGTACTGCATTTTATAAATTTCGTAACAGTCGATGCATAATTACGGCAGTTACATCATTTATGGACAAACCGAAATCATAAAAACTTTTTAAACTTTCTTGGAATGTGTTATAAAATATTATTTTCAAAACGAATTTTAGAAGCCCTTAAAAACATAACGCTGGATTGAAGAATCTCCAAGCCTATGGAAATTGATTAATTTAATTTTTCACAAACTCGGCTTTGGTGTTATTAGTTAAGACATTCCATTCCAAGACTGCTGTAGACCTTTATCGACTTATGCCACCGCCGAGCGGTGTTACTGCATGAGCGACATATAAATTAAGCTAGCCAATAAAAAAGGGAATAAACGTCGGGGACAAGATTAAAATAACTTTTTAATTGGCCCGGGATAGACTAATTGACCTCACAATCTTCTGTCGTTAACCTGGATGGCCTCTCATTTTATTATTTCTTTATTGAACAATGCACACCTGCGATTTTCCAAAGGTGCATTACGTATGCGAAAATTCGAAGGATGCTACTGCAGCAGACATATGTAAAGGGAATGGTCCCGTTATTTTACTCTTGTCTATACACTCCTCACTCCAACTTTGGTAATTTATTTTTTTTTAAGTTTTTACTGGTGATGTCTGAAAGCCGAAGCTTTCAGACATCACCATAAAAGCGAAACAATAAACGAAATCCACCTGTAGTTTGTCATTGACTACAGTCGCCTGCATCTTACTACACTGCTGGCCACCCAAATTGCAACACCAAGAAAAACAAGAGATATCACAACAAAATTTATTGTGTAGATAACATGTTGACCAAGTAACAAATGATTAAATTTACAGCATTCTATGAAGCGTGGTTCCTGCCAAAATCAGTACCCAGAGTAGCCGCCGTTGTTGGAGATCACAGCTGCCACACGCCTCGGCATTGATTCAAAGAGACTTTGAATGTGTTCTTGGGGTACAGCAGACCAAGCAGCTTCCACACGTTGCCAAAGTTGATCTGGTGTGACAGCTGGGGATGAACTCTGGGTCAGTCGTTGAGCAACCATGGACCACATGTTTTCTATCGGCGAAAGATCCGGAGAGCGCGCCGGCCAGGGAAGCAATTCAATCTGGTGATTGACGAAGAACCCTTGGACAATGCGTGCCACGTGTGGCCGTGCATTATCCTGCTGAAATATGGCTGTTGGCAAGCCCTGAAGGTAAGAAAGGACAACTGGCTCCAACACCTCGGAGATGTAGCGCTGGCTGGTTAAAGTACCGGCAATGCGTACTAGAGGAGTGCGAGAGAGATATCCGATACCGCCCCATACCATAATACCCGGTGCAGGACCAGTGTGACGGTGCATAATGCAGCTGTTCAGCATCCTCTCTCCACGGTGTCTCCAGACTCGAATCCGACCGTCGTGGTGTTGCATACAGAAGCGTGACTCGTCAGTAAAGAGAATTTCATTCCATTCTGTCGTCCACATCCTTCTTTCATCGCACCATTGGCGGCGGAGACGTCTGTGGTTCCGCGTCAGAGGTAGACAAAGCAACGGACGTCTTGCGGACAGACCATTCTGCTGTAAACGACGTCGAATGGTACGCGCAGACACTGGATGATGCGTTACAGACTGAATCTGCTGTGATATGGTTCGTGATGTGACTGAGCGGTCCGTCACTGCCATGCGTACAATCTGCCTGTCATCACGTGACGTGGTGCACTGAGGTCGATGCGGTGGATCACGTCTGTCCGTCGTACCCTCCTGCACCCAACGATCACATATCCGCATCACAGTTGTTTGGTTTCGTCCAATACGACGACCGATTTCCCTGAAAGATAACCCACAATCTCGGTATGCCACTATCCTTCCTCTGTCAAACTCGGATACTTGATCAAAAGATGATCGTTGTTTCCTACGAGGCATAATTTATCGTTTTTTTGAAAAAAAAGCAAGAAAAACACAATTGCTGTACTTGAAACCGTCGAAATCTCCAAGCCTTAAATAGCGCTTTGAGGTGGCGCCACAGGCGCGCTTGATGTGCGTCTGCGCTGAAATTCTAATCATTTGCATATCTCAGCTCAGCTAATGCATGTTGTAAATTTCATATTATTTGCATGCTTCCTTCAGGGTGTTGCATTTACGATGGCCAGCAGTGTATATAGTTACGTTGATCCCTGACTGACTTTGAATACATTACCCTGACTGATTAAGAATACACCTGAATAAATTTTTTAAAGTTTCATTCAGTTCGAATTGTGTATTTTTCTGCGCAGCTTTTTCCTATTCTATTTCTATTGCATTAAATCCAGAAAAGAGATGCTAGAAATATCAATTTTAATTTTGTTTAATCACACTCATTAATAATGATGCAGGGAAGACGCATGGAATTTGATACGCTTTTAACATATAGCGCTTTAGCGCGTATTTAAAATCTGAAAGTGTTTCAGATTTTCTTACTTTTTTTTTTCCTTTCCGTTTTTTGATAACGGCCAATATATCTAGGAGCTCTTTAAAATTAATTTAGGACGAAAATAATTTGTACCTTTTTGTAGATTTTCATCACTAAACCAACTTATTTTTGTAACCAGGGGCAGCCCGACACGGCAAGCAAGGTGATATTTTATCGGGGCGCCGGCTTCGAAGGGGCGTCATTTCGAACTCAAAAACTAAGTAGATCATAAAATGGGGTGGCTTTTTTTACGTTAGCAGGGCTCGCTACTTACCGTAGGGCCGCCCCTGTTTGTAACCATCTTAATTTTAAATTCCATTCAGAATCTGAGAGATTTCATTGCCAAGAAAGCTGGTGAAAAATACCAGGATTTTCTCCGAACAAGATTTATTAAGATGGCGAACCAACCGATTGCAAGAGGCGGCTAGTAGCTAATAAGTTTTTGAAAAACGCTCCGTTTGAACGAAATATGTGAAATTCTTATTATTCACGACATGGATCGTTTATTATGAATAAAGGCTTAAGAAATTTGGCTTGTACTCTAATCCGGCAGTGAACGTGTTTAAAAGCTCGCTGACTGTTTCTCAGCTTAAACTGTTCACAAACGCTTCTCTAACAGTTTGGTATGCTAATCTGTTAAGTTTTGTGGGTTTGATACCCACTCATCTCCTAGTTTTTGTCCTGTGAATTTTAAATTTCTTTTCTTTGCGTGGTGAAACTTCATTGTGTTGTCTACTTTATTCGACGAGGATTTATAAGCAGATTCTTTAAACCAAGCAAATAATCCCGAAAATAAATGTTCAAATACAACAGCAACAAACCCTTCTTAAAAAAGAAAACATATTTAGAAACGAGTACCGATTCTTCAAGTTTATGTTGATGCTTGAAGTGATAAGTAAATTTCCGACATATATGGGGTGATAATAGCATGTGAATAAAACAGTAAAAGATTCCCATTTTACTTTGTTATTGCTGAATATTTTGTGAAAATCGGATTTACTATCCGATAGGAAAGTAAATTGTACTTATGCGACAGACATATTTTTTGTATTATTGTCAAATTTCCTATGTCAGTTTCTTATTTAAAAAGATGTTTCCCGTAAAAGCGAATCATGTCATATGCAGTGTGTTCTATAACTATTGGTAAAAAACTTAACCCTTTGTAAGTCCGTGGTAAGAATACCTACCACCTACGGTCTATTAAATACAGAAATCAATTATCATTAGCGAATTTTCTGATTTTTGTTCCATTATATTGGATGTATATTTTTTTCCATACATCTAGATTCTAAATTATATTTGGCTTATGAACTTTTCTTTCATTCGTAATTTTAAAGAAAGCTCGAATAATGACTCGAAAATTGAGCATAAGAATCATCGCTTTTAATTATATATTTTCTGTGTACAAGCAGCAGGTAGATTTCCGACTTTGATTTTCTGAATAATTAAGGTATTCTCCTGCAAAATTTCTATGTTTGTTTAATACTTGTTTCTCCAATTTTCACGTGGGATATTACAGTAGAGGGAATATATATGAATGAATCCTAAGAAATGGGCCAGAAAAATCCCAAGTACTTTCGACTCTCTGCATATAAACTCGCCTTATAATGTGTTTACACATTCGTGACCAGATATTTTTGCGACTTTCTTCGATTTTTGCTAATACCAGCAGTAATAGATGCATTTCTGATGTCAACTTCTTGAACAAGGGATGATTTCTTTTAAGATCACTATGCATAAAAATTGAAAGGACATGTTAAAATATTTTGTGGAGTTTGAGGTTCAATACGCGTGAATAAGGGCTAGGAAAAATAAATAACGTTTTCGACTGATAGCGAAAATGCCGTCCCCAAAAAGGGACGTTAGGCATAAATGGGTTAAGGACCCGTACGAACCATGCCTGAGTAAAACTTTAGTATATCAGGGCTCCTATGAATACTTAATTTGCTAAAATTCCGAACTTTTGAAAAATTGACCTAAAATGTCTTACCGCTTGAGATAGAGAGAACTTCTTTCTGTATTTTATAAAAACGGGACCACTTTTAAAATATCGGACCAGTTTAGGACAGTATTAAAAAAGTTCGGAATTTTAGTAAATCCAGAATTCGTAGGAACCCTGTATACATGCGAAATGCATATCAGACCCATTCACACACGCAAGACATCACTATCTGTTTTGATTCACAAAAATTAGTCATCTTTATAAGATAAACGTCATGCTTACGTCACTTCTTTCACTTGCATTCCATTAAAAAAAAAAAAAATCTAATATGATGTTAAAAAAACAGTTGAAATTTCAGAATTTTTTTTCGCCATTATTCCACAAATTTTCGCATCATCGTCCACAAACGACTTTCCTCGGCTCATGTCATGGCGATCTCTTTTTCAAGGTCGTTCGGCTCCGATGGCTGAAAGAAAGAAATCAGCCGTGTTGTCTGCTCAGCTGATTAGGGATATTTCAATGCGTGAAGACAACATTCTTTCATCTGAAGAGACGAAGCGCATGTGAATTCGTGTGGACAAGATCCTGGGAGGCTTTTGACCATTACGGTACGTTGGTTCTCAATGCTTCACGGTTGGGATTAGGGTAATTTCTTCTTGTGGAGCTGCTTCTGTTTTGGTCAGTTGATTGGGGGAGGGGGAAGAGGATGATTCGATTGTCTTTGAGGAAGTCTGTTGTCAAAATGATTCGTCTGCGCGCATATGCACTGTAGAGTTTGTTAAGTCGACTTGGTTTGTTGAAGAATCCTGAATTTTGTTGGTGTGTTTGAAATTCGTGTAAGTAACCATTTCAGTGTAAACGAATGTTTGACTATTTTTTTTTTTTTTTAATTAACCGAATGTGGTATTAGTTTGAGTGTGAAAGTTTTGTTGTTTGTTTCATATCAGTATTTCGCTTTTGGAAATGAACGTGCTTTTTAAAAATAGACAATTTTTTTGTGTGATTAAATTTTGTCTGGAGCCAACCCCTTGTTGTTGACAGCATTTAAAGTTGATGATTTGGTCCTATTAGATTTTGATTAGAATGAAATTAAAATAATTGAAAAACAAATACATAATCTCTTTGAAAATAATTGAAATACAAATACATAATCTATTCTTGTGTGTGTATGGGTTGGAGTAAAATAAATGCACAACTGTTCAGCATAAATGAATGTTATTTAAAAGTATTTTAATAGTTTATAATTTTATAATCAAACTATTTTGTTTCAATTATTGAAATATATATTATTACTATGATTGACCATTTAATCCCATCATGTATTTTTTCTATTCAGTTTAACTCTTTTTACCATTTTATACATAATTTATTTTAGTGCAAACATTTTACTAAAAATAAATTTTTAGCTTTATAAAAACTTTATGTATCAAATGTAATTGTAATGATAAATACAATTACAATATAAAAAATAAATGCAATAAATAAATTGTAATGATTTGCTTATGATATAGATAGTGTAACAGGGAATTTATGTTTATAATTTTTGTCTTTGCAGATCTCAGTTCTTGCATTACTAATACCCTTCAGAATGGTTCGCCCAGAAAACCAAATTTAAAGTTTGTGCGATTGCCCAAAGACCCAAAATTAGGACTTGGTATGGTCATAACATGTGGCAATACTTATGAGACGATTTTGCATGGTGCTTTTGTCGAATCAGTCCACCCTGGTAGTCCTGCAGATTTAGATGGTAACATCAATCCTGGTATGTTTTTATAATTTATTATTTTATTCTGAAATTATATTTTCTGCAAAATCTTCATATAGCAAATTCTGAAGGGCCAAAAATAAAATTCACAATTCTGAAAAAGAAAAAAAAATTGCTAAAATTAAATTTTGTTACTAAATTTGTACGTTTTTTAATAGAAATATTTATTTGCTAATTTCAGGTATTTGTAATGTTCCTTATTACTATATTTTACTGTGTATGCTACATTCTCCAAACTGGTACCCTACCTAAAGAAAGGAGCATCCATGGGTGCCCATATGAATTTTTCTTTGGGGGTGGGGGTTACAAACTTAAAAAAAAATTTAGTTCTGTTTTTGCCATTTGTTTGTCATGAGACATTAACCTAAAATTCATGGGGAGGGGCAAGTGCCCTACCTTGCCCTCCTTGTGAGTGCCCTTACCTGCATCTCCTCTTTATTTGTATTTAAATTTTAATCAATTTTAGTAATTAAGCCAGTGTTTAAAATCCTTTAAAAAATTTAAAACACCCCCATCCCTCCAAAATGGATGAAGCAAATTGTTATTTATATTCAGTATCGCGCAAATGAGGAGGTAGCAAGCAAAAAAGGTTTTCTCGCTGTATAATTAGAAGAAAAAAAAAACTCTTTTGCTTACTAGTTCCTCAAGAACAAAAATAAAACTCCTGATTTGTATAAGAGTTGTTATTTGATCAGAAATCCCAAATTCAGTAAGAATATTGAAATAGCAAAGAAAAATAAACCTACTGGTAATTTTAAAAGAAACGATGCTTCACCAGGGACTGATTTGCAGAGTTCAGGGCCCTGGGCAAAAGCTTCTTTGGGGGCCCTTTCTTCGAAAACTTTTCAAAATTTACTAAGTTTTAAACTTAAAAGAACAATTTGGAGGCCCCCTTTTGGTAGGGGGCCCGGGCGCTTGCCCCGAATGCCTTCCCGGAAATCAGGCCCTGTGCTTCATCATTTCACCAATTCTTTTGTAATTCCAATATGAGAAGAATTTTCTCGATACCATACCAAATTGATTATAAGAACCAGGAATGAATGCCAGGAGGGGAATGGGGGGTATGAAATGAATCACGATGTCTAAAAGGAATTTTTGAAAGACATACAGTTTATGTTAACTAATCTAAAAATTTCCAAAGGGTGGGGGCAAATATATCCCATTGTTTGCCTTCTCCTGCCTCAGGGCCCTTGATAAGGCTTTTTTTAGAGGAGGAGATGTCAATAAACTGCCAAGTCAAATATCGGTTGTTACCAACTTATTTATATTTGTATCAATTATATTACCAACTTTTTACTTTTGCCAACTGAATTTGTGTAATTTTGTCAAGTGTGCCAGTAACTTAAAGGAATTATAGTTTTTGTCAATTTTTTTTTTTACCAAGTTTGCTAACTAGATATCGAATTTTGTTAAGTTTAATTGAATTTACAAGTGTTGGGGGGGGGGGGGGAGTTCCTCCCCTCTTTTAGCAAGGGCCTTGCCCTGGCTACGCCCCTGATAAGTACCACAGAATTTTTAAAGAAATGTCATATTTTGTTATAATCTGTTGTTATTGTTGAATACTATTTAAGTATTTTTTGAATAACGCATTTAAAATTAGCATATTAGATTTTATGAAAAAAAATTATTATTGTAGCAATAGTTATGGTCTTATTTTTTGCTATAATTAAAGTCTCGATAAAAGATAAAGTGAATAATTATTTGCATGCTGATAATTTTTAATGAATAACCTGTGAAAATTACAAAGATCTGAAAATTTACCCATACAATGTTAAAATGTGTTATGCAATTATTATTCTTAAAGGTAGGAGTTTATATATAATGTCTTATTTTATTATTTTTTCATATTAATTATGAATTGTTAAACAGTTTTTTAAATGAAGAATCATAAATAGCAACCCTTCAAAATTAAATTCTTTTCAGAGTGATTTTGAAATTAATAGCTTATATATTTAAAATTGAGTCTTAAGCAAACATAAGTGCCATTCTTTGCATTGTTGCATTTAGCTTTCTAATGGCATAAGTAAATATTTATATGACTCGTAAATGTTAACCTATCTTTTTTTATGCTACATTTTCATCATAGGGCTCTGAAATTTCATATGTGAGGTGTTAATAAAGTTGAAGAAATTTCATGAGTAAATTAAACATTATGTTTTATTTTGGGAATTTAAAAGTTAAATGTATTGACTGGCCTTGTCATAAGTAAAATATTGTGCAATTATGTACTAGAAAATATTAAATGATAAATGTAGCAGCTTTTTTTTATCTTGCAATTAGAACTCTGTATTGGAGTCTAACCCTTCTCCCCTTCATACTTCTTATGAATGGCCAAAATTAAGTACAGTGTTATGTAATACCCGATTCTTTACTATGTGAGATTTCAAAATGCATGATGTATTACTGACTCATTCCTTGTTGGTTTCATATCAGTATAGTTGGTGCTACTTATCATTGATACATTGTATTATCTTTTAACAGGGGATAGAATAATGTCTGTGAATGGTACCAATGTGCAGAATGAATATTTCTTGTCTGTTGTGGATTTAATTCAGTGTTCCAACAGCCCTGTTGATCTTGTTATTGCAAAAGGTGCAAAAAATCATCCTGATACTCCAATATTTCCACCCACTGAAGTAATTGAGGTCTGTTGATCCATTCTGTATGACAATGTTTGAATTGTTTTTGTGTTCTGCATTTACTTAGATATTTTATGTCTATTTAAGAGCAAAGATATTACTGTATGTTTCTCATGTGAGTTTCAGCCATGTGATTGTTTCTTATTTTTTGGGGGGATGTATTTTCTGTATAAACTGCAGATATTTAAGGCAGGTCAGTTAATCCACTTTTAGCAGCAAGGGACTTGTTTATTGGTGTCATTGATTTACTTATTGTTCATTGAGACTTTATCAGTTTATTAATATCGAGGTCTAACAAAAACAGGGTGCACACCCATAAAAAAAAAGCTAAATGTGTCACTCTTAATTGGCATATGTGGCTCTTAAGGCTTTTTCTTGGCTCTTACAATTTTGCAACAGTACTTTTGTCAGTGTCTGTAACTTAGCTTAAACTGAACTGCAATATAAAGTTAATGAAACCAAATTTTTGATGACAAATGGTGATAAAAAGTGATAAAATGAAATGGTGATAAAAAGATGATAAATATTGTTTAGAACATATGCATTTACAAAACTTTTAAAAAAGTGTCTGAAGTTATTGTACAGTGTAAACAATTCTACATGAATCTTTTCCTTGATGCCACCATCTTTATCAGATTTTTTAAAAATTTAAAACATTTGTTTGAAAATTGAAGAGAAATTTCAGTTTTATACTCTTTTTTTTTGGGGGGGGGTCACACAGTGCAGTTTGTACCTATCAAAGTAACTATTTTAGGAAAAAAGTGAGTAATCAAAATTTTAGCAGCTTTTGGCATTTAAAATTCTAAAGTACTTCTGGAACTGAATTGGTCCAATAATTTTCACAGCTCTTTTCTTGACAAAATGTGAAAATTTTACTAAGAATTGTGTAATTCTTTAAATTTTCTCTACATATAAATAAAAAAATCACTTTAAAACTTTGATTTTTACGGTAAAGAAAGTATGTGTCATTTGAAAGCCTTCCAAAATAGTCCTTTGGAAAAATGTTTCATATTTCTTTATTCTGTGAGTTAAAACAATTTCTTATATTTATTTTATATAAATGAAATTATATTATTGTTTTTGTCATTTACCGATATTATAGTTTATTACAATTTCTTTTATAGAAACCTTTTTCAAAAACTTCAGCTTGGATAGTTGGTGATGAAAAATCAGATGCTTCAAAGAAAATTGAAGGTAAATATTATTTAATTTGACTACAAAAAATAAATTAAATGTTTTATACAGTTTGTATACATGTCCAGAATTCCCGTGTCACTCTGCAGCATTGGCATCCCAAATTAAAATTCATTCGCTAATCCAAGAGTGCTTGCTTATTTTCTTTCACATGTAATTCATTATTCATAAGTGAAATTTGCATTTACAAATAAGTGGAAGATAGAAGTATTATGCAGGTAATAGTTTTGAAATTATTTGATATAATTTTAACTTATTTAATGTTCTTGAATAAAGCCGTGTAGAATAACACAAAATATTTAACAAAAGTTTAATACTTATCTTTTCAAATGGAAACCTAATGAAGAATATACTATCTTAAATCAAAATCCTAAAATCAAATTTAAGGATTTCCCCCTTGAAATACTCTGCTGCACCTTCAGTAGTATTGCAGGGCTTTTGTTATTATGAATATAGGATATGCTACAACTTTGTTTTATATTATATATAATAGGGATGCATTGAATGTTCAGTGTACTGTCTATTGGGCAGATAAACCAATTATTTGGTTTGGCAGAATACTTTAATATTTGGCAACCGAATAGTAAACACATTTGAATATTCAACAACTGGTAAGCAAACAAACAATCAAACAAAAAATTATACCATGATTGAAAGTTGTAATATAGTACCATAGTACAACATTAATTTGGACTGTTACTTTCTACTACCACATTGACAGTGATTTTAATTTTAGAGAAAACACTCAAATTTTAAATTTAAATTTTGTTGCTTTTCAATTTTTCTTAAATCTTATGACACATTAAATTAACCTTACTATTACCAACTCATTTGAATATGAAGCAGTTACCAGAAGGAAAAAAAAAAAATCATTATATTAAATGTTAGAGGTTAAAAATAATCATTCCACAAATATTTAAAAAGATATTAATTATATATAAGGAAAATATGTTACATTCTGCAGTATTTTAATTCCTGAAGTTTTACACCATATGAAATATTAAGTATTGTTTAAAAACAAATTAATCATTGTTTTTAAAGATTAATTACGGTTTAATAACTTTAATATATTTTTACTAAATATTCGGTTAGAACTTTAACCAAATATTCGGTATTTGTTATTATTAGGCAAAATATGGTATTCAGTGCATCCCTAATACAAAATAAGTTTCAGCCTCACCATGGCACAGTGGTTATGCCACTGAAAATGGTAGATGGCCGAAGTGTGAAGGTCCGGGTTTGGGTCCCATCGTGCGGCTGTCGATCTAACGGTCTGGAGTTTTGGTAGGTTTTCTCCAGATGTAACGTGAATATGCGTTAGAACCCCTTAGAAAGTCCGTGCTGAAGACTAATCCAGAAAAATTCTGCTACAGGGGATGTCTTTATAAAGTTTATTGTGCAATGAATATACAAACAAGAACTACTGTTACTTATGAACTTTACTCATTGAAAAATAAATTAACAAACAAAAATTTCAAAGCAATCTACCTGATACTCAGCATGCCAAAGCAAGTTCTTTTCATATTTCCAACAATGTTTAAAGAACCTATCCAGTTTCATTTGACATACATTTTTTTTATTCGTGCTTCAGCAAAGTTCACGTCTTAGTCCTCCTCAGGCTTTACATTCTCCCTATCTATGAGGGTGACTGAAAATTATACGCCCCCTCCTATATGTAAAAATGCACACACACACACAATTAGGTAGCTTTCATATACAATTTGGCACCCCTTGGATGCTGGGCCTAGGGACAGATGCCCCTCCTTGCTCCCCCCTAGCTATGCCACTGTCCCTGGTGTTTGTACTGAATGTTACTGTCAACTGCTTTTCAGTTATTCTACCTCACAAATGCTAAGTGATTTTTTTCCCTGAACTTTCTTTCAGATAACCTGTGTATCACAGAAATGCCCATTCCAAAGCCTCGTAGAAAGCTTCACCAAAGGAAATCAAGCGAGGGGCTTCAATTGGAAGGCCCTGACATCACTTTGAATCATTCGAAGCAGTCCGTTGCAAATGATTCTTGGAATGGCGAGGCAAATGCTGATCTGTGGAGCAAGTCAATGGTAAAAACTGGAGTATTCCTGACATAATAGCTTCTCAGATAAAGCATGTAGAGTCGCCTGAACGTGTAAGCACTCCCAGATGTGATGGTGAAGATGAAGGAAATGAAGATAGTTTCTTAAGTGACCTGGATAAGAATGAACTATTGCCTGGAGAAGTATATCATGTTGTTCTGGATAAAAAAGGAGGATCCTTAGGGTTGAATATCTTTGTAAGTTTGTAATTTATTCATATTTTACTGGCTATTTTATTTTTCATGTAGTTTCTTTAAAATTGTTATACAGTAGAATCCAGTTTTAGCGAAGTCCGTTACAGCAAAAATCTCGGCATAGCAAAATTTTGTTTGAGCGAAATGATTTCACTGGTCCTTTTGGATTTCGTTAAAATGAGATTTGACTGTACTAAAAATTGTTCTGTTTTATGAAATACAAATACAGTAAAATCTCTCTGAGCAGCCACCCTACCGTACCGAGAATATTTGGCTGCTCAGAGGGGGTGGCCACTCTCAAGGGTTTTATTTACTATTGTAAGATAATTGCTATTATGCGTAATATAAAGAAGTCTGACGCCTGTTCCTTATTTAAAATGAAATTTAAAACTTATCTGAAGAGAAAATAGTACTTTATTTAATGCTTTCTTAAATTTTTTGAAAAAAAGGATACAATTTGTGACTGTTTTAAGGTTTTACTTTTCTCTGAAACAACTATTTTTTCTAGTTCGTTTTTCACCTTAAAAAGCAGATCTCTAACCGATTAGTCTGTATCAAATCTGTAACTGATTAGTTTGTAACAGATCTCTACCGCTTCAGAATTTTCGATAATTTCATCGATTTTCCCTAAAGTCGCTTGTGCTGAAAGTTTAGCTAGGTCGCCATTACAAACATTGGAAAATTCCTCGTCAGGGACAGAATTAACGCCTGAAAGGGACAAAAATTTTGGACTATATTCCGTATACGGTGCCTTGTTTACATGTCAATGGTTTGTTTACAAATCACTGGCGAACAATCTGACGCGAGAGTGAGCGATGCACCGCCAACTGCCGGTGGTAGTTGTGACTGGCAACCATAAAGAATACGTGTTTCGTCAGGTTTGGGAATTTGAAATTGTTTGCGTTATTGATGGAAGGGAATGAAATGTGTTATGTTAATATAAGAAAAGAATTTGTGGGTGTTTGTTAGAAACATAGTACGTTATAAGCCGGTGGGTGTTGGGGACATTTCTGAGCGGTTATTTACCAAAAAAATAGAGGTAAGTGTTCTTTTTTAACGAATCTTTCGATGTTTAAGGTTTTTAATGTGAATTTTAAATTGATATTTGAAGTGTTTATGTTTTCGTAAGTGCTATTTACGTGCTATTCTAATCATACTGACTTTATAAGAGGTATACAACTAGGTTGTTTAATCCACCGATGTTTTTTTGAGTTGAAAACGGGCCAGTGTTTGCCCAGTTTACATTAGCTGTACAACTAGGTTGCTTAGTTCACTGTTGTTGTTTTTTTTTAGTTAAAAACGGTCCACTGGTTGCGTAGTTTACATAGCTGTACAACTAGGTTGCTGAATCCACTGAGGTTTTTTTAGTTAAAAACGGGCCACTGGTTGCCTAGTTTAGATAGCTGTACAGCTAGGTTGCTGAATCCACTGAGGTTTTTTTAGTTAAAAACGGGCCACTGGTTGCCTAGTTTAGATAGCTGTACAGCTAGGTTGCTGAATCCACTGAGGTTTTTTTAGTTAAAAACGGACCACTGGTTGCCTAGTTTAGATAGCTGTACAACTAGGTTGCTGAATCCACTGAGGTTTTTTTAGTTAAAAACAGACCACTGGTTGCCTAGTTTAGATAGCTGTACAACTAGGTTGCTGAATCCACTGGGGTTTTTTTAGTTAAAAACGGACCACTGGTTGCCTAGAATGACTAGTAAACATGGCGACAGTCACTGGAGCTTGGAGCTTGGCGGTCGCCAAGCTCCAGCGACTGTCGCCATGTTTACATGGGGTGGGCACCGGCTTGTATGATTTTACCAAAATTTTTTTGTAAAAAATTCATTTGTAGGACACCTTCAACGACTGATTGTCCAAGGGATTCCCCATCTTAAGGGGAGAATACAAAAGAGATAGCATATTCAATTCCAGTTATTCCAGGGTTTTATATTCTACCATAAACCTGACCTTGAGCTTTTCCGTTCAAAATTAAAGCATATAGTGAGTAGAATTTCCCGAAAAATGAGATCCCGATCTCACTCAGTGGCCGTTTAGAGGGGGTTGGGTGGCTGCTGGTAGAGGTTATTTTAACATTAGGTGTATGAGCCGGAAAATCTACGCCATGAAAAATTAGCCGTTCAGAGGGGTGACTGCTATACAGGGGTGGCTGCGCAGACAGGTTTCACTGTATCTTATTTAGATATTAGATTTTTCAGTTTTTAAAGCAAAGACTGTTTTCTGTATTTTGATTTCTCTGCAAAATTTTAAGGTTTAACAGCATAGATTTTTTTGTTTATAGCACAAACGTTCAAACAAACTGATTTTCTATAAAAGTATTTTTGAGACTTTTTGTGGTTAATGTGAAAGAATTTCATTTATAATTTTTTTTTTATTTATTACAAGGAACTCCGAAATTAATTTCTAGCTTTTGTAGCTTCTGAGATCTTTTTGAATTGCCATGCTGAAAATTGTTTTATTTTGTGAAATATGCATATTTTACTTAGATATTAGATGGATTTTTTTCCAATTTATAAAGTAGGTATTATTATTATTTTAGTAGTAGGATCGTGTGACATGCTTGTGCAAAATTTTAATTCAATGCCTAGCAGTTTCCATATTTCATGCACACTTTGAAACTGATTGTCTATATACTGCAAAAGTATTTGAGACTTTTTATGATGAATGTGAAGGAATTTTGCTTATAAAAATATTTTGCTTTATAGCAAGGAACTGAAACTAATTCTAATATTCAGAAGCACATTTATATTCATTCTGTGATCCCAAATGGTGCAGCTGAGCTAGATGGTCGGATAAAGCCTGGTAACTATGCACTTTAACATGTTTTTCAATTTTATACGATTTTACATTCTATTTATTATGTGTGAGATAAACTTCTAGACACAATACCTTGCATTTTTTATTCAATAATAGAATTTATTTCATATAGAAGGGAAAATAATTTGAGGAGGGGAGATAGAAGAAAAAAAATTAAACAGTTGAGTTATAACTTTTTATCTTAGTAGTACTGTGAAATGATTTTAAACTGCAATTTAAGTGGTAGTTTTCAGAATTATTAAAAATAATTGAAACTATTTATTTTATGGGTAACTTATTGATGTCAGTAAAATTATGTGATTGTTTGAATTATAATGAAAGATTTTCTTCGCCCTCTTTGAAATAGTATATTTTAAGTTGCGAGAAAGTGATCATTCTCAACAAACTTTCACTTAGTTATTTTATTTATATAACTGAAGGATTGTTAAATATTTTTAGTTAAAACATTTTCTCTTCTTTACTCTGCAATAAGAAAAAATGATCTTCATTTATCTTTTTTCTGTAATATTGTTTTTCATTCTTTGGTAGGGTCATTTCATAAAATAAAAAAAGTTGAAAATGTTTTTAATTACTGAATATGTAAAAGGGGAGTTAATAGATTTTTTTTTTTATTGTTGACCATTTTGGTTATCTAAAAAACTATGACCAATATAACATTATGACCACAAAAATGTTACATGAGATACATGTAAAATGAACAAAATTTTACTAAAATTCAAAATTAAATTAATTTCATTATTTACAATTTTATAATAATTAACTGTAAAGCTGAAAAAAAAATTAAATTTATTAAGTAATCAGATTTCGAAATAATTTTCATTTTCAACTATATTATTTGGTACAGTATAGAACCTGTTATCCGGAATGGTTGGGACCAGGTGTATTCTGGATAACTGAAGTTTCTGAATAACTGATTGGGGATTAACACGACACCTACTGATTTGATTGGTAGCATAAATGGTACTCTCTATTTTTGATTAGAATTAAACATTAATTGTTAATATATTAGAAAAATAATATAAAAAAAGCTCTTAATATGATCAAGATAAATATCATATACTTACTACTTCCTCTCTAAATGATTGTTAACTTCTTGAAAACTTAGTCACACACTAAAAAAAAATAAATAAAATACCTTACCAGATTGCTTACTTTATGAATTCTAGCTGTAGTACTCAAAATAAGAAAACAATCATAAGAAATATAAAAAAAACTCAGTTTTTGCTTTCCTTTTGGAAAAAATAGGAATTTAATCGATTGAAAAATGATTCTGGATAACTGGTTTTCCGGTAACTGGTTTCTGGATAAGAGTTTCCGTACTGTACTATGAAATTACTCTGTATATATTTGCCAAAAATGTGTTTCTTATGTATAAAAAAAGTAACTAATGCACTTAAAAAATTTCTTTTTATAATTGTTTATTGATATTAATTCATCTAATCACAGGGGACAAACTTTTGGAAGTGAATGGCACTCTTTTAGAAAATCTATCCTACCAAGAAGTTGTAATGACCCTCCGGGAAAGTCCACAAGTGGCCCATTTGGTGCTAGAAAAAGGAGCTGGCTATTCAAACAGAACTGAACATAATGAAAGCTTCAACACTTTCCAGCTCAAAGCAGATCAACTAGTCTCCAAAAGAGAAGTCGAGACCTCCTCTCACAATGACTCTATAAGCGGAACATCCGAAAAAGCCTCCAATGTGTATAAAGCACTGGACAATGTGGGCAGTCATGGCCTGCTCTCGAATCTGTACGACAACACATATCCTGCAGACGATGGAAATTCATTTTCATCTTTGCCTACCTCCATTGAAAGTTCAATAAACTGTGCCAAAGAATCCAGTTCGGCACCTTCATCTTATCAGCACAGCGACCAGTCCAGAAACAACAAAGGCAAACAACAACAGAGTCCTGTATCTGAAGATGATCTAGATGCCAGCAGGAAGTCAAATGACAGTTTTGTATCTAGTCCTCCCCTCGCCAAAGATGATAATAGATTTCAGAATGGCCTGACATCCTACAAGAGCACCCCGAACCTGGCAGACAGCTCTGATGAGGAAGAGAACCACAATGGGTCTTCCCTGCTGTACAGGAACCGGAGCACGGACTGTCTGTTGTATTCTCCGCATTTTATGAATCCTCACCAGGCTTTGTTCGATTTGTACAGGAATTATTCGTATATCAGAGGTATGATGACTAATTCAAATAAAAAAATAAATTTTTAAAAAACATGCATTGTTTTTAATGCTTAAAAGAGTTTCCCTTCTCACTTTGAATTTATTTATTTTTTCCATTTTTCCTGTAAAACAGTTAGCAAATAGTTTATTGATATTAAATAAGATTTCTTAAATCCTTCAATTAAAATAATTATTTTTCTTGTATATTATTATAGAATTAGTATGTAACTATGTATATTCAAATATTTCTCTTTAAATTATAATATGTTAGTTTATATGGTAAAATTTTATAGCTTCAATATAAAATGTTATGACCATTCCTTTAATTTTTATAATAAACTTATATCAAGGTACTTTAATTTAGCATCAGTTAATCTTTCATTTTATAATAGATTTCCTAAAGAAGTTTTTGCTTTGCTTTTGTGAGCATTTGATATTTTGCTTTTAGCAATTTTAAAAATTGGTTATAATTTATTTGTATTTTTTTCATTCCTTCTGCATAAATTGCTTTTAATTTTAGTTTGGCTGTATAGTTTCTTATTTTAATTTATGCACCATTTTCAGGCTCTTCATGCAATATACACCAAATACCTGCTGTCCCTATTAGAAAGAAAAAGCTAAAAAAATTGGAAGATATCTATAATTATTGCAATATAGGTATTGTTTACATTGGACCTCTGGTGCTTTATCCCTCCTTTTCTATGTCTTTTTACATTTATAATCTATATCTAATCTACTAATGAAAACTTCCATTTTGAGCTAACTTAAGCTAGTCTAAATCTATTTAATTCAAATATCTATTATGTGGAAATTGCATATTTTCTGAAATCTGCTAATTTTCTTATTTTTCTTTTAATTATTTATATCTAGCATAACAATTTAATTTTCAGCATAGATAATGTTTTTGTTCTCTTCACTTCATGCACGCAACATGTTTTATTTTATTACGTACATTTGAATAAAGTATACAAAAAATAATGAATATTGATGGATAGGATTCCTTGATTAAATAATTAATTCAAGATATCAAAAAATAAGATTTGTATTTGTTCATTCTGTCAAAAGACATGATAAAGAAAACACTTTTAAAAGTTAACCAAGATTATTCACTATGGGATGGTAGCTATATGCCCATTTATGCACATCTGGTATTGCATTGCTTTCAGCAAGTGTTGTAGTCCTAAGAAAAAAAGTGGGGGGACGCTCATTTTTCACGAAATTTAACCTACACTTATCGGATTCATTAATTGTAATTATTCCTTAAACAACCAATAAAACTAATTTAACCATCATTTGTTTATTAATTAATTAAATTGAACTCATTGCTAAATTATTGATTACTTGTTAATAATCTAAAATAAGTCTTTTGGATCAACCGTGTAAGCTACTTAATTTGTTGTTGCAAACATGCAATCGGATTTGTGTGCTTGGCTCGAAGCCCTCTTAAAATCCTCGTCAAAATAACAGCACAAGGGGGAGTGGTGCCCTCCGTTGGGATTTTTGTAAGGGGTCCTAACCCGTATTCACGCTAAGTTTCAGAGAAAACCACGGAAAACTCCGAACTGTTACGGGCGCGCCATCGGAGCTACTTAATTTTTTCCATTTACATTTGTCAACAATCCAATGTTGTTGTTGTTATTGTAAACACATATAGTGGATTTGTGTGCTTGGCTCGAAGCCCGGTTATGAATCTCGTCAGAAAGACAACACAAGAGGGGGTGCCCTCCGTGGAGGTCTTTCTAAGGGGACCTAACCTGCATCTAGGCAAAGTTTCGGAGAGAAACTTTGCTACGGAAAACCCACCACGGAAAACTCCGGACGGTTAGATCGACGGACGCGCAATGGGACCCGAACCCTCGACCTTCACACTTAGCCCGTCTACCATTTCTAGTTTTATAACCACTGTGCCGTGGTGAGGCAACAATCCAATGTCAAAGTGACAGATTTTCTTTTGGATTGGTACGTGACTATTCGCTACCCCGATTTTTGTCACTTTTTCGGAAAGACATTTTTTTACCAAGAGTGCGTTCGAAAAGATTATAATCTGTTCTATTCTCATGGATATGTTTTCACTACTGAAGTGTTTAAGAAACCCTTTCAATCCCATTTGTAAAGTCGATTCAAACACTCAAAAGTTTCCTTTTGATTTTTATACCGATGTACTTGCTCTCGCGCGAACAAAAAAAAAAAAAATTTAATTTCTTCACAGAATTAAAAAAAAACCTTGTAAATGAGCGTCCCCCCTGAGAATAAAAAGTGGGGGGACGTATGGGCTGAAGTGAAAGAGTAGGGGGACGGCGTCCCCCCACGTCCCCCTTCGACTACACCACTGCTTTCAGCACTTGTGATATCCAGAGCCTGTGCAGGGGTCAGTCCAGGTTTTTTTCCCAGGGTCCTAATTTTGTGAATTTTTTTTCCTTATTTTGTGGACTTCTTCCAATTTTCTATTTTATTTTTGAGCAAGAAAGCAATTTCACAAAGTAGAATTGAATATTTAAAAAAAAATTAAAAATAAAATGGGTATAGTTAGTTTCCTTAAAACAAAATGTTGGCCAAAACCGAATAATTCCTGTTCATCGAACATCCGGGATAGTCATACCCTGGAACAATATTTTAAAAAAATGGTTTGATTAAAATTAAAAATACAAGGCTTTAAATCTTTTACTTTTAAATAATTAAATATTATTTAACTATACAGATTTTATCACTGGTCATCAGGATGGGATATGCTTTCAATTTGAATGTCTGAAATGGATATCCTTGAATTTCCAATTTGATAGTCTGGTAGAACTACTGAATTCGGATTCTCAATTTTATTAACTCCAAGAGATAAACTCGAAGTTCCAATTGGATCTGTTATTTCTTTAATATTTTCTTTGAAATAAGTAGAAATTTTATTACAGCCTTTAACATCTGATTTTCGTATTTTTTAACCTAATACAAAGAATTTCTAGAATTACCTCCTGTAGAAGGTCGTCCATCATATTTTTGGGAAACAATCTTACATCCAATAAACTAATGAATAAATAAATAATGTAACAAACGTACGAAACGTAAATCCAAAAAAAAAAAAAAAAAAAAAAAAAAAAAAAGTGTTCTCAATGATTCAGCTCCTATTTTAGTGTCATTAACCACACCCACAGTTTGTACGACATCACTAGTCAGTCAATCACCGTTGACTTTAAACAAGGCATGCAGAGGAAGGCTTTCAGATAATGCTGTTTACCCCCCCCCCCTCTCCTGGTTTACGGTCTCCAATCAACCCACCTCCTGTCATCATCATCAACACTGTTTACATTTAGTCCAAGATATTATTGACTGACGATCGGCGATAGCTAAATGATAATAATTCCTAAACTCAATTGAAAAGTGCAATAGTTATTTTGTGAAAGGGCCGTTTTGGTCAAACTGAATTTTGTGAAGGGTCTTTTTCCGAAATTTAATTTTGTGAAGAGTCCGTTTTTCTGATATTGAATTTTGTGAAGGGTCCATTTTTAACTTGCTGAATTTTGTGAAGAGTCCGTTTTTGGACCCTATTTCGACCTGGACAGGCCCCTGCTGTGTGATATTTATTTTCACATTATTTTTGGTTTTTCTAAATTAAACAAAAATTTAATTATCTAATGCTGCTTTTGTGAGCTCTTTGTGTGTGTGTGCATATTTATGTACATCTGGTATCACATTGCTTTCACCACTTGTGAAATCCAGCACCTGTGTATCTTCATTTTATTTTTGGATTTACTGAATTAAACAAAATTTTAAATATCTAATGGTGCTTTCGTGAGCTCTTTGTGTAACTCTTGATATTGAGCAAGGAAAGGGCTGCAGTGTGTTATTTTGAAACAATGCTAAAGAGAATTTAGTGTATTGTTAGTTAAAATCTAAGTTATTATTATTCGTGGAAACGTTTAAATTTTCAGTTGCTGAATTTTAAAAAATTGACTGGGCAAAATGGCATGAAAGTAAAGTTTTTTTCAAAAACTCCAAATTTCATTATGAACATACAAGGGTGAGTCGGAAAATAAGTTTCCCCTGGCAACTATGGACAGAAGTGTGTATGAAACAGGGTTTAAGCTGAGTTCAAAAGTTCTTTAGCAAAAAAGCTAAAATCAGAAAAGAAGCTTTAGCAAAGTGCTAAAATACCAATAGGACTGTAAATAGCATTCATATTGCATTCTTGATGCCTTAATGTGTTTCATTTACATTTGTGAATCAAATATTAAAATTTAGGCATGACATCTTTAAAGAATTAATATACAGCAGTAAATAAGCATTTTTAAAAAATTGAGATGAAAATTAATAACTGTACTTATCATTAAGAGAAACAAGTTTAATTTTAAGACAGTACAAGCCCAGCATAACACATACTGCATTAATACTGAATATTGAAAAACACTCAAAATACTGGTGTTAAACGATAAAGTAATTAAAAAACTTTGTAAAAAACACACATAAGAAGTAAAAGGAAAGAGGAAAAATTAATACGCGTTTCGTTCAAAAATTGTTTTGAACTTCTTCAGTCCAAGCCCTTCGATGTAGCTTTTCAGTTCCCTGTGTTCTTTACGTCGAAGGGCTTGGACTGAAGAAGTTCAAAACAATTTTTGAACGAAACGCGTATTAATTTTTCCTCTTTCCTTTTACTTCTTATGTGTGTTTTTTACAAAGTTTTTTAATTACTTAATACTGAATATTGTTGAAATTTAAAATAAATTAAATGCCTTAGCTTTGATCTATATTCTTTTTCAAGAAATATTACTTACTACATAAAACTGCATTATATCAAGCTTATACTATACTTTATATCGGTCTTATAATAGAAAAATTTCAAGAATAAAGAAAATAACAAATAAAATATGCTTTTATTTTTGATAGTCTTTTCGCATTTTGCTAAAAATGCGACCATAGTGGAAACCCTGGTATGAAAGTAAAAAAATAGATTGAGACATTAAAGATAAGACATATCTTTATTTTTCCACATAAGTACTAAGTATGTTGAGACATTTGTCATACAATTTGGTAAGCTTCAAAAAGCCCTCCAGGTAAAACTCGGGTGCTTTGCATATGGAAGAAGAGTTCAATGGCTTGTTGGACTTCAGCATTGCTTCCAAAGTGCCTTCCGCTGAGATTCTCCTTCAAAGCCAGAAACAGATGAAAGTAACTTGGTGTGAGATCAGGACTGTGTGGCGGATGTGATAGCCACTCCCAACCAATTATTGCAATATGGCTTTGCGGAGGCACTGCAACTGCATGTGTTTGATTGCTGTCGACCTCAACCCAATGGTGTATTGGTGTCTTGCTCGTTTACCTGCTGTGCCATCTTTCACCCATAGCTATTCAACGCTTCGTCTGTATGCAAAGCTCTGATGTTTTCCAGGAGGGAATTTTTGCAGCTTATCAAGGGATATGACAAATGTCTCAATGTGCTTGGTACTTATGTTGACAAATAAAGTTGTGTTGTATCTTTCATGTATCATTATATTATTTGATTTTCATACGCACCTCTGTCCATATTCACCAGGGGATACTTATTTTCAACATGCTTATTTTCAACCTCATACATGATACCTCATTATTTTAAAGTTTATACTTTACAGATAGGGTAAACTTACCAGTAAATAAGCGCAATTTATTTTTAAAAAAAATCATGGTATATTTTTTTATTCTAGCTTTTCAGACTTATTTGTGAGCCCATATTTCTTGTTGTTGTATCGGACAAGCTTATTAGTTATTAGATTGGAGGTTCAAGTAAAAAGTGGTAGAATAGCCCAGTAAATGTACAAACATTGACATTTACTGGAATTAAGTAGCATTCCCAGTAAATTTACTGGGGATCACTGGTCAATTAACCTATTAGACAGTACACATCAACAAACGATTATATTTCAAGAAAAGGACATGCTATCGGAGTAAGTAATGAAATGTCAAATATCTTCCTATTGGATGGAAGGAAATTACTGTTGCCAATCCATAGACTAAAAACCTCTTCAAACCTTATTTTTAAAAAATTATACAAAATGTTCATGTTCTGGCTGTGTTCACTCATTGACAGGGTTATTATTGCGTCTATTTTTTTTTTATAAAAGGTCCGCATTGGACAAGATTGAGATAGACAAAATTTGGATGAAATGGACAAATTAAAATCTACTGCTTTTTTGAATGAGTGTATTGCCATGATGTGATAAAATTGTGTTCTTACATTTCTTCAAAAATAAAACTACTTAAAACATTATCCATTAAAGAAGTCCACAAAGGAAAGTTCAGTTACATAGTGGAATAAGTAATTTTATGGAATACTTTGCTGTAAAATTAAATTTCACAAAATAAAAAATAATTCGGGTAAATAAAATTACTGCTGTGTAGCGATGAAATAGGCTTTCTGCATTTCCATGGAATTGTTTGCTGTAAAATTAATTATATTGATCAAATTACAAAAATAACCCCCTTTTTTATGCATTTCAAATAAACTTTTTATATTAATAATATTCCTAAAAATTCTATAAGAATTAAAAGTGCATTTTATTTCACAACCTTTATTTGGAAAACAATTAAAAGCTATATACTGAATCCATTTTGCTTCAAGCTTAAAGCAAAACCAACTAAAAAAATTGAGCTTGAAACTTGCTATATTTCACATTCATACAAAACAAACAATCTCATGCAATGACATTTTGTTCCAAGTTTGAATGTGAATGTAAACATGTAAGCCAAAACTGTTAACTAGAGGAGTTAAAAAAAAAAAAAAAAAAGAGGGGGGGGGGTGTCAGGAAGTGGTGCAACAAGTGGGCGAAATGATAGTTTGTCTGATCAATTTACCCTATTAGATATTAAAGATACTTTTTCTACATCTAACTTAAACAAGCAATTTGTTGATTTTATACATATGCAGATTTCTAGAACACTTAAGTGTCTGGTAATTTCTTTAATTTTTTTTTTTTTTTTTTTTTTTTTTTATTTTTTTTTTTTTTATAGTTTGCTATCTGTTATATACTGTAGGTCAGTTTCATTAAATTTTACATGTAATTTTTTGAGCAATTGTCATTTTAGTAATTTTTCCTTTAATTAATGATAACCAGTATATTTTTTTTAAAAATTAAACCTGGTTAACATGAAGCCACTTAAGATAAAACATTACTTTACACAAAAGAAATATTTACTCCTTCCAAAACAGAATTCTTTATTTTTTCAAGTTTGATTTATTGAATAACATAAAATTTGATTAAAGAAGTAATTGCTACAGCCCTTTCAATTTCATGCTGAGTTGGTTTGATTGCAATTAATAAATGGATATTAAGACCATTAAATTGTTATTATTCTTATACTTTTGTCTGTTACTTTGATTTTTGCTCAATTTCATAAAAAAAATATCCTAAAAGATAAAAAAAATATATTTAATTATGAATTTATATTATCTTTACAGAAAATACCTTTATCGTTAAAATTCGCAAAAGCAGTCGTGGTCTGGGTTTAAGCATCTCTGGAGGTAGAGACGCATCTCGGAAAGATCCCTTTTCTCAGCTCATTCAGATACGTAAGCTCTATCCATTGCAGCCTGCGCTAGAGTGTGGAAAGTTGGCTCTGGGTGATGTCATTTTGGAAGTAAACGGAATTAGCATGGTTGGACTGACCAATACGGTAAGCCATTTCTTTTGTTAGCCTCTATTTCTGTTGTGAGTCTGGGTATTTCTAAATTGATTCCAGGCTTATGGATGGTGTTTTGAAAAGAGATAAGTATATTCTCTTTTTCAGATTTTCCTTTTTGTTAAACTGCCTGTTATCTATATTAGAATTTTTAAAATGCAGGGTTTCTTTGAACTTGAAAAGTATGGGTAGAATCAGAAAGAGATCGTCAAATGAAACTTGATTCAGAAAATCAAAAATACTGATCAAGGATTTTATGCTACCTTCTAAATCTCCTGCATCTTGGAAGGTTTTTTTAATATATAATTTGTTTGAGTACTTCTGGCAAAAGAGGAAATTAATTATTTTAAGCTGATTAAAAACATTTAATAGTTAAAATAAAATATTAATACTTTTTTTATTTTCAAAAGATTAAAGCAAGGTTTAAGAAAGAAATTTTTAAAGAGATCCTTTTAAGTATGTTAAAAAAAAATTAAAAATAAAGCTTTATGAAAAATAAATTATTTAAAATATGTTAAACTGTATTCCATACCTTTGGACAATTCTGTGAGTTAAAAATATATTTATTTTATACCTGCTAAAACACTTGCATGTAGTAATTATTTTTATTTATTTTAAAGAATAGAGAGAGAGAGAGCTTTTTAAAAATCTTATATTCACTTTTCATGAATGAAGTGAAAGAGGAAGAACAAATATATTTCAGTGATTTGATATGGTGTTGTACATTCCAACCATTGGATGTAATACAAAATTTGCATGACTATGTCATTTATTCTAGCAATCTTCTGTGTTCTGAATTCAATTTTCCCAATTTCTATAGTTATCAATTAATGGATGAGTTGAATTGTTTGATGCAATTCCAAATAATGTCTAATAGTAATAAAGGTATATATTCAGTAACTTTAAAAATCTTTACTGGGTAATCATTCAATAATTATTGCGAACAAGAAGAATTTAAATAAAATTATGATTTATATTATTAAATTTTATACATCCTGCACTGCAGAAATTTTATTATTTTTATTACATGCTAAACATATCTATCCTAATCCACTTACACTGACAGTCCTTTTCTGTTTAAAAGTTTGTACCAATATAGGTGAAATATCATACATGAATGTGATCCAGTAATTGTGGTCCAGCAGTGATAGTCTGATAAAATTGAGGAACAAAAATTAAGTCCCTCTGCCTTCCCCTACTGCCTAAAAAATCATGTCTGGCTCAAAATTTCTGAAACCTTCTTCAATAAATGTACTATTTTTATAAATAATAAACATCTACATATTTTGAGAAAAAAAAATTAAGCAGAAAATTCAAAATTACTTAGATTAAAACTTCTTTTTTTTTTTAATCAAAAACTTCTAGTTATGTACAGATTTAATTCACATATTTATGTCATGTTTAGAGCAAAATATTATCAACAAATGATTTTTCCTATTTCGCTTACACTTACGTCTACAGCATATTTTCTCCAAAAGAAGGTTGGGGGGGGCGGGAACTAAAGACAAACTGGAAGCAATCTAACTATGCATTGTAAGTCAGAACACATATTACAGCTCTACATGTTAAATTTTCGGGGTTCAGATAGTTTCAAACCTATTTATAGATATGTTATCTACCTGTACATTCTCGTGGAACACCAAAGTGCCCTTTTTGAGAACAGGGTGCCCTTTTTGAAATTTCCCCCCAGGCGGCCCTTTTTTCTAGAGTCAACACAGTGAAATCTTCAATTTTATGCTCCAAAATCTTAGTTTTCCTCGCGGAAGCTAAATTTTTTGTGCTCCCAAATGGAATTTTTCTGCTCCCGAGGTGCTCCCAAATGAAATTTTTTCTGCTCCCGCGGTGCTCCCAAATCGAATGTTGGAGTTAACATCCCTGTATATCCCAAGTATGGGTGTCCATCAAAGTGAGGATAAAATGTAATGAATGATTTAAAAAAAATTTAATTGGGAGGTAGGTAAGGTGTAAAAAGCTAAGTTTGGATTTATGGAGAATGGCCAGTTACATTAAGCTTTAATACTATGCTCATTGCCTTAGGCACTCTCTAACCATTAAAGGCACCATACCTATTTACCACATTTGTCGCAATTTTCTAGTCAACTATTCCTTGTATCTGTGCAGAAATTTTGGTAATTGTCCAATCAGTAAATTATAAATGACTGCAGTAAGGTTGCTAAAATCCGCCTAAAGATCCATTAGAAAATATTTTGTATTCAACACTTGAAGATTAAAAAAAAAAATCAAGTGAGGGTTTTGTGTGTGTTAACTTGTAATTAAAAATCACGAATAAACAAAATTACAACCTCGTTTGCTTTTTAATAAGCAGACATAAACAGAAACATTTAAAATTAAATCTCAAGAAAAGCAGTCTGCAGGTGCACTCAGAGTAATTAAAATTAGTTTATTTGCAGAAACTCTTTCATGAGATCAGTGGCAACTCGTGCGTTATTTAAATGGAGGTTCATAAAATAAATTTCGAAAATTTAATGTGCAGATATGATAAAGGAAAACGGTGCATGCAACTGAAAGAAAACAAGTAATCTTGCATTTCATCACCAAGATAAGTTTTAGCAATGGTGTTGTTCTGATTCATTTTATTTCAATTTTTTTCAAAGGATAATATTGAAAAATGTCATTGCTTTAGCTCCGAAATACTTCTTTTCTTCCCATCTTAATTATTTACACTAGTTTGTAAAAAATATTGCAGTGAAATAAAGAAAGATGAAAATAAAGAAAATCATTAGAAAATGGATTAACTAACTGAACATAACAAACCAAGAGTGAATCCGCAAGAGATAACTGCAGAAAAAATCATACGTGCACACACTCAAAATGTGCGAACAGAATGATATCAGCAGTGCCTTTCTTCTGCGACTTTCTCCGCTTCTGTTCTCAGAGACCGGTTCAGAAGGCCATTTTTCTGCTCGCGCATGCGATTGATGAAATATTATGTTGTAGTAATCTGCAGTGCAGTGCATTAGCTATTATAAACTTATTTAATAATAGTTGGGGTTGGGGGGAGAGTAAAACTCCCGTTTTAAATTCACAAAAATCTATAAGTTTACTTAATATTTGCTTTAAATTTAATTTGTTAATGTGTTTGTTTTTTAGTTTTTCCTTTGGCGGCTCATGTGCTCAAATATAGAAGTTGCTACGGCATGAGATACATTTTTCTCTTGCTAACGTACCTCACTTAGTTCCACAAATATAAGTCATCTAATTTTATCAATACTAGTCATATAATTTGATCAATGTAATATTTTTATAATAGGTATTCATATTTTCAAATTCAGCTTTTAATTATTATTGCACATATATATTGCACATATATATTGCACATATTATTTCTTTTATTTTCCAATTTTTTTCAAATCATGTATAAGGGTCAGTGATAAATGTCATGTACCAGGGAAGACATGGAGTCACTGGTCTTTTGGACCACTTACTTAATATTCTAAATTCTACTCCTGTTTGAAAACATCCTATAAATTAGCTTTCATTTATGTAAGCCCTCACCTCTTTTATCATATAAAATATTGAATGTTTTTTTTCTCTTTCAGGAAGCATTAGAAGTTCTACGTACTGCTCCTACAGAGGTTGTTTTAAAAGTATTCAGGCCATCCAAGTCACTTATTCCTTCTTTTTCTGTATTTAAAGTAAGTAAATTGCATGTTGTGATCAATTATTACAATTTGTGAGTATTACTGGGTGTTAATTGCTGTCAGTAAGAAAAGGTACAATGTTCTACCAAAAAATAAATTAGTTTGCTTTTTAACCCTTTAACGTGCAGTGTTCCCGCTCTGGGAACACCAAACTCTGGTGTTTTGACTGTTGCCAGTCACGAAGAATAGATTTCATTTCTATAAAAATAGTTGCGGGTGACATAGCTCCACGAGAAACCTTTACTTTTTAGCATGTCATTCCCCGTAAAAAAAAATTGTCGCGATTATTTTTAACAGCACTGACATCTGCACAGCTGGAACCCTGGTTTTACAACTTTATCCCTTTGAGGTGCAATTGCTGTGCATGCACAGCCAGCTGCATCAGAAAAGGGTCTCTAGATCTGTGGCAGGCGATGAACGTTTCGATCGTCTGCCATCTTGCTGGTAGTTAAGGCGAGCGATGGCAATGGCTGCCCCTTTTTATCAGCATTGGGAAAGGGTTGTGCCTCAAAGGGTGAATAAACTCATTTCCCCCTGTGTTACTTCTTTTCCCCCCTCTTAGTAAGCAAGTATTAACATTCAAAAGCTCTTCAAAGCATGTTTATGAAATGAATTCCCATTATATTCTCATTTGGATAATTATTGCCCTTTTCAATTTTTTTTAATGACTTGAAAAGTTTTATTTCAATTAGTTTTCATATTTTAGGGAGGCATATGGCCTGGCTTTAATTCTTCATCTAGCTCTGCTAGCAGTTCCCTCTCTCGTACAGAAAACAACTCTTATAATGTAGAGACAGGAGTGAGTATGCAAAACTTTTTTCTGGTGTGAAATTGTGTATATTCATTTTTGTTGTTGTTGTTGGATTGTTTTTTTAAAAAAATTGGATTTTAAGAGTACAGAAATAAGATATATAAACTTTTTCAATTAGTATTTTTTCATATTTCCCTTTGTGTGTGTGTGTGCAAATTGATTTTAATCTTTTAATCTTTTTTTCACATAACTTTGCATTTTCTGTTATTAATCAGTCATATTTATTTTCCCAATGAAATGGAACCGCACGTATGTTACATATTAAAATAGTTTTGCCAATGGCTGTAAGAAAAAGGGAGATATTTACCCTCATCTGCTTAATTGCTGGCTCTTACAGGTGTGTGATTCATATTATTAGGGCTAGTGTGCAGATATTTAATTCTTTTTCATCCACTTTTATGTCTGAGAGTGAAATCTTTCCACTTGTTATTGGGAATTAGGCAGCATCATTTGTGTAATGTCTTGTTAGGTATGTTTAAAAATTCTGAAAAAGTGGAGGTGGAAAAATGAGTTTCGTGTAGGTTTCGTTTATTGTAACTGTCAAATATTCAAACATCGCTAGAATATTATGTATATACCAGCACTATTAGTCTATTTTCGAAGATTTAACCAAACCATTATTATTAAATTTATTTATATCAACAGCAGTGCAAGAATGGCCTTAAATATTAATTAATATTGATACAAAATATAGTACAGATAGATTGCCTTTTAAAGTTTTCATATAGTAATATACTTATGAAATCATGTACATTTCCTGTCCATTCATTTATACTTACGATGGTAGTAGCCCACCGTCATATTAAGATGCAAGGCCGTAAAAAAACTTATTTAAATTAATGATGAATCCACATCATATATAATGAAAGGCAGGGCTTAAGAAAATAATTGTTTAATATTTCTGTAACTGGTACATCTTAAATATAGATTTATGGGTGTATTTTCACAAAAATTTATGAGAAGAGGACAAAACGAGTTGCCCCTGTGGAGGTCCGTGCCTAACTAAAATGTGCAATTCTTCGCCAGTCCATGAGGCAATGGGGCCTTCTTTTGGGGGACACCAGCTGCCATGGATGCAGAGCTCAAACTTCTCAAGTCTGGTTAAAGTTTTTCAAGTGCATAGCAAAAGGATCATACTCTTAACAATCATTCCAATAATCCTATTGTATTATTGCTCATTGACTATGTTGAAATGCTTAATACTATACTTTAATGGCAAAGCAATAATAATGAAAAATACTGTGCTTTATTGAGAGTTACACAATGAAAAAGCCATTTCTTTATTTTGCCTTCATAATTAATTATAATCTCTAATTTAAAATCATGCTTGTGTCTAAAATATGAGATAAAATGTGTTTCATATTATTTGACATACGAGCAATCTTAGCTCATATGTAGTAGAAAAATTCTTATTTAAGAATAACAATGTTTCTGCTTAACAGTAAATTGTTTCCTTGATGTGTAGTTTTCTTCTTCTCTGTCAGCACAAATGATATTACACAAGTTCAGTTGTTCATCTTCCAAATGTTCCTGGGCATATTAATTAGATTGTTCAAGTTACCAGCATTAGGTCAGGGAATCATTTACTACTTAAAAGCCAACTACTGCTAGTATTACATTTTAAAATTATTAAAACAGTTGCTAACAATAAGGTAAATTAGATTGTATGTCTTGGAAACCATACACATAGATAGACATCACATTTTCACAAATTATATTTAAGGATACTTTAAACTTAATGACAGTTTATTCATGATTCCTTGAAAATTATTAAACACAGAACCAACTGTTTAATCTTCAGCATGTTCAACATTAATAATTTCGTTTTGAGAAAGAAGATTATGCTAGTGTGCCTTGTATTCTAATTTTTCTCCAATCTCACAGTGGCAGAGATTTTATGTATTTTATAAGTTGTTTAGTATCATCACACTAAAATGCAAAAATGACTTGATGTTAACAAAATTATGATCTTGGAAACATTTTTCATTAGGAGTTTGAAGTGACTCTGATGAAAAGAGATGGCAGTTTAGGATTCACTATTTCACGGAGAGACAACAAGGAAGGTGCCGGAGGAATATATGTTAAAGCTTTAGTGCGAGAACATGCTGTTTCTGATGGGAGAATTCAGCCTGGTGATAGGATTCTGCAGGTAATATTTTGAAGAATAATTTCTTATTAGTCTAATAAATGAAGACTGCTGTAGTTTCTCATTTCATTTGATGCATTCAGCGATAGGTATTATATCATATATATAGGTGTAATAATTTATTAAAATAATCGGACAAATCAGTTCAATCTGCTGGTAAGATTTTGAAGAGTAATTTCTTATTAGTCTAATAAATTAAGGCTTTTCTGGTTTCTCATTAGTGATAAGTATTATATTATATATTGGTGTAATAATTTATTAAAATACTCAATTCAATTAATTTTTTTCAAGAAGTTTCTCATTTAGTGATAAGTATTATATTATATATTGGTGTAATAATTTATTAAAATACTCAATTCAATTAATTTTTTTCAAGAAGTTTCAAGTGTGTGTGTAGGTGTGGGTGGAGAGGATAATCTATCTTATGCAGTGGCGTAGCCAGAAAATTTTCATGGGGGTGGGGTTACGACTACTTCAACTCATATATATGTATAGGCGTGTGTGATAAGGGAGTGAAGAATATTCATTTGTATGGTAAAAAGTTCCTCATGGTGTGTGTGTGTGACCCCCCCCCCCCTTAGCTACGCCACTGATCTTATGCCATAAGAAAAGGGTAAAAATTCATATAGAGTTAAAAATACTTAAAATGCCTACTACGTTTAACAGATTGCTGGTCTGTATTGCTGCAACTTTTCTTTGTAGTAACATTTTGGTTTAACTAGATGCATGATGGTTTGAATTGCTTACAGATTAAACCTTTTGGGATTCGCTAATACACCATGTCTGTACCAGAGAAGAATCAGGACCACAGCCTAGGATTGGTACTATATGTGTACCATTGTTTGCTTCTTTTTTCATGAGATAAATTTTTTATTCATCCCTTTTTTGCCATCTCACTGGGAAAGGTGGAGAGAAGCTTATTCTTAAAAATGATTAGGAAGTTGTTCAATATGCCCCTTTTCACTTGTCTTGCTATTAAGCACAAGTTAAGGCATGATCAGTCATTTTTCTTAAAAGTAGGTAAAAAGCCTACAAAATCTGCTGGCCTGTTAAAGAAATATATAAAAGATTGCATCATACTTAAAAGATTAAATATATTTGTTTACGGACTGATAAAATAGCTGATGAATAGGTTTGCAATTATGATTGTATGTTCATTTTTTTCATATTCTTTTCTCTGTTAGTTATATAAGTTATTTGATTTAAAATTTTTTATTGCTTTTTATCTACTAATTTGAATTCCAAAATTTTATTTCTGAAATGGTGGCTCTAAAACATTTTATTAATTCTTATAAAAGTTATCAGTTTCATCTAATCGATATGTTTAAGTAGGTTTTTGATGAAAATATAATAAGATTTATATGCTTTCTCCTTCTAAGGTTAACGGAACAGATGTTTCAACTTTATCTCATACTGAAGCACTTACGTGTTTGAGGAACACAACCGATAAAGTGACCCTTAAACTGTGCAGGGATGATCTGTCTTTGACTGCTGGCAACCAGGATGAAAATTACACAATCACAAAACCACTCCGATGGGAAGCTGTTGAATTATTGAACGACAGAGTGAAGCAAAAAGATCTGAATGACGAAAGTAACACCCTCAAAAGAAAGATAAAGAGAAAGTTGGACAGGTCTTCCAATGTCCACAACAACAGCAGTTCATCCTCGGAGAGCACCAGTAGCACATCGTCCAGTGGACAAGAACACATTATCAGCGAGGTTGAAGAACTGCCTCAAGCTGTAGATGAGTTATCAGTGGAAGGTGTTGGACTTCACAGAAATCTGAGGCCAAAATCACTTGATGTTTTAAATTCCTCCGACAGAAAACGGCTTGCTGGTAATTCAGAAGAAGATAGTTTCCATAGACAATCAAGTGTTATGTGCCCTAACATGGATTCAAAGTCTAAACATGAAAATGATGAAAAGGACGGTAACTCCGGAAAAAAGGGCAAGAATTTGATTAAGTGGCGAGGCAGTATTTTGACGGATTCTGAGGAATCTGGCAGCGTTGATACAATTCAGGAAAATTCCGTCATACCATCGAAAAACGTTGCTGTTGAAAGGCAGACTTCTGAGAGTGCTGTGCCTGATTCTGATGATTATAAACCTATACCTTTCCCAAGGACAACAAGTTGTTCCAATGAATGGGTGAGTCATTAAAATTAATTTTTGACCTTCAAATTTTATTATTTCTAAAATGAAGTGGTGAGATAATTTATCTCATTTATACTGTTTGATACAATACAATAATTTATTTTTGAACTGTTTTGTGGTAAATAGATAGCTGTTTGATCCTAATTTAGTTTTTAAAACTCTGAACTTTCATGCACAATAGAGGTCAATTTAAAAAAAGTGTATCACTGTTAATTTTTCTTTTTCTCGATGGATAGTTTCATGTCAGACAATTTGTAGGTAAAATTCTAGCATAATAGTTAGTTGTATGAAGAAGGCAAATATAAATTTCTTTTGTCATGAAATATTTCATAAAACTAGTGTTTGAACCCCTTTTCCCATGATCATCTAGTCTTTTCACCCATTTTTGTAGGATATTATTTTAACTTTGAGTCTTTATTGGACTTATCAGTATTTCTCTTTCAACCTCTTATTATTTTTATGGGCATTATCATATTTAATTACTGTACATTTTATTAGTGTGAGTGCCTGGTCTGAAAAGTTTTTACCTGAATTTTAATTCTTCAAAAATAGATTTGAATATAAAACTGACAATTGTTGCTGTCTACCAATTGAAACCTAATTGTTAGCTTTTTATAAGCTTTTTATTAGATGTCTTTTACTTTTTATTTATTTTTTACTCAATTGAAAAATACAAATATTATTTATTTATTTTTAATTAGAACATTGAGAAAATACTAGGTAGCCAAAATATTAGTATTTTATTTGATGTTGTGGTTATTTTCAATGTGCTTTAGATGTCTTCTAATCTTTTTGCGAAAATCTGTATTTTATTTTAATATATTAAACATAAGTTCCAAAATATTTATAATAATTTTGACACTTCTTGATTTATTTGCAGGTGCGCACTTTTGATGTCAGCCTGGACCGAGGTTGGCATTTACGATTGGGATTCAGCGTGCATGATCCAGTGGAAGCATCCCCAGGTTCTTCAAGAAACGTACTGCCCCTTGCTGCAGAAGTAAAAGCGGTTTATCCTGGAAGCCTAGCTGAAAAAGATGGAAGGATTCAAGTGGGAGATCGAATTGTAGAGGTGTGCATTATTGCTTGAAGCATTTTTCAATTCTGTAAATTCACCATCTCAAGATGTAGTTTTCATTACTCTTAAAATAGAAGTTTAAATGGAAAATCATACAATTTGGAATAAATGCATGATATTTCAGAAACAGTGGCATGATGTTAGTGCATTGAGCTGCCATGCCACACGTCCTAGGTTTAGGCAAAGTTGACTCAGCTACCCTGCAATATACGAGTTGCATAGAAACAAAGTAAACAAGAGAAAAGAAATCCTAAGTGTTTTTGGTGAAAATATAATATACGATATAATAATATATTAATTGTAATGTCACTTTTATCCAGGATATATATTGTATTTGTTTTTAATATGTTAATCTTCCGAAGAATTTAGTTTCTTTTAGTTAAAGTATTCTATGATTAAACTGAAATTATAAACCTGTACTTAAGTATTCTTTTTGCAAGCTTTCATATATATGTATAAAAAAAATTTCCACTCCTACCCATGATAATATTGGAAGATAATTGTTTTATTAAATATGCATGTATATATATAATATTTGTTTAATAAGATTATCTCACAAAAATTTAAATTTATTTTGACACTTTTGAAATTGCCAGTAATAAAGTTGAGTGTTGCATTTTTAAAATCAAAATTTTTTTTTTAAATTTCTGAAAAAAGTCAAAAGGCGGAGTGGAGCACTCTCAGTGTTACTATTACCCTTAACCTGTGTGGTCCCATTATTGTAAATATGCTGCGGCATACATTCCTTTATTGTTTGTACCTCATACAGTGCAGGAGCATTCAATGATCAATACCTCATCTATGCAGGGAAGCAATGCTGGTTGTACAAGAAAAGTATCTGCTACTGCACCTGTAAGGTATCTTTATAGGTCTTACAATACTGAGGGGTGTTTTTTGGTATTCTGAAAGAAAACCTATAATTCTTTTTGCATGATTATGAAGTTTTCAAATCGACCATTTGTAGTTTAATGTCTGATCTCAGTTAAAAGTGCTATTAGTAAGAGTTGAATCCTGACTAAATTTCCAATTAAATTAATGAAAATTTTATTATTAATTTACTTAAAGTAGTGCTTCTTAAAATAGAATCATGTATTTCCCTTTTTGTTGTTTATTTACACATGTTTTTTAGGTTAACGGAGAAAGTCTACTTGGAAAAACTGCACATGAAGTAATAGATATACTTCGAAAAACTAGAGGAGTTATTAGGATGGTCTTTTGCAGGTAAGGTGCCCTTTTGTAAATTTTTCTTTTCTAAATGAGGTCCTAATACTTAAAATCTTGAATTGAAGGGTCTGTAACTCCATTTTCATCATTTCTGAATTAAATATGTTTATCTATTAGAACTTTCAATCCTCTAATCTTCAGTTTCATCATTTTCTGTTAAGGCTACTTTCCTCTACATAAAATTCTGAAAAAGGAAATGTTATTAACTGCAGACCCATCAGCTACAGAGGGGTACCTAGGTAAATTAGTGACTGTAACAGATGACAAAACTACACTCCTGATTACAGGCGCATAAGCAGGAAAATTTTTCGGGGGGGATATGCGCCTGGAAAATATTTCGAGGGGGGGGGATATGAATTTATATGTGTATAAATAGACGGAATTTCATCACTAATCCAAACATTTCGGGGATGGGGGGGATATATCCCGATATCCCCCCCCCCCCTGGCTACGCCCCTGCCTGATTATGTCTCCCTCTCCAATAAATTTATGTACTTACATTTGAGAATATTTATAGGGTTCGTACAGATTTCAAAAGAAAGAAAAACCAAGGCCTATTCACAACAAATTGATATTTCTCAGGAAATCAAAATAGAAGCATTTACAAAATTTAAGAGTATAGTACTACCCTGTTTTTTAATAATAAATTATCTATATTATTTGTACAACTAAATTAGTCAAAACGTTGATTTCTTTGATAAATATTGATTTAAACTTAATTTAACTCACATAAATGACTTTGAAATTATGAATTATGTTCCCTCCCACCCCAATTACAATGATATTTTGTAATGTTAAAAATTAACAACATGATAGTTTTAGAGAATTTCCACTTAATCACAGAAAAAGGGGATTATTGTTTTTCTCTCTTTTCTTGTGTTTCATGGTAAATCATTAGTTTTCCAGGTATTTACTTACTTTATCCCAGTGGTCATTCCCGCCAAATTATTTTTGCATCAAATATGCTGGCAAGTGGTTGCCAATCGTATTCTGAACCATCAATAATTTCATGAGTCCCAGCATTTATCTTGCCGTAAAATCGCATGTCTTGGTGGACTGCCGGTTTAATACGCAAGTATTGTTTTCCACCCTTGTTTCAATGCCATGAACCTTGCTATAGTCTAAGTTAGTTGTGTGTGGACCTCCTGTTAAAGACAAGAATGGGGAAAAAATATTATAATTAACTATAGTATGCAAGTTCAATGTTAGATTTAAGATTTTTAAAAAGTAGTTGCTCATAAAAATCATAAAATATATTTTACCAATTATAGGCTATGCTAATCACTGCTCATTTTCCCCTGATTTTACATACAAGGCAATTTTGAAAAGTGAAGATACTTTCACTTTCAGAAGCAAAGTAAAAATTTATGTGAGCTCATTGGCAATGCAGACTGTAGCCTTTTAGACCCCCCCATGGAAACCCCCTACCCCAGCCTAGATCCTTAGTGTAGATAATTAATTGGCCCACAAACGTAATCCCACAAACAAACAAAAACTATTATATGTATTTTGTTTTTGTGTCCAGCTTTTACTGTTTTAACTAGTTCTTCTAGCATGTGATTTTTATTATAAATTTATATTTCATTTCAATAGAGTTCTGACAATTTAAATCATAATGGGATATTATCGTTCTTTCCCCCTGTAATTTATGTAGTTCTATGTTTATGCTAAATCAGCTAGTTAATGTCTTTTCACATTTCAGGCTGGAAACGAGGTCATAAATATCTCTTGAAGTAAAATTCTAGTCACAAGCTGCATTTAGTCACGTGTTTGCCATAGTTAATTCTTCGCCATATATTTTTGCATAAAGAATAGAGCATGGTTTTTGAATTGAGAAGTGTCATAATCATCTACAAGCAGTAGTTTAGTGTATTTTTGTATGTTTGTGTTCATCATCACTTGAAAATTTGTCAATATGTAGATGTTTTATTATTCTTTTTCGTATTTTAGATTTTCTCATTGTAAGCTACATCATTGTTTTATAAAATACTCAGGCTCACTCAATAATTGCTAAAAAAATGTACATAAAACTTGTATTATACTATATGTAGTTGTTGCACATAGTTTGAATGTTATTTTTTAAAGAAAAACATATCAATGTATTCTTATATAATAACTCTTATGTATTGTTGTTATAGTTAATGAATGAATAGTGAATTGTCCTTAGAAGTTCATTCCAATTTTTAAAACTATTATGAATTTTCATTTTTAATGTATTAGAAGAAATAAGTTGAAAGTATGTATTCCCTATTTATATATTTTTGTGATAGTAATTTGGTACGTGTTATCAAATTTCTTGTATACAGTCTGTCTGCCTATTTATTTTTGTACTTGTGGGGTACCACTACCAAATTTAGTATTTATGTAAAACATTTCATCTGATTACTTTATCTATTACAATAAAAAGCAATTTTTTGATTTCAGCTTTGGGGAGATTAAATTTTTATTTCTTTTTTAAGTTAACTTATATATTTTTTACATGCTATACACATTGCAATTAAAAAAGAGATGCTTTATAAACTTGCTGTAGAAGAGTTTACCTGCAAAGCAATAACAGCATTACAACCAAAGTTTTTAGTAAACTGATTTTAATGAGGTTCTCATTTTTAAACTGTAAAAAGGAAAAAAGAATAAGTTGTAAATTATTATGCATTGTTTCCAAGACATTGTTTAATTGCATTTTATTTAGGCTTTGATTTGTTGGTGAAAAAACATTCATACTTTATTTGTAATGTTTTGATTCGCGAGTGATGTTTTGCATGGTCGTAGCACTACAATGAGTTTTAGGTTCTTTCAGTTAAAAGTTAAAACATCAATATTTTTCATATGGTAAAATTTTAGTTACCTTAAGTGATATTCACCATTAATTTTAAAGGGATGATATTTCAAAATATTTTACAACTTAAATACAAATAACAAATTAACTGCCTTTTAGCCTTTGTATATTAATTTTTTTTTATATTATTTATATTTTTTAATGTATTAATATATATACTTAAGTTATTTTGCAAAGATATGTAGTTAGTATTTTCACATTTCTAATATAGTAGAACCCCGCTAATCCGAAATCCCGGTTAATCCAAACAGATTTTACTTTTGAAAATTACATTATACTTGAATAAATTAATGAAAAGATTGAAATTGTACTTACTTTTTCAGCATGCATATTTTTGTACACGTTGATAGAAACTTTCACCATAATTAAAGCATCGCATTTACATTTAATAAAAACACATTACATTAACACACCACATACACATTAATGATCTTTTGAAGTGAAGTAATTTGCCAGATTTCTCTGATGATGTGATGTCATTCTGGACGAGGAAGCAATGTTATAGGAAGGAATGGGGAGGAATGTTCATATTTCCCATTCTCCTCTCAATTTCTTCTCCGTATAAAGTGTAAGTAAGGTAGAATAAAAGTTATTTCGTAAGGGAGCACATCCATTATTTTTCTGAAAAGGAGAGATATATGTACATGTTCTCTTTCTACTGCTTTCGAATAAAAGAATTCAAGAGATAGTAATACTAAGTACATAACTAACTTGTTTTCTTTAGCACACTTCAATTTTTATGGGAATTTCAGATAATCTGAATTTTTTTTAAATCCGAACAAGCACCGGTCCCAATTAGTTCGGATTAACAGGGTTCTACTGTAATTTAAAGTACTAGCTGCTTTAATGTAACTTTCACAGGATGTAATCATGCAATATACTTATAAGAAAGCAAGCATTCCTCTATTTAAAAATTAAGGTAATTAACAAATGCATTTATTTAATCTATTTGAAATGAAATTTAAAGTGATAAATTGTGCCTGCAGTGCATCCTAGCTGTACTCGTTATCCGTCCAATAAATTTTTATAATACTGCATTCTACTTTGGATTTTATATTTGATATTGTTGGCTGCATGACCTTATGTCACAAATGTGTATATTCAAAAATTTGGCAAATGGTTAATTTTTGTTAGTCTTTTTCAAATGTGTTTGTTGAAGCAAGCAGAGACTGACCTACCTAGAAAATACTTCTGAATACTAATTAGGTTTAATTAGTTAAGATTACAAATCAGTGATATTCAATTTGAATCTCAATATAATATTCCATTAATCGTTTTGATGTTTTATAGTATGCAGAAATCAAGAGTTTGTCTTTTGTGTGAAAGTTTAAATAATGTCCATTAAGAAACTTCTACACTTGTGTTTTTTAAACCCCTACGCTGTATTTACATTTAGAAACCTAAATAATCTAATTACAATATGTAGGAAAACTATTTTTGTATATAAAAATAATTGAAAGTTATGTATTCGTAGTAAAAGAACTTCTAATTATTGCCTACAAAAATTTTTTATTCATATTTTTTAATCTCATGTTCTTGTTTGTATTGTTGCTATGCAGTGTTGGATAATTGTTATTGATCTGTATTACATAAGCTTCCCCCCCCCCTTTTCTATTTATTTATTGTCTTATTTAAGTGTCACTGTGATATGCATTTGTGATGAAAATGTGTTTTCTTTCCATTTGTGTATTTTAATATTACTCATAAAAAAAATTATTAATCTTAACAAATTAAAAAAAAAAAATAATGCATATGCATTTTGATTTTTAATGTTCCTCAGTCTTCTGATCAGGGCCGGTGTCTGATTTCATAAGGCCCAGTACAAAACATTTGCGTGAGGCATTTCCATAAAATAGGATTTTAAAAAAATTAATTAAATTTGAAAATTGAGTTTCTTTAACATAGTAAAATGTCAGGGATGTAGCCAGGAAATATTATTTTTTGAGGATTTTACAAAACAAAATATATTCAAAACATAAGAAAATGAAATTTTTGCATCACTTAAACATCTGAAAGCTCATGCTAACTAATACAGAAATTTCAGGATCCTTGTCTACCTCCCTGGGAAATGTATTGCTGGAGCACTTTTGTAAAAAAAAAAAAAAAAAAAAAAAATCTGTTTAGGTTGAAATTTTTAAAACATGCCATACGTTATGTAGTATAAAGGATCGTATTTAAAATATGGTTTAAAAATTTTTTAAATTTATTGAAAAACAAACTCATTCAAAAATTAATTTTTATAAACTCAAATACTACTCTGGATTTCAAAACCTACTTCCTTAGTGCATAAAAATTATAATTATGTTCAAAGTTTTATAGTAAAGTATGCAAGCCATTTGATAGAACTACCTAAATCAAAATCTCATTTCTCAGTCTGAAAGTACTATAAATGCTATAATTTCTCATGTTGTGCCGCCATGAGATCCGAGATGGAAAAATGTTTATAGGAATGATATCTAAATTAATTTTTTGCACCTAAAGAAAAAATTCGTAATTTTCATAGGAGAGACTCCAGTTTTTATTTTATAAAATCTTAACTATACAAATTGCAGAGTCTCACAACCCTCAAGGCGTAACACAATCATTCCACCTGCCAGTGCCTTGCACCGACCCTGTTTGTAATTTGTTTGTGTGTTTTGAAATAATTAAAATTTAACATTCCACAAAGGATTTGCACCCATTTTATTTATATATTTTATTTCATTTGTATTATTTATCAGTATTATCTGAATTATGTATTAAGTTTCCATTTTTTATTATTATTATTATTATTATTTTAATTTTCTCTTTTAAAAATTATTACAAACTGATTTGTGTGTTCTGAATATATTAAAACCTGCACAAATTTTATTAGCTAAATGTTTACTTTGTTTTTGCAGTGTAGTGAAGATGTTTTTTTCTTTTTCTTTTGTTCTTTTCCAATTCTTATCCTGACAGCAAATTTGATTGCTGAAAAAGTTTGATGGACTTGCTTGTTTAGAGCTGCAATGTTTTTTTCTTTGAAGCTAATTCTTAGCTCTTTCTCTAGTTGCGAAGAAGCTGAAAAATGGAGCACTATTGCACACCTTATTTATTATTTATTTTAAATAACTAGCACAATGAACTTTCATAGAAGTATTAATATTGTTATTTTATTCATGTACAAATCGTAACATTTTGGAAAATTTTAATTTTTGACAACTATTAAAAAAAATATAAAATAGCACTGATCCTTGGCAGTTTTTAAGAGACAGTCAATCTTGTATAATGAGTTGCAAGTCTTAAAAATCTTGGAGCATTAATTAATAATGTTAAAGCAGATCAATATTTATTAAATAGTTCCTCTATTGTAAGTGCTTTAATTAATTTATTCAATCATAAAAACTTTTCTTATAGATATTCTGCGTGCTGTTTTTCTTTGTGATAAAATTGTGTCCTATGAAAATTTATTAATTTTAATTAGAATCATTGAAAATGCTAAGTAATGATCGTAATTTTTCAAATATTATTTTTTTATTTTATGTTCTACAACAAACTTACTTTTCTTTGTAATTTTCTTGCATGTTCATGTATTAATGTAATACTTTATATTTCTTTCCAAATAAAATTGTTATATTTAAATCATGTTGTCATTTTTTAAAGAAAAATATACATTTCATAAATTATTCAGTTTTTATCAATGTTTACTATTGCATAAAAATAAATTGATATGAATTACAAATATCGTAATAAAAGCTCGTTTAAAAATGTATTAAACTCCTCGCTTGACTAATTTTCAATATTTTAGACACGCTTCTCTGGGATGCATCTCTAAAGGTTAATTTGAGAAATATTATTACTTTCATCTCGCTCTGTTGAATTTTAATTAAAAACTTTGAAAAATTAAGATTTTTATTCTATGAGTTGAAATTATATTAGAGAACTTGTTTTTAGTTAGTGGAAAAGGTTAAAGAAAAAAAAAAAAAAAAAAAAAAAAAACACTGCAAGTAACTCCTGTTGCTTTCACAAATACTAAAATGTTATTCTAATTAACACTATCTGTTATTACTGAAAGTATTCAAATAAAACCCCCTATTATAAACTTTTATTAATAAAATTCAAAATACAGTCAAATTCCGTTTTAACAGTCCAAGGCACAAGGCACCAGAGAAATCACATCGCTCTACCGAAATTTTGTTATACTGATATCTTATCTCCATATTGTAATGTGGGATTACCTAAGTCTTTGCTATAGCGAGATTTATTATAAAACAGGATTCGAATGTATAAGCTATTTTGCATAAAACATAAAAAGAATTAAAATGAGTCAAGTTGAAAGATTGGATTTTGCACTAACAAAGATTTGCAAAGCAAGATTGCAGTCTATTGTTATTAACTTTTTATATTTCTGTATTGTGGTAATTTTGTTTAGATTCAGGACTAAACTATGTGAGCTGGGGGAGGGCGTATGAAAAGGTGAATGAGATCAATTAAATGTTATTGGGTAAAAAATTAGTATATTATAAGGGCAGCACAAAAAGAGTACAGTAAACTAATAAATACACATGGGTTATTCTCACAAAACGGGACAAAACTAGTCCCTGCAAGCTTTGTACTTTTTTTTTTAATTTTAAAACTTGAAAAAACAAAACAAATTTTTCATAAGACTGCAGAAGGAATTTATATATATTAAAAAAAAAAACACAATTTTGGGGGTATTCATGATTTTATTTTACATTTTTAGCACTGCAGAAAATGATTAAGTTATTTCAGTCATTGTCCTTATCATTTCTGTCACACCAGAAAATACTAAAGAATGCCAAAGACATTTTTATTTTTTCTCATTTAAACATTGCACACCATTGAAAAATGTATATTTTAATACTACTTTAATATTTTCCTTGCTTAAATTTCTTTTTCTAGTATGATTTTTAAAAATATCACTGCAAATACTACATCCCTAATTTCATGTGAAAAAAGTACTAAAATAGTTTTTAAAATACTACATCTGGCAATGCTGACATCAAATATAACATTTTGGATCAAAAGAAAAAAATATTTCTGTTAAAAAAATGTGACAAATTCTGCAAAATCATCAACCTTATTTTGTCTAGTATCATGAGAATTACCCAAAAAAAGTAAAATGGATGTTAGGATTTTAGAAAAGATATTTTTCATTTATTTTAATGTCTTTGCATTTGTGCATGGATTTGGCATATCCTATACTGAAGTAGACTGGCTTTGTACCTGTGAAAGCATCATACCATAATTTTAATTATTTTGATATTTTACAGATATTTAAATTGGATCTACTTAGATAGCAAATAATTTTAGTGTGATAGCTCAAAATATTAGTAATTGTAGAATGATTTTAAATAAACTTAGATATCTTAATTTTTCCCCAGGTACCATGAAATGTCCTTTACAAAAAGCTAAGCACCATAAGCTAGTTATAAAATGTCTTAAACTTAAAACTTGAATTCTGTTACAAGCCAATAGGGACCATTTAAGGGCAAATCAAGTGTTTACCGCTTTCCTTCTTGCATTAGTTTGCTATAGAAGAAAACGGACTCTAATGCCAATTTGTTTTGGGATAATTCAGATGGCTGTAAAATCCATTTAGTTAGTTACAGTAAATAATTTTAACTAACCAAACATTACAGACAAGTACAGAAGTTTATTTGAAAATTTTCCAGCCAAAAGACGAAATCTGAAAGACATTTTTTTGTTATCTTAATATTTAATGTATTAATTAGAATTCTTTTAAAAGCATTATTGTTGAGCATACTCCTGGGGTTTAAGAAACAGTGTCATTTTTGGGATAATTACCAGAAAAACTTGTTAAAAAGGCACAAGAAAGTTTTTGGTCTTTTGGAAAGGAATTCAAAGTAGATAAAACCTTTACGCTTCCTTACTTTCTGTATGAGAATTGAATGAGACTTAAACAAGCTGAGAGTAAAAGTGGAATAAAAGAGGGGGGGGGGTATATAAAAATCAAAACCTTGTGTTATGGAGTGATAACAGAGGAATGGGGGGGGGATAATCTTTGATTTTTGATACAGACATCAAATATATAGTTATGATTTTCAAGGCCACTGCAAAAGCCATTTAAGAGGGGATAGGAAGAGAGTAGACACTATATCACTTAGGGAAAACTCATTCGAATTTGGATGGTCAAATGAATATAAAAAAATACCTCCTGTTATGTGTGGCATTAAATATTAACAAGTTCAGAGCCAAATATTTTTTACTGAAGTTTCGACTTCGTGTTTACGTTATTGCACTTGGCTACTCAGAATTTTCATGGGAAAAAAAATGATTCCAGAAAGCAAAATACCTAATGAAAAGGTGAGAAAAGGGTTAACTAAATATATCCACCATCGCAGAATGTTTTGCAAATGGGTGTTCTTTATACAAGTAGCTGGATGTCCATTGGCTAGGTAATGTGCCATTGGCTGGATGTCCATTGGCTAGGTAATGTGTAAATGTAAGCTGTGCATTTCACAGGCAAGAAGCGAAATATTCTATTAACTGCTACAGTCATGTTTTTTTGCTTGTTTTTTATTTATTCAAATAATTAAAACTTTTAATGAATTAAAATCATTAATATAAATTATTATTACTAATAATTTTCTTAAGCAAATTCAAGGTATAGAGGACAATGAAGGAGTCTGGGTTTGTAAGTATACTGGTAGTCTTTTAGCATTCGTATCCAGTAGTACAATCAGAATTTTAGTTAAGGGGGAGGGGAGCTACAAATACAATTGAACTTGTTTGATGTTACATCTCTCTGATAAGTCAAAATATTCCGTATCTCTCCCTGATAAAACAGAAGCCCACTTATAATGTCACTTAGTTATAATGACACAAGTAGTTATCCCTTCAATGGGACTATGCATCAGTGGTGTCTCTAGGGGAGGCAGTGGCGTAGCCTAGGGGTGTCACCTCCCCCCATGAGGAATTTTTTGCCATACAAAATGTATATTCTTCACTCCCTTATCATACACTCGTATACATATATGTGAGTTGCTGTAGTCGTTACCACCCCATGAAAGATTTCTGGCTACGCCACCACTGAGGGAAGGGACTACGGGGCCTCAGTCCTCCCAAAATACATTGTTTGCTTGTAATATTTGCTACAATGTACACTTTAAGTCAAATGAGATATTTTTTTTTATAAATTAGCCAATTCCCCAAAAATTTACATTGCTTCAGCATAACATTTTCCTTTATTAAAGTAATTAAAAAACTTTGTAAAAAACACACATAAGAAGTAATAGGTAAGAGGATTTGTAAAAAACACACATAAGTAGTAATAGGTAAGAGGATTTTGTAAAAAACACACATAAGAAGTAATAGGTAAGAGGATTTTGTAAAAAAACACACATAAGAAGTAATAGGTAAGAGGAAGGTGCGTCGGCCGTCCTCTTACCTATTACTTCTTATGTGTGTTTTTTACAAAGTTTTTTAATTACTTTATCGTTTAACACCAGTATTTTGAGTGATTTTTCAGTCATTTTCCTTTATTCTTCATTTTACTTAAGTAAAATTTGTTTCTTTTTTTAAATCGACCCCTTCCCACCGAAATTTCTGTATCCGCAACTGCCTTCCATAAGTGATGTCCCACTTCTTTTTTTTTACACATTCTTGACCCCTTTTGTCACAAAGTGTTACACTTCATTATACCCCCTCCCCCTTGTCGTAATGCCACTCTCTCTATCATATAAATATACACTAACAGTTCAGAAACAGAGAACTACTTCATAACGTCATGTTTCATAAACTTTCACAGTGTTTTAGTGACATTCGTGAGCATAACAATAATAATGATTCGGATAATACTTACTTGTGCACGAAACAAAATTGGTTTACAAAAAGCAATTGATATACTATAGAAGGGGTTTTCTTCTAAGTGAAGAGTTTCTGTTCCCGTACTCTCAGAACTGACCCTGAAGGTTTTTTTTTTTCCTCTTTTTCTTTTATAAGAAAGGTGTATAATAAACAAAAATAATAATAAAAAAACCCCTCAAAGTTGTTTTAGACCCCCATTAAAGAAATACCTTCAAATTCTGGTACAAATTTACAGGGATGTGGCAGCTGCTCCAAATTGCACCAAATCAGTGATAATGCTCCAATCTGCTACAAAAAGACCGTTTTTGGACATTTTTGTTCCAAATTCACCAAAAGTGTAATTTAAAATTTTTCTATGTGCTGAAAATTTTTTTAATCTCCCAAATGTATACAAAAAATTTCATTGCACATTCTAAGCATTCTAATTTTAAACTTTTATCCATCAATCTTAAAAGTGGAAATTTTTCTTTTGGCGTTCCTTTGTTTAAAAGCTCTAATACTTGAAGAATAAAAATTGACCCGTATTTTAAATTTAATAATTTTATTTAAGTGGATGAAATATTTTATTACCGATTTTTTTTAAAGCCACTGACAGAATTATAAGGTTTAGTAAATATTAGTTTTTATTCATTTATTTAAAATAGATATTTAGTACTTCTGACACACACAGCCGTTGTAGAAAGAAAATTTGAAATTATATAAAGCAGTGTTAAATTGGATGAAAAATCTTTTGTTTGTGAGACTTTAGATTCACCACTTCTAACTAAAGCTGGTCAAATCATGGAATTTTTATTTTAAATTGCGGGTATGGGGAAAAAAGAGATAGTGTAGAAAATGTGAATCTGATTTAATTTTATGTAAGAATTGTCTGTGCATGTGTAGTTTTTGTTGCTAGCAAATTGTTTTAAGAAACCCTAAGGAGCAATTTTGTTCTCCACAAGTGACTTTTTTGTGTTCTAAACTGCTCCAGAAATCGTTTTTCTTGCTCCAAAATGTGTTTTTTCTTGCTCCACAAATTACTCCAAAATTCAATTTCTGCTGGCATATGCCTGAATTTAAAAATACCTTTAAAATTTAATCTTTATTTTAACTTTATATATATATATATATATTTTACCAAAAGGTGTGATGTCAAAAGTCTTGTTACCCCTCCCCTCTCCTGGTCTCAAATTCACGAACTCCCCTCCCTCCAAGCATGACATCATTCATGGACGGCCCCTCCTACGACGTTATAAACGTAGCTCATTTCTATATGTTCTACAGGTAATTATTTATTTAACAGTAAACTTTTATTGTGGAAAACACTTTGGAAATGAGGGAGTTTTTAAATTAAAACGTTTTAGTTCATTAATTCACTAACAATTTTCTATTTTTAAGGAATTTTCACTTTTATTCCAACTTCAGGGTAAATGGGGCTTTAGCCCCTAATAGTGTGTTTGCACCTATGCTCGTATTTAAAGGTGCGGCTGTATTTCGTTTGTAAAACTGTTGAAGAGTCATGTGACGAGTAAAAATATTTTATTTATTTATCATAGAAGTCCGCACGTATGGGCTGGGAGAGGCTGTGCACCTCCCAACTCCCAGGCCCTATGACAGGGGGGGGGGCAGACGGGGCGCCGCTCGTGGGCCCGTGTTCAGCTGAAGTGCGTCCGTGAATTTTTCAGAAGGTGTTAAGAATTTCATTTATAGATCCGCGTAATTAAAATCTTTTTTTTTTAAATAGACTAAATTTTGAATACATAATTCTAGAATGATTTGATGGCATAAACGTTAATTCTACCATTTAAATATTAGTATTTTTTCAACCTTCGAACATGAATTAAAAGTACCATTACATATCAGAAAAACTTCCCTCCCACTCTCTCTCCTTTTAGCATTTTATATGAAAATCATTAAAAAGAGCAGTTTTACAAAAAAATTCCTTCCGTTCCTCCTGTGTTTTTTCGAAACTTTTGTGCTTTACGAAAGGGGCCGGGAAGATTTTCGTCCCGCCTTATAAAATTTTTCTCGGATGCCCTGCCAGCTCCCATAGTATTGTTATGATTTATACTGGTGTAATGTAAAAGGGGTTTGGCACTATAGTAAAGTAAAACCTCCGTTAACGGCCACCTCTCAACAACGAAAACCTCCGAATACCAGCCACACATGAATGGTACCGAACGCGATAAATAGAATTAACATTAGAACGGACTTTTGAACAAAGACTTCCGAACAATGGCCGTCTGTGGCAGTGGCGGATTATTGCAAGTTTCTCCGGGGAGGCGGTTCGTTTGTCGGTGGGGGCGATTAGTTAGAAGATTGACATATACGTCCATTTTATGGAAGTAAAATAGGATCTTTTTCATTAATTTCTTTTGTCTCGGGAGGGGGCGGTCGCCCCCTCCGCCCCTCCTTTAATCCGCCCTTGGTCTGTGCGCATCACGAAAAAAATTGTAACAACCATCCAAATGTGCTATTTTTCACCCAAAGTGTGAAGAATTAGAATATGAAGTTTATTTGCCGCAGCCAGAAGATGCACGTACTATTACTAATATCGAAACGTAGTCCTATCTTATAAACTTTCAGACAATACAATATTTTGCTTTAATAAAAAATGATGAGGTGTATGGGAAAGCAACAAATGTTATAATTTCTTTGGAAAAACCTGTTTTCCTAAAAAAAAAAAAAAAAAAAAAGAAACCGATTGTTTAATATAAATCAAAATAAATTTGATTTAGTAAAACTAAAATAACGCACTTTTGTCCCTATTGATAACTTTGTTTATTTTGATTACAAAAAAGAAAAAAAAAATACGAAAAAAACAGTCAAACCTCTAAATAACAAACACCTCCGAAGAACGGTCACATTTGGGTAGTCCCACGGGTGATCGCTGTCCAGAGGTTTCACTGTATCTTTCTGGGGCAGGAGCCTTGACTTGCCCCCTCTCCCCAACAAACTATAATATGGGGCCCATGCTTATTATTACGATTATTATTTTCAAGCATGTTTTCAAGAACAACCCTGTATGTGTATAACAAAATAGAATGAATAACTCATAAATGTTGCTCCGTGCCCGATTGAAATCTGTAAAAGGGTGGACCGTTTTAATGTTGCTTTTACATGTACCTGGTTCAGTCCTTTGAACTTCGAGTGCGAATTTAGTTTTTTTTTTTTTTTTTTTTTTTTTTGATATAATAATGTTCTCTTAGAACTCCTCCCCGTTGATCTTTGGCAGGAAACTTATTTTAGAATGCCGGGCACGTAACTCACATCACTTCTACCTCGCCTCTGAATGCAATTACAAAATGGGAGGAGACTGGCGAACGAAAAAAAAAAGTAAAAAGTAAAACAGAGATCAGAAAAGAGCTGCTGAGGAGAGTTTCAGCTTAATCCATTCCACGAACTCCATCCGGGCCATCTTTCTCTCCGAGTCACATGATAAAGAGGTCATTGGCTCTCCGCTTCAGATGTGGAAGTATCTTTTGTTGCCGTTCTTCTCCGGCAGATGGCAGTACCGGTACCGTAGATAAAATAACTTTGGAATAAACGTTTGTCTTTTGTTCGTGGTTGATGCTTTCGGAATTAGTTTTCGGTTGGAGAAAAATAAATTATCAATTTAAGAGGCCACATCAGCTAGAAGAGAAGTCGCATCTCAGGACATTTTGGCCCGACCAGTGGCTGAACACGTTTGCTTTCTGAACTGGGAGACGGAAGGTGCCTGGCTCAAAACCAGGTCGCGTCCGCCGACTTAACCGCTCGGAGTTTTCCGTGGTTTTCTCCGAAGCATAAATACAGGTTAGGATCCCTTAGAAAGTCCCCCACGGAGGGCAATCCCACTTTCTGTCTAGATCCCTCGCACGGATAATTGGATGTAACACCACATTTCACATTTCTCAGGACGTTTTGCTGTCCGGTTTCTGAAGTAGCTAGGTCATTTCAGGAAATGACTGACACTTTAAGCACCCAATCAAAAGGTTCCCACTTCCGGACGTACCACTGGTAATCGCGTATAAATGACAAGTTAACGTGATCACTTTTCTCTCCCGCTTTTGACGAAAGGTATGCCAGGCCTCACCATGGCACAGTGGTTATGTCACTGAAAATGGTAGATGGCCGAAGTGCGAAGGTCCCGGGTTCGGGTCCCATCGCGCGGCTGTCGATCTAACGGTCTGGAGTTTAGGTAGGTTTTCTCTAGATGTAACGTGAATACGCGTTAGAACCCTTTAGAAAGTTCTCCTACCAAGGCACACCCCCTGGCAGATCGCCCAAGTGTAGCGTTGCCATAATCTCACACACACACACACTTGACAAAAGGTAGTGATTTGACAAAAAGCGTTTCACCCCCCCACCCCCTTTTTCCTGCGGAGGCGTGATGAAACGTAAAACTAGAAGTTTTCACAAAGTTTTGCTTACAGAACGGATCAAATTACACTTTATGTAATTCAGGTAAATTGAGGAAGAGAAATGGTTGGAAAGACAGACCTTCCCTCTTTGTCACCCCAAGAACCAAATTCTGATATTTACAGAGCTTCATAAAAATATAAAAGATTTTATGAAGAACTATTATGAACTTCATGAAGAACTCTCATTTTGTACATCTGAAAATTTCAACTCCGGTTAATAATTAATTTATGAAAATATTAATTTTCTTTTTAACATCACATGTGTCAAGGTGTAATGTTTTCAGTGCAAAAAGACTTAATAAAAGGATATACAAATGTGAATAAAATATTTGGCTGCAATCTCGCCATTGGCTTAACATTAGCGTTCATCTTCTACTGCTCACTGATGTGCCCTCTTAAGAATGGCTGTTTGAAGGAAAAATATTTGTTCCACAGTTCTTGACTTTGGTTTAAAACGAATTACTTAACTCATGGAAAAGGACAAAAAATATGTATATTCACTAACAGGAGGTAACTGTGCGGCACAGGCAGCTGTCGTCAAAAAAGGATCTCTAGATCTGTGGCACGCGATGAACGTTTCGATCGTCCGCCGTCTTGCTGGTAGTTAAGTCGAGCGATGGCAACGGCTGCCCTTTTTTTCAGCATTGGGAAAGGGTTGCACCTCAAAGGGTTAATGCATGTGTGCTAGAGATGAGACGTGCTCAGCTCGAGCCCGAACCGGGCTCGGCTTCTGTAATTCACGATTGTGTTCCGACTGCTTCTGTAATTCACGACTGTGCAGATGACTACTTTAGCAGAGGAGTATACTCGGGGCAAGCCTAACCTGATAGCGGAGGAGAAGGCTAGAGCGGTCATTTCACTACTCTCCGTATGTATCACTCCGATACTCGTTTCTCCTTCCAATTATTTGGCTGTCAACATCACAAAGCAACCCAATCGCAAGGCAAATCCGCAGTACTCAATTCCTGCCAGCACAAAAGAGGTCTATCATTGGTCAAGCGTCTGAGAAAGCGTTACATGTGATTTCTGACTTAATTTCTTAATCCTTTTAATTATTGCATTCAAGTAACACAAATATGCAATTATTTTATAACATAAACTTAATTTTAGCACTCTAATAGATGAAAAATGTCTCAGTTTTGTAATAAGCTGGGCAAACGGAAAGAACTATTTGAAAGCGGCGGAATCACACGGTCCATAGCTTTACCTCCACTATCAGGTTAGGTTTGCTCCAAGTATAGAACTAAACGAGTTCTCCAGTGTTATATACTTGTTGACCAATAAGTAAATAAGACACTGGACATTGGTAGATAGCTGAAGTGTGAAGATCCAGGGCTGGCCTACTGCGCGGATGTCTATCTAACGGTCTGGAGTTTTGGACGCTTGTTTCCAGAAGAAACGCGAGTACGCCTTAGAACCCCGTAAATATCTTCCACACAAGGAATCCCTGCCCCTCATGAGCATATAGCCTTCCACTAATTTTTGTCTTAACAACAACAAACAATATTCTAACTCGGGATTATACACTTTATACCGGTCCGCCCCGTTGCTTCAACAATTTTGTAAAAATTACTCATACAGTATAATTCTTAAAAGATAAACATAAAATTCTAAAGTAGCAGATTTTAAGATAGATATAAAAAGAGATTATTTTTTATATCACAAATTCTAAACACCCGGGCGCATAATTACATTAGCATAGACTGAGTCATGAAGCACAATTAATTCCGTTTGGCTCTTTTTGAAGTTTTAAGCTTTTTCTCCAGTGCTGAACAAATCTACATTCACGTATAATGTGACCCCCAGATAAGCAACAATAACACCTCTCTCACTTAAGCGGATTTAAAAGGAAGCGCATTTGCATACATGAGGTCAATTTACAGGACCCCGTGCATTTTTTTTTCCCCTTACCACTTTTGCAAAGACAGAGATTTCAAAAGCGGGGAAAAAAAAAAAGAATAATGATTTTATTTGCTAATTCTATTTTTAATCTCGTGCACAGGTCATTTGCGTGATTCGAAGCAATAAACCGGGGTGCCTTTTGTTGTGATTGCCATTATGTTGTTTCCTTTTATCCGTTCTGTGCGATTCGAATTACCTAAAATGTTATTATGTGAAGAAAAAAAAAAAAGAAGAAAGACAGAAAAATGGTTTTTATTTAATGAGTTTCATACATTATTTGCGGATAGTAACGAAAGAAGAGAACCAGTTATTTGCATTTTTATAGCTACTGGTTTCCGTGTTTACCTTAACCCTTATTTTATTACACATACCTGTAATTGCGTTTGTTTGCGTTCTGTTATTATACAATTCTGCTTGCGGTAATCGTGCTGCGAGTGTTATGCTATACATAAGTGTATGTGCGTGAACGTGAGTGTAGAGGTGAGGCTCCGATTTCTTTTAACTCTTATAATTCTATAAATAATTACAACTTTAGAAGGTTTGAAACTTGTCTGTGATTTTAGATTGCCTATCCGTGCTTCGAGAACTATAAATATCATGCATGAATTCACGGGCCTGGCTATAGCTTTCTGATGGGAGGGGATCTAGTTAAGAGGGGGGAAGTGGGTGGGGGGTCTATTCTTACTATAAAATTTGATTGACAGTAAATTTTACTATTAATATCTGGTAAAAATATTCAATAGCATTAATTTTTTTTTTTCTTTAGAGTAAATTTTGTTTGCTACGCACTGAATTATAAAATTTACAAAATTAATATAATTTGTTTAAATTTTAATATAAATTTTCAAAATTTATATGAAATTTAAATATTGTTTTACCATATACTATTTTGAGCGATGAATTCAAAAGGTGAATATTCGGCTGCAATTAGAGTTTGTGCATAGACTAAGGAAAGGGGTGATCCAGACCAGACCTCGTAACCCCATGAAGATATTTTGCGTGCACCAGCTCTCTTTAGGGTAGCGATTCCCAATCTTTTAATACTGGGCCTCCCCAGGAAAGGATAACTTACGATGGCGCCCTTCCCCCTTACATTCCTCAGTATACATAGAGTTTTTTACTTCTTCGACATAAGCCATTTAGTCACCTTTTCTACAGAATAATGCTATCAGTAAAGTTTGAATAAACAATTTTAGCGAAAAAAAATTCATTTTGGCGTAAAAATAAGAATAAATAAGATGATTTTTTAAAACATGCATTATCACTTGCTCTTTGACTGTTTTTCTCGAGTCCTGCAAGCACTCTGCTCCCCCCAGGTTTGGAACCTCTGCCTTAAAAAGTCCTCCGTCGGCATACTCCCCATTTAAGTAGATAGCAATCGTGTAGTTTTGTTTTAACCAACCAAACAACTAATATTAAAAACTACAACAGCTTTCTAAAAGTACAAATTCGAACAGAGAATTCTCTTTATCTCCTCTTCCAAGCAACCCTTTCTCGACCTTTCTTGTCAACACTCCAAGAAACTCATTTGCATAATCGAAGCGACTGAACATTAGGCTTTGCGCCCTCTTCCTAGAGACAGGATACACAAAATAAACATGAAAGTTTAAAAAAAATGTTTTTAAGGTCATTTCTTTGCATAGTCACCTCGTCTCTAAAACTATCTTCCATCAAAGAAAAGATAAGTCAAACAACACCCTACCTAGGGTGTTATGTCTCTTTTTTTTTTTTTTTTTTTTGGTAAATAAATCTTTGTATAGAGCGATGCAGTGTTACGATTTTGCATTCACAAAGTCATAATAAAATGCAACCTGAAATGCAAGCCTTAATTACTGGACTTATTCGAGTAAACGCCTCTCGCTTTATTCGAGGTTTTTGGCTTTTTTCATTCTTGTTCTAAAGCAAAAAATAATTTTATGGAAGAAAAAAACTGAAGTAAAGCAAGAAGGATAAATCATCTCAAGCACATCGATTACTACACAGAAAAGGTACTAGCAGGGCTCGCGCGTACTCGCATTTTACGCGTAAATCGATATTTTTTGAAGAAATTGACTCTCACTTTTTGAAACTGCGAGTCAAATTTGACTCGCAAAATTCCAGCCAGACAGTTATGCTACTCGTGTCTGTAATCTAGTTTATATTAATCGTGCATTGTGGAGAAATCAATATGTAGGCGAAAATTAATAATTACATGAGAAAAAAGGAGCGTCTTTATTTTCTCTTTCTTAGATTAAAAAGAAAACAAACTAGTTTTTTGACTTTGACTTGCAGTTTTCAAAAATTGACTCTCACTTTTATTGACTGCGAGTCAAAATGACTCGCAGATTTTGAAGTCTAGCGCGAGCCATGGGTACTAGGCATTTTCACCTTTTCAGACCGGGCGTCCATAATTGAGGGCACACATTTTGAAAGAACACACACAATACAAAGTAAATACTAATAATAATTACAAGTTAAAAATTCTGGAGTGACTCCACTCGACTTTCCGAACACTTACGATTAAGATCATTACCAAGCATTTAAATAAATTTTAATCGATGAATAATTCAAACACATATACCAATTTTAAGCTCAATTGAATGTACCGTTTAAACGCTAGCGCACTTTCAAGAATTTCTCCCCATAGGCCATAATGTAAAAGAAATCTTTGTCGTAGCCCTGTAGAAAAACTATAAGTCCTATGCACATAAAAATCAATACCGGCCTTATAATGGTGATCTTTAATATATATACCCATTTTGAGCTCAATCGAATGTATCGTTTAAACGCTGGCGCACTTTCAAGAATTTCTCACCATAGGCCATAATGTAAAAGAAATCTTTGTCGTAGCCCTGTAGAAAAACTATAAGTCCTATGCACATCAAAATCAATTCCAGTCTTATAATTTAGGTTTATAACATGTATACCCAATTTGAGCTCAATCGAATGTATCGTTTAAACGCTAGCGCACTTTTAAGAATTTCCTCCCATAGGCCATAATGTAAAAGAAATCTTTGTCGTAGCCCTGTAGAAAAACTATAAGTCCTATACACACCAAAATCAATACCGGTCTTGCGACGGTGGTTTATAACATATATACCCGATTTGAGCTCAATCGAATGCCCCGTTCAGGAGCTATCGTGTTCACTCACATACACACAAATACACACACACACACACACATACATACATCTCGTAAAAATAGCATAAATGAATTCAGAAGACCTCAAAACGTGTCAATACACCAAAATCTCGAATTCGAATTTTTTCATGATTACAATACTTTCCTTACATGGTGCATGTTCGGAAAGTAAAAAGGGTCGCGCACATTTGACGGGAATTTAATAATCCGGATTTTTTAATTTATTATAAATTCAATCTCTGTTATTATAAAAATATATACACATACATTTATTCAGGCGAAATTATTTTATTTAATCAGGTCTGAAAGGATTGAGTACAAATAAATCATAGTCTTTTAAGCACATTTAAATGTGCGTAAAAGACTATGTTCAATATAGGAGACTTTTCTGACAAGCCCTCTCGTGTGCGGTGAAAGGAGCTGGAGCACACAAAATCTGTTCGTATCTCCAATACTCGCCATGTTAAAACGAATCCTCCGGAAGTGCCAATTCAGGTGTAGGTCTCTCATCTGGAATTGGTTCTGAATGAGGAGGCCACTCATAGGGGGCACTCACGGCTAGGCCACCACTACGCTGGCCAGCCTACTAAGCAGCACTAGCACGAGCTAGCACGTGTTTCTGTTTACGCACTCACACTTCAATAACCCGAAGTCACAGTTGCCAACCTTTGAGAACCAAAAATGGGGAGTTTTTGCTGTGGACACAATTTGCTACATAAATGGAAAACTAAGCTGTAAATAGATGGGACTATTTACATGACTAAGAAAGGGCAATTTTGGAATATGTAGAAATTTTCTTCTTATAGCAAATTTACATCAGAAAAATAAGAAATTACATACTGAATTTAAAATACTGATGTTAAATCTTGACTAAAATGAATTTTATATACCTTTATCCAAACACCTGCACATAATTTATAGTTTATGAGAAATACAAGTGCGTATGTTTGTATAGCTTTTGCGATCACCCGTCGAAAAATTATCGAAAAAATAAAAATGGCGCTATATAAATAATTTTTTTTATAAAAATGGTGGATGTTGGGGGAACATTTTTTTCTTGGAATAGACACTCAATACTGTAATAATTACGATTATAGTTGAAATGGGGCGCGACAAGCCGCGACACCCCTTCAAAAAGCTTTTTGAAATGTGAATTTTTGAAAAAAAATTAGAAAAAAAAAGTTTACAATTTTTTAAAATAAAGTCATATTATTTTTTCAAGCTAATAGATACATATAATTAAAATACATATATTTTACTACAATTATACTAAGTAACAAACCAGTAAATTAATTTAAAGAGCCCGTAAAAAATGCAAGACGAAGTAATAGAAAAGCTGAAATCTCTTGCCGTAAATGAAGAAACTTGCTTTTAAACCGAGTGTTGCATCTTTCGGATATGAATTATGGTCGAAAAACATGCATTACATGATGCATCAGTTACTAGGCTATCCAAAAACATATATATTACTGTTTTTAAACAAATTTAAAATTTTCGACTTTTGGCCAGGATTTTGATACGAATACTCCACTGTGCGGCGGGGAGACTTCAAATTCGAATAGTGTATACTTGAAATCTGTGATCCCACTCTCAGGAGGCATTTTACTGTATTTGCAGCAAGACATCAATCTTAAGGTAACAAAAGTGCCAGTCTATTCTTTAAATGACAAATTTATGAGACTACATGTGCGACCACTTTCTATTCGAGGCTCTTTTAATTGCGTCGTTAACGGCGTTAACGGCGACAAAATGCACAATCGTTTAAGATTGTGCATTTTGTCGCCGACACCGTAGAAGAGTACGATATGGGTGTGTGTGGTCGGAATGGGGAGAGAGTGACCGTTAATTAGCCCAGTCGGGTAGATTAAAAATTTCGAGGGAAGGGAAGTATGGCTTTGCTTACACAATCAAATGGGGGATGTTCTTTTTTCCAGAAATACGGTTTTTGTACTTTTATTGGTCCTCAATGACAGAATGATGAGAAAGAAATGGTTCGTCGAAATATCCCGTGTATTTTTATTTTTTCTTCGCAAACCCATAGTACATCACTTTTCCAACACTTGTTATTATGCATTGTGCCAGTGAGTTAGACAGAGTTTAGAATAGTGGGCATTTTTTGTTTCTTGTTACGGCAGCATAGCATATCATTGTGAAGTGTAAAAAAGTTTAATTTCGCTTTTGGCTTTATGTTTCCTAAAAAAAAACATCGGTGGTGCCAAAAGCACAAGATATAAAGTACAGTGTGCTTTATGTCGTGATATTTTTGATAATGATTATGTAAAAAAAAAAACATAGGATAACTAAGCATTCAGATCTTCATAAACAAAATCGACTGGGGCCTGTTCAATTACCAAATGGAATTAAGAGAAAGAATCCTTGGGATATTTCTTCTTGCTCTTCGAATGTATGTTTATCTACGGAATTAGAGAAAGAAAACCCTTCAAGTTCATCGGTGAGCGGAAAAAACGCCACTTTTAATAGTTTTATGATGTAACATAATCGTTATATGCTAATCGGTGAAGAAAGGAGCGTAGCCAGAATTTTATTTCGGGAGGGGGGGGGGTTGTATGAGATATAATTTTGTATTGATAAACTTAATTTCTTATTGACGACAAAAATTTGAAAGCTCTTAATAAATAATTTTGAAAGATTCGCAAGGGGATATATCCCGATATCCCACTCCCTGGTTATGCTCCTGCAGTGACGTAGGAAAGGGGGGGGGGCCTTGTGGCTCGACCCCCCCCCATACCTTTGGACATAGATGTAATAACACCGTGTAAAATTCTATGCCTTTGGAGGATGATAGAAAATAAACCCCCCCCCAAAAAAAAAAAAAAAAAAAAAAAAAAAAACCTACTGAATCGCTACGCTACTGCACCCCTATCGGATTGAGGGGAGACCTAGCATTGAGCTATGGCTTATTATTACTGGTTTTCTTTTTATAAGTGCAAGAGTTAATTCTGATTCATGGTAATTTATCTTCTTGGCTCTTTGTTTTAAAATAATAAATTTTAGAATAAGGAAGATTTATAAGTATATATATTGATATATAAATATTTCTATTTTTGAAAATATTCAATTTTAACATTGGTACTCTTATTTTAAAGATGTCTTTTTAAAAATTAAATTATGGTATTAATAAGTAAAAAAAAACGTTTTAAAAAATCTTCTTTAAATTAAATGTTAGTGTAATTGTAATGTTTTTAAACAAATTTTTAAAGGAAACTGGTTTAAAATGATTTAAAACTCATTTCTTAAAATGTAAATATTAGCTATGTATAACTGTGATTAAAATTAATAGTTAATTAGTTTTGTTAGAATAATTAATTAGTTTTGTAAGAATAGTTTTAATAATTATATGTTTAATATTTTTGATACTGAAAAGCTTATTGCCCCTCACAGACTTTGATTAGACATCTGTAAGCCTTCTTATGAGAAATCTTAAACTTTCTACATCACCTCATTAATGCAAGGGAGTATATTTTACTTATTGGGAATTTCTGTAAGAGGGCTGTATAAAAAGTAAAAGTTTGTATTTATTTACATTTAATTTCCTGAAAATTTTATTCAACACCATAAAGTAACTTTGTAATTAATTATATATGTCTAAGATCAATATTTAAAGAAGAAAACCGTAGATCGGTGCTTTTACGACACCCTCTCTAATAGGAATGGGAAGGAATTATGATTTCTGTTTAATATTAAAAATATAAACTTTTTAGTTTAATATAAACATTTTACAGTCAGTGTAAGTTATGATGAAATAAGTTATTTTGATTTCGTGTTTAAGGTCCTTAAATTTAGGTGAGATATACACGAGGGCTGTCTGCTCAATTAAGGCATGCCTTGGGCGGAGAACTTTTTGAGGGGCTCTAACGCTTATTCAGGTTACAACTGGAGAAAACAGTCGCGCCGTAGGCCAGAACCCTAGACCTACACACCTCAGCCCTTTACCAAATTGTCACGAAATTAGTAGAAAGTATTTGTATTATAATGCAAAAGGTTAAAAATATTTTTTAAGCTTTATAAGATAAATTTATATCTTATAAAGCTCTCTCTCTTGCCTGTCTTTGATATGCCAAAAAAAAAAAACCCATTAAAACATGAAAAAATAAAACCTTATCCCCCCCCCCCACACACACACCTATGTGTTAATTAAAATCCCTGTTAGGGATATCCGAGTACCTGAATGCAGTTTTGGGGTCATAGCCCCCTGAAAGCTTCATGTACTATTAAGTAATTGGCAAACTATTTTTTTTTTAACGGAAACCAAACGCTTTCTAGGAAAGTCTTCCCCCACCCCTCCTTAGCGCCTACCGAATTATGCCCAAATTGAATTGAAATTAGACATGTGCTTTCCCCCACTTCTGTAAAACAAAGTACATTAAACCTCATAATTCAACTGAATACCCCATTTTCTGCAAAACAAAAGAAATTTATTTCAAATATTTAATTAAATTATTACACAAATATGTTTTCACGTGGTGTTTTTTCTGCGGCGTTTTATCCGGCGGCGTTTTCTCCAGGTGGCGTTTTATCCGGTGGCGTTTTTTCCAGGTGGCGTTTTTTCCGGTGGCGTTTTTTCCGGCGGCATTTTTTCCTACATTCCAAGTTCATCAGATCCACAAACTTTGAGTTATACATAAATTACATCCATATATTATATTTTAAATGTGCTTAAAAGCTTTAATGTTATTATTTAAAATATGGTCAGTTTATATCTCTAAAGCATTGAATTATATCTTCTAAGCACTTACTTTTTGTCATGTATTTGTACAAATATACTATGCCCAAGGGCGGATCCAGAAATTTTTTTCAGGAAGGGTGCAAAGCTTGAATACCATTCAGAATTGCACGAGCATGCAATTTTATTTGAAGCGTATTTTTACTTGTGTAAATATTTTCCTCTCGAGCAATTCGCGCCCCCTGTGCCCTCGCCCTAAAACACTTGCCCCTCACCCCCCCCCTTATAAAAAAGAATTGAAACTAGTTTGAGCACAAATTTTGAATGAACACATTCTGCGTTATTTAAAAATAAAAATAATTTAAAAGTAAGGCACATATTTCAAAAACAGAGTCACTTGTTCTGTCTCAGAAATTTTAAAATACTACTTTAAAGTTTATTTATTAACAGCATTTTAATGATACATATATATCATTAAATGTCCTTAGACATGGATGCTCGTAATGGTTTGGAGTGCACTTTTAATCATAGCTGCGGACCCAGAGTCATAACATTTTGACTTGAAGCTGTAGTAGAAGTCGGACTTTTTGACCTCACATTCTGATTCTATGAAATGTTTTACAACATTATTGTATTTTAAATTATATTAACTGTCTGAGTACTCTATGAATTAATCTAAATTTTCTCCTAATTGGTCTTTTAAACACTATGAGTACTTTTAAATGTGCTCTTGCTTTTAAACCATTGATAAGTAACATGTTGTTCACCCCATTATATGTCATTCCCGCTAAATTACAGGACAGGATATACATTTTAAAAATATATTCTTTCGTTGCAATTTCTAATTGTTTGGTATATTTATCAAATACGATTTAGTAATTGGAGTGAGGACGAAAGGTATGTCTTTATAAACTTTCAAATTGCATTAATGCAAATTTAAATTAAACACAGATTTAATGTAATTGTATGTAAATTAACAGTACTTTAATTCGCGAGTCAAAAGCTTTTGTGTCATAAATGTAAAATAAAATTTCCCATTGTATTACTTTTATTCATAGAGCTACAAAATTTATAAGTCTTAATTGATATTTTTAAAAGAGATTTACGACTCGGGCGATAAGAAATTTCGGATTTTGTTTACTACGGAAAATTTTTAAAATGTATATTTAATTGTGTAAAAATTTGACATGACGAAATATTTATAAAATTATTTTACAGTTATTCATCTCTGGCATTCAAAATATGTATAAACATATGAATATTTAAACGCTTTAACTAAAAATTTTCATTTTAATTAAAAATATTTTAAACTGGTCGTATTTTATTTATTTATAAGTTAGTGTGTTATGCAAAATATTCTATGTCTTTAAAATTATTTTATCACAGTAATCCTTACTTGAACTCTTATAACTGTTGAGAAAGTAAGAAGATATTTTTATAACTAAGTGGTTAATTAGATAATTTAACTTTTAACTTCTTCCGAATAAAAAAATAGTACTTTTCTGTTTCTTAGATGGCAAATTTGAATAAATTCTAAATATACTTTTTATTTATAAATAGATTCAATCGAACACAATATGCACGATTTAATCTTTAATTTTATAAAAATTTAGCAGTAAGATTTGTTTTTATTTTATTTTTATTTTCTGTAATTTAGGAATTAGTCAAATACATAGTTTGTTTATTTGGTAACATACTTAATACATATACAACGAGTGAGAATTTGCACTCTATAGAGAAATCTAACTGGATTAACCGGCCTCTTTAGCTAAGAGTTCATAGCTATGCACACCAAGAAGATTAACAGCTGCAAGGGAATTAGAATTTATTACATTTTGCTTTGTGTAAAAAAAGAAAAGTTAATTTAAAAAAATTAAATAATAATAATAACCAGATCCTCTGATAGACCAAAGCCCTCTCCAGTCCAGTATGAAGATGGCTGTGGATAGATCTAAAAACGGAATATTAGTTAAAGGAAACTGATTAATCTTGACTGACAATTTAATTTTTATATCGTTGTGGAAAAAATAACTAACTTTTGTGAATTTTAATTCAGTTATTTTACTGCAAAGTAAATAAAAATTATGGCGTACAGCGTCTATATCGTCTTCCGAAATATTCCCTTTTATCCTGTAAAATAAGTAAATAAAATAAATACAATAAAAGTTTTATATTTGCGTGTAGATTTGTATGTTATATACAGTGGCGTATTGTAAGCCACCACAACTTCCCTTATTTTGAATCTTTATACAAATCGCTATTGAATCCATGGATGGCACCAGCATTAATATAAACTATTAAAATAAACTAATAGTATATGTTCTAAACTGATTTTTGAGTTACAGAATTATATGCATCAGAATTCAACTCTAAAACTTTTAAACACATTAATTAATATGGTGTATTACGCCTTATTAATTAAACTCTTTTTCGTTAATGTTGAAATTTTAAGTGACACTTTCACTATGAATTATTATTAAATGAGCTTGCTTTATAAAATTATTCATCACGTTTGTGGAAACCTCGTTCAAAACTATCTTGGAGTATTACAAAAAAGTAAATTTTTATCAAGGTTAGTTTCGCTAAAAATAATTATTTTTTTGTGTGTCTTGGCAAATTATAAGCTGTCCGATTATATTTTTCTGACGATATTTTTTATTTTATTTTATTTTAAATTTTAAAAGAAAGTGGTTAATTTTCTTCATGAGTGCTTGACTTTATAAAAAAAATTTAATAGCGCATATATTTACGTTCTCTTTCGGAGAACGTAAATATTTATAATTTATATTTAATATTTACGTTCTCCGAAGATTTTTATAATTTATTATTATTATTAACTGAATCTCCAGGGGTACACTTCACAACAATTCTTTTCGAAATTGAGATACGGTGCCATCTTTTAGCTTTTAATAAGTACTATCACCACATGAATTATTATTGAAGTAGAATCATTTTAAAGCTGTAGAAACAAGCGCCAAAGTTTCGGTATGTCACTTTACTGCGCGCCTTCAAAATAATTTTTCTCAAAAGAAAATTTTTGTTGTAAAGTGGTTCTACCTATAAACATCTCAGTCGCATATTTCTCACTTTATTGTGATTTAAAATATTAATATTACATAAATTAACAATTCGATTAATATTTTTACAGTAAAACATGTTGGCCAGAAACACTAGACTTTTTGAGATAACGAGTTGAAATTAAAGGGAATCAGTTTGTAAATGGAAATGTAGATTACGGCCAATTATCTACGCTAGGGATCTAGGCCGGGGGTGGGTTTGCGCTCCGTGGAGGACTTTCTAAGAGGTCCTAACCCGTATTTATGCAAAGTTTCGGAAAAAAAACCACGGAAAACTCTGAACGGTTAGGTCGGCGGACGCGACCTAGTGCCGAACCAGGTACCTTCCGTCTCCAGTTCAAAGCGCTAGCACTATGCCACTGGTGGGGTGGGATTCAATTTGTAAGGGAAAACACATTTAATGAGATATCAAGAATTTCGATGTTCTAGATATCGAAGTTAAACTGTAATTAAATTTACATATATCTCTTAATTTTATAAAAATAACTGCAATTTGTGTAAAAGCGGGCAAATTTAGTCATGCTTAATTTATAAAATAAATTTTCAGTGAATTTACAGCAATATTCTTGCACAAAAAACTTTTTTCTGATATTTTTTCTGCGGGAAAAAAAAAAGAAACTGCGTTGAACTTTTTTCAAAGAATTTAATTCATATGAAATATTTTAAGCGTTAACCTGAAGAACTCTTTAAAAGTAGCTTTCGAGATTTTACAGAAACGTGCAAGGCCGTTACCAGGGGGGAGGATCATGTGGGTTTGACCCCCCCCCCCCTCCAAAATTTCAGTAAATGCATTATCAGTTTATTTGCATTGATTCTAGAGATCAGTTAATTTAATTTTAGCACTACAGATCCCCTCCACCCACCGGAATTTTTTGCTTGCTGAGGCCTTGGGGAAATATTTGTGTAATGTAAAAGGATTTTGAGATACGTTAATTAGGGTCAGTTTAAATAATAATCTACCAGGAAAGATTGTGCAGTGGTTTTTGAAAATATCCGGGGCCTGGGTGTCCGATAATGTATGTCGATCCGATTCCTGGAAATATTTCACAAAACAAAACACTATATTGTCCTCCATCTTCTCTAAACTTATCTGGATCCTGGATATTTTAGTTTAGAAAATGATTTATTGTGAAAAAAATCCCTTTCTAAAGTAAAATATTTGCAAGTGGTGCAAATAGTTGCAAATTTCCATATCATACTTGGTGACAAAAATGTCATAAAAGAGGGAGGTCAAAGCCCCCTCTTGGATACGCCACTTAGCATATGTACATGTATATTTGTGCCCCCTCGCCGGGGAGTTATGACCCCCCCGTCGGGGAAAGTCTAGCGCCACCACTGGGAGAGTTTTTGCTTTGGACACAATTTGGAAAACTAAGCTGTTTACAGGACTAAGAAAGGGCAATTTTGGAATATGTAGACATTTTTTTCTTTTAGCAAATTTACATCAGAAAAATAAGAAATTATATACTGAATTTAAAATACTGATGTTAAGTCTTAACTGAAATGAAATTTTATATACCTTTATCCAAACACTTGCCCATAATTTATAGTTTATGAGAAATACAAGCGCGTTTGTTTGTATCTCTTTAGCGATCACCCGTCGAAAAATTATCTAAAAAATAAAAATGGCGCTATATAAGTAATTTTTTTTTAAAATAAAAATGTGGATGTTGGGGGTACATTTTTTTTCTTGGAATAGACACTCAATGCTGTAATAATTACGATTATGTTTGAAATTAGGCGCGACAAGCCCTGACACCCCTTCAAAAAGCTTTTTGAAATGAGGATTTTTGAAAAAAAAAATTAGAAAAAAATGTTTATATTTAAAAAAAATAAAGTCATTATTTTTTTGAAGCTAATAGATATATATATTGAAAATACATATATTTTACTACAATTATACTAAGTTTCAAATCAGTAAATTAATTCAAAGAGCCCGTAAAAAATGCACGACGAAGTAACAGTAGACTGAAATCTCTTACCGTAAATGAAGAAACTTGTTTTTAAACCGAGTGTTGCATCTTTTGGATATGAATTATGGTGGAGAAACATGTATCTCATGATGCATCATTTACTAGGCTATCCAAAAACATATATATTACTGTTTTTAAACAAATTTAAAATTTTCGCTTTATGGCCAGGATTTTGATACGAATACTCCACTGTGCACCGGGTACATTTTGTTGGGCACGCACAAAGAAAAAGATAAATAAAAACATCAAACATGATTCCACCGTTTTAGTGCCTTGCATCAGACGTGTTTTCACGTACTCCATCTGTACTTGCTATTTATTCCAATAACATACTGCAGTATTTTGTTGATTCAGCGTGAGTGCGATATGTTGCCGGCAAAGTAAGAAACGCCCGCATTCTACAGAATGGCAAGGAATTGTATTACAAATGCCGGACGTTTTTAGGCAAAATATGAAATATAAGAATTATTACATACTTTCCCTAGACATTGGGTATAATACCTAGGAATTCTGTAGAATGACAAATACTATTTAGGCAAAGTATGAAAAAAGATCCTGATAAGGCTATTATATAAATGACATGCATTCCTCAAAAATACACATGTTATTCTGAAAAATAATGAAAGTGTCATTAAAAACAATTACATTCAAAACACATAAAGAAAAATGAAAGTTGTACAAAACAAAATTTATGCCTTTCTTATTAAGGGAAACAAACTTTTCATATAAAATAATAAAAAAATTAGAAAACATGGTAGACTTGAATGGAATTTCGAGTTACATTTCATTACATTTTTCATACATTTCACATACAATCGGGGATGTATTTCATACTTGGCCGGTTTCTCATTTGGCATTCTATAGAATGTCTGGAAAATGAGTGAAATTATTAAATTGTAACGAATCGTTCGTAGAATTGTAATGAATCGTTTCATACATTCCTGGCTAGTTTCAGGTATTATATGCAATGCCTAGGCATTCTATAAAATGCTAGATTTCAGATTTTGCTGGTAACAGATACACTAAAATCAAACATGGAAAAAAAATAAAGGGAAAGCATTCTAGGCACGTCTTCTTTCGAGACGACAATTAATGAGTTTTTACGCACGTGGCAGGCTGTTGTTCCATGAGCGCGTGTGACACGCACATACTGTGCATGTATTTTGCACAGGCCGTGCACACACTGCATTCGTGTCTAGATCTCATCCACGCCGTGCAAGCTGCCTCGTAATTTTGGATTGGACTGCATTCATTACGTCGTCTAGCACATTCAAAGCTAGTAGAATGTGCACTTGGGATATTTTAAAAGACCTCATAATTTTTTAGCTAATCTGTATCTCAATTGTTTTTTTTTGGGTGTGTGTGTGTGTTTTCCCTTTATCGACGCTTTTCTAGTTGAGTTGAAGTGTTTGTGACTGTCCGCGCTGAACGTTCGTAAATATTATTCTGACTAATAGATAAAGTCTATTGTGTGGAGGTAATTACAAAAAGCGTTGGAGAAAAAAAAAACGATAAAAAGTAATTTTCTAACGGTCTACAAATACACATTTTATCGTTGCCCACTTAAAATAAATAATTTCATATTCCATTTTAATATTATTGATATCGCTGACAGTTAGGTAGCTAAATTAATTCTAAATTTAAAGCATCATGCAAAGGTAAATTTGAATATTCTCGGGGTGCTATTTCATATGTAAAATTTGCGACCAGTACTTTTGAGAATGTATTTATGACGCACCTGCAACAGCTCTTAACTTTTTCTGCTCAAATAGAATAATTTCCTTAATAAAAAAAAAAAGTTTAAAAATTTCTAAAAATGAGGGAATGTGAGGATTTTCAAACTTTTTAATGTGGAGTAGATCTTTTGTATATTTCTTTTGCATGATTATGAAAAAAATTCAAGCCAATCGCACCGACTGGCCGGATTTTATTACGTATTTCGAGCACATACCCAGCAAGAAAATGTTCGCACTTTTTTGCAAAAAAGTGTAGATTTTACACAATTTGTGCATAAAAAGTGAATATTTTTGAATACTTCGAAAAGTGTGCAGTTTTTGCGCAAACTATATGCATTTTTTATGCATACTAAAAAGTCCATATTCTATGTTGTCAAAAATTGTGCATCAAACTGTTTTGAATACTTTTCAAAGTATTCAGAACTATTCACTTTTTATGCGCAAATTGTGTACAATCTATAATTTTTTGAAAAAAAAAAAAAAAAAATGTTCAAACATTTTCTAGCTGGAATTTACACATTTTGCATAAATTCACTTATATCTAAAAATCGAATCCAAATTTTTAAAAACTTTACGAGCATAGTTTAAGTTGTATGGCCACCTATCGTGTCACAAAATTTCGTTTTGTTCGCTAAGTCATTATTACGTGGTGCACAAACAAAACTTTTTTCGCAAAAATCTCAAAATCCAATCAAAACTTTTTAAAATTACGCCGCCTGTTGCTTAAGTTGAGTGATTACTCATCATATTCCCAAATTTAATTTCTTTCGCTTTATTCGTTATTACGTGATGTGCGAACAAAAATTTACGCAGTGTGAAACAGTTTTCGAAAAATCTCAAAACGTAAACAAATAATAAAAGAATTGATAAAACAGATTAAAATGTAGGGTAAAATGTCAATGAAGTACAGCTTTAATTGATTATATTTTTGTAAAGGGGCTATTTTAATCGATTGCATTTTTCTGAAGGGGTCGATTTAATCGATTGCAATTTTGTGAAAGGGCCGCAAAATGGGCCCAATGTCCGTCTGCATCGACCCTTGAAAACACTTTTCAGAACTGAAATCTACAGTAAAATCGCCTACTAAAACTGTTTACAATCTTCTTCAGGCATATTCAATTACATTTCTCCTATGTAATGAACTTGCACCGTTTGCCAGTTTCTCGCCAAATGTGGAAGATGTCGCCAAACTAGGTTCATTTTCGTCGACTTATTTTTTTTTGGCGCCACACTTGGTGATAAATCATCAAAAACTGCAAACGTTAGGGATTTTCAACATTTGACCCCCACCCTCGCGGTATCTGGCAATCCTAAATTGCACTGCTAAAAACCGATTTTTTTCGCAGGCCACAATCCTTCTTTTATTCTGCACAAGGAAGTAAAAAGTTGAAGAAAATTTTCGTATGCACGGCTTTTGACTCGGTCTACAATAAAGCATTCAAATGTCCGCTCGTATATTTTCATTATCGCTCATGCGTCACATTCGGGCATTAAATCTCTTTGCTGCCCCCAGATAAGGCGAAATTTTCGTTTTCTTGATGGGTCTTAAAGCCGAACGGCAAACATGGTGATGTGTTTGCATAGTGTTTATTGTCTTTCTTTGGAGCTACCGCGGGGCTTCACACGTGCTCTCGAGTTGAGGAGGTGTCTTTTTTTTCTCAGGTATCGCGTGGGAAAAATAGCTGTTCGTTTTGGTCGCGATAATTTATTGCTGAAGATGATTAGTGAGGATTTTTCTTTTTTATAAATAGAGCTATTTTTTTCCGATTTTTCAAAAACCTCTTTTTTAATAAATTGAAAAGTGCTTATGATTTTGGTGTATCTTTGGTCTGTACATCCTCTAACTGATGTAAATATGTATAGATTACTATGAAATATATAATAACTAATAGATTTTACTGGTTGTATGTCATTTCTATGCGAAGAAAATATGAATAAGTGGGTAAAAAACCATAATTTGCATTGGACATTTAAAAGTTATGTTCAAAATAAATAAATTAAGTAAAAATCTATACAGGACGATCATAAAAAAAAGCTTTCTTTCGCGATAAATAATTAAACATGAAATATCGCTTGAATTTGCATATTTTTTCAGTTTTCTCATTCATTTACTCTTTTCTTTTTTTCTTTTTACGTACACCCACTAAACATAGCATTCCAGGGTCATACAATTAGGTTTTGTAACTAATAAGTTTTTCTGGAAAACCATTATTTACAAAACCTAAGCATGAGACCATATTATTCCAACTTTATTAAGTTTTTTTTTTAATTATATATAAGAGTATATTGTATATGACACCGGTATAGAAATTTGACCTATTCTCGAACACTTTTTTGAGAGACTGTTTCCTAATTAACTGTACTTCAATTTCTACTAGAAATATTTTATGGTAATTATTAAAGCATGTAGATATCAGTTAATTATTATTATTTTGATAATTTTAGAAAGCTTCCCTCAGGAAGTCAGGCAATAAGAAAATTTCTAAGCAGCGTCACCAACCCAAACTTTTAAAAATCCTATACTACAATAGAAGACAAATTAAATCCATCCTTTATTTATTTTTTTATTTAGCTCTTCGCGCGTGAGAGATTTTTAGAACGTGAGTTCCTGTTCTGCGCATTTTCCGATCGTGAACCAAGCCTCCGATCGTGATGGCCGATCAGTGAGCTATCGGTCAAGCGCACTTGGTCAAAAATTATCGAACTGACCCGAGGTTGTATTTCTGATGTTTTAACGTTGAGCGTTACAGCAAGGCTCCAAAATTGAGTACTAGTTATAGCTAGAATGAGATGGGCTCGGTTTCTGCGACTGAGAGGTCTTCGCGCTTCTAGAGATGAGACGGGCTCAGCCCGAGCCCGGGCCCGTACCGGGCTCGGGCTCTGTAATTCACAACTGCATTCGGGCTCGGGCTCGTGAAAAATTTCTCCTTTATTGAACATATTCCTTGAAACAGACTTTAAAAAGTGATTCATGAAGAAAATAAAAGTACTTATGAAAAAAATAAATAGCGGCACGGGTGCCTAGAAGGTGCGTGAAGTTCTTTGGGTATTTCAGAACGGCGGCTTATATTAGCTAGTCATGAGATCCGACATTATATGATAAACATGGATATAAAGAATTAGAAAGTGCATTGAGAGTTTGCAACTATATTTTTCTTTAATTTTCATAAACGGCCAAATTTATTGTATTCTATCAATGAAGTAATTGAATTTTATTTATCTTTAGCTGAAATTTCGGGCTCGGGCTCCGGCTTAAATAATATTGTTTGGGCTCCGGCGGGCTCGGATTGTAAGTCCTCGGGCTTGGGCTTCAAAAAATGAGCCCGAACTCATCTCTACTTCACACATAGATGGCGCTATGCACATGGGCACCGCTAGGATTTTTTGCAAGGGTGGGCAAAATTTAAGGAGGGACACAAGCTTGCGTGCATACACATGCCACATGCACATGCGTTATAGCATATCCATACATACGTTTTACATCCCCTTCACAAAATTATAATCGATTAAAAAGGTCCCTTCACAAAAATACAATCGATCAAAACAACCCTTCATTGGCATTTTACCGTATATTTTAATTTGTTTTGTAAATTGTTTAAAGGAAACAAGCGTGTCTTTTGCAAAAACTAGTACGAAAATTCACAAAAATAGATAGTGAAATTCACAAAAATAGATAGTGAAATTTACAAAAATAGATATTGAAATTCACAAAATAAACAGTTCTTGGTAATACTCGACTGAAGGAGTATCAATTGTATTGTGCTTCAACCTCGCCAAAGTTCATCGTAGCAACATGCATCATAGCAAAGTACTCCTTATACACAGAGCCTATAGCCAACACTCTGCAGTCTGTTGACATCTATTTGCTTTCTGTTAGAGAGCATGTCGATAAATTGAAAAAAATATTTATATCTAATCGCAGTAGTTTTGAAAGTACGTTCAAAATTATTGCTGCAGAAAAAAACCCTGCTTAGTTTCCGGGCTCGGAGCTTAAAAGAAAGTGCAGATGGAAAGTTCAAGTAAGTTTCAAGGACGAAGTTGACAAGGAAGAAGGACAAATTTTATTAGAAAGTCGATGAACAATCTGCTATGCACAAATCTCAGGAATAAATAAGCAGTAATATGATTTATAACAGCCAGTTTAACACAGTAGCTTTCTCAGATGCTGTATTTCACAAGCCATAAATTCACGTTCAAAGTTACCTCTGGGGTTGCCGATTTCAGAGGGTTGGTCCCTCCTCTGGAATTGGTTCAAAACTACGGGACCCCATCGTAGTGGGACTTCCCCAGGAACAACAACACGCAATAAAAATTTCTTCCACGGGCTAAAATACAGTGTAAATTCCCGAAATTAATTATCGGCAGTTCCTCAGGTATAATTTGTCTGGCAAAAAATTCCTAATGTGGGGTGACCCCTCCCCCTTGGCTACGCCACTGCTCTAAGGCATTGTTAAGGCCCGCCATTTGAGAAAAAAAAAGGGGGGGCAGTAAGCAAGTGTATAGACGTTTATAAAATGTTACTCTTAACTTAAAAGGATGAGAATGTAATTTGCAATTCCTGTACAGAGTCTTCCAAAGTTACATTAGTTGTGATATCGCTTTCTGGGGGTTACCTCCAAAATCTCGCCAAGTTTCACGACGTTTAACGATACATTGCCCAATGTGGTGCTAAAATAAGTCTCCAAATCTGGTTCTTGCTTGCTGATATCATGGGAAATTTGATGTACAATACAACCAAATCCTGCTGATAATAAATTAGAATTTAATTATCAGTACTGGCGAACTACTAAACCGACTGTCTTGCAACAAAATGCAAATTATGACTAATTCTCGGATGAATTATTCATTTTAGCTTAAATTAAATTTCAGAGTAATAGATCAACCTGCGAATAAGTAACAGCAGATAACAGACTAGTGACGGCGATTTTTAAAGAAATGCCTTTGTGAGATTGTTTCCGTTTGATTTTGTTGAGGAGTTATGCATGCTCAAAACAGAAATTGTGTTGGAAAATATTTTATAACTGATGCGAATGACATAATTCATCTTTCTTGTCAATCTTGAATCCAGATTTAATCCGTTTAATGTGACATCGTAGACAATGGCAAAGTGAAGTCTCCATCCAGCTTCTGCGTCCAGTGTTGCTTCCTAGCTTGAGTCTTTGAGCACTTCCGCCTGTGCTAGACTTGAACAACCGCAACGCTAGGCCATGAGGCCTTATTACACAAACAAAATTTAAAGCAATTTTGGTTGCAGCAACCAGTTGCAGCAATTCATTCCCGCAAGTCAGTGAGCCCAGATGAGAATGCAGGGTTGCCATAGTAAACAAACTCGGCTGGTCGGCGGTAGCTAGAGCATATAATTATAAATAGAATATTATTGGTTGTTTATACCTCGTGACTATCTTCGGTTCGGATTGTTATTTATTTTTATTTTCTTCAATCAAATCAATTTCCATGCCGATATTCCATTTCACGGACATTTGTTTTCGCACACGCTCATTCCTTTCACTTCGAGCGTTATGGCTGACGCTGACTCTTCCGCCGTTTTGTGTTGTGACGTAGAAATAGGAAGCACTACGATTGGATGGAATTCCAGCAACCTGCAATAGTTTCGCCTTTGCACGAAAAAGTTGGAGTTGACTGTTCCCTAGGTAACCGAGGGAAATTTCCAAGAAAGAAGTTTCTGCAACTGGTTGCAGCAACCAAATCTCACGAAAATTCCTTCGTGTAATAAGGCCTTTAGGTACATTCACAATCTCATCCTAAGGAAGCAACACTAAGCAAAAGACGAGAATTTTTCAAAGATAGAAATGAAGGTCAAAATCTGGGTTCAAGATTTAATACTTTTACAGGAAAAATAAGTAAGCCACTTTTTTTTACAATTTGAGAAAAAATACAATTTTGCTTTCTTGTAAAATAGAACTCTTTTAGATTGCAGTGCTGCCATCTGTTAGCAGCAAAAACAATGAAGACAGTAAAACTTTAAAAATTAGTTTTAATATGAAACGGCTTGCTGCAGAGCCTGGGTAAGGCAAGGGCTGACGGAGCAGCTGCCCTGAAGCCCCCAATAAAGCAGGGGGGGGGGTCCCAAAATTAGTAAAGGACACAATTGTTCACCATAGAAATGTGTGAATCGCGTATGCATTACACATTTATATGATCACTATGCATAATGTTTATATTTTATGTGTACGTGAACGCATTTGCTCATATCATTATACAAGGGTCAGTAGTGGTAAAAGGACAGTTCACCCCATGCGGTGCCATGTTAATTCTGCGGTGCTGTCCCTATGCTGAGCGGGGAAGGGGGGCGTGGTCGGACCGGATGTGGGGAGCGGATGTTCGAAGGGTTGATAAGAATTTTTTTTTCCTTTTTTTCAGATAAGGGGACTTGAAATTTTTTTCAGATTGTGACATATTTTTGAAATAAGGGGACTTGGAAAAAATTTTCAAATTTGAACGCGCAACCTACAAAAGAATTCATAGGCTAATGATTGTTGTCCATTAGGCCGAGAATCCTTCAGGTATAAAATTGTAGGTGTATTGTGTTATACTTTAGTTTTCAAAATGAATTGGTCGAGTGAAGTTGTAGGAGTGACATGCATGTATATGTGTATGTGTATAATTTTGACGCTCATCTATAGTTTTACCGGAAGTGATAAGTTTGCGTTTGATTTTGTTTCTTTAAATAATAATTAACTATGTGGAGCAAAGAAATGAACAACATCCCCAAGAGTTTTAATTTTAAGTTAAATAATGTTACAACAAATATTTTTCTTAACCAAGAGTTTTAATTTTAAGTTAAATAATTTTACAACAAATGTTTTTTTTTAATCAAGAGTTAATTTATTTTTATTTTTTTTAACCAAGTATTAATTTTAAGTTAAATAATTTTACAACAAATATTTTTTTAATCAAGAGTTAATTAATTTTTATTTTATTTTTTTTTAACCATGAGTTTTAATTTTAAGTTAAATAATTTTACAACAAATATTTTTTAATCAAATGTTTTTAATTTATCAAGAAAAAATTTTAATCAAGTGTTTTTAATTTATCACGAAAAAAAAATTTAATCAAGAGTTTTAATTTTTTGTATACCGTATTTTTGTTAAGTAGCCGTTTAACATTAAAGTAGGATTTAGGATACCCATACATTTTCTACAAATTTAATCTACTGTTAGGGAAGTGAGAAAATTATACCATAGAAAGATTTTACAAATAATGATATAGTCTTATATTCTATTGCGAGAAAACCACTTTAGCCATATACCCCCAAAACTCAAGTTTTCGTATATGAAATGCATGAATACGCGTTAGATCCCCTTAGAAAGTCCTCCTACCAAGGCACCCCTCATCCTAAGCAGATACCCCCGCGTGCAGGTTTGCCTTAAAACACAAACAAACAAAGTATTTATCTAAACATTTTTTCTTACCCACACATTTTTGATAAATTTTAGGCAGCGATTATACTAGTTTATATTTTCTATAGATCAATTAGAGAAAAAATTACATTTTTAGTAATCCTACAAAATATTCTTACTGTATATCCCAAGTAGAGTAACTTGACTTATAGAATTTCAATACGATACGAGTTAGATTGTTTATGTGCAACACTCATTGCAGTTTGACTATGAAAGCATAATTGTATACATGAATCAACCTTTTGAGGGGTCTTTTATGGATGCACTTAACCTATTTTATAGAAAGGTGAGCATAACTAGCACATATCTTTTAGACTGGATAATATTATTGTTAGAAAGATGAACTATTGAAGATAAAAATTGAAGATCCGTTTTAGCACAATTGCATGCACAATTTTATACTGCATGTACATAAAATATCTTTCAACTACTTAGATAGTTTAAATCGCAAATCATTACTTGAACTAAAAAATACAAGGTTTTTACTTACGTGAAGGGAGATCGTGCTAAATCTTCTAGTCTCTGGACAAAGTACCAACATCTATACGGCTAGCAAGACCGGAACATAGAGTAATGATTTAAAATACATTAACTCTAAGTTCCGTCCCAGCTGACCAATATCAAGACATTACTTCTTTTTATCCTCATATGCTGAAAATAGACATAATATTTTGACACTAAAAACAAAATAACACATTTGAAGATATTAAACGCTTTAAAAGTAATTTTTTTCTTATAACAATTTACCAGATTCACAATACTATTTTATGTGGGATAAAATTAGTTAGCAATCGAAAATTTAATCTTAGTTAGAATTTACTGAAATACAAATACCATGCATGCCTTATTTTCTATTAGGAGAAAGCCCTCAAACCGCAGTTTTTGTATACAAACTGCTTAAAGTACTTCTACCGATAATGCCTATTGCTATTAATTACACTGGATTACCAACTTAAAATTTTGCAAAACATCAAAATACAGAAAAACATGCATTAACAATAACAAAAAATCACACTTAAAAGTACAACACATCAAAAGTGGAAAATATAATTACCAAACTATAAGAACCACATAATTATTTTCAATTAGAATTACGGTATCAACTTATATGTAACTAAAATAATAGAAAATATTACACTTAACCTGTACTTGTACACGCGAAATAATAATAATAATAAAAATACTCACATAATTCACAAAACAATGATTGAAGTAAAATCCACGTGCATGTGATATTGCTGATAACAGAAATTGAGAGAGATAAGAAAGTGCCTTGAGGCTCTACAGAGCCGGTACAATAAGAGTTGGCCAGTTTACCGATAAGATAAAACCAGGGAGGGTGCTAGGGGAATACCGAATTGTGGGGACACGTGTTTCATTCTGTGTTCAAAAATGGGGACTTATGGATTAAAATCATGTTAGATTAAAGCCATTTCAATAAAAATCTATCCTTTTTGTAAACATGGGCATTATATCCTAAATTAAAATATCAAAGTTAAGCTACAACGATTAATATATTTTACGTAGTTTAGGAAACTAATGAATCATTAAATTAATTTCTGTGAAACAATTAGCAAAGATCATTATACTAAAGCAAATTATTTTTGTTAAGTTTTGATAAATAACAGTAATAAATTACAGGCATTGCAGATGAATGAGTATTCACGTATAAAATACGTATTTACTATTAAAAAACAGGATCTAATTTTAACAAATGCATTGGAATTTTGTATAGGATATCTATTGAACACGTATTAAATACATTATGATTATTCTAATATGAAAAACGGGGTTAAGATTCTTTACTTGCGATGAAAGGCTCTCAATTTTTTTATATACTTAAATTTTACATAGACATACTTTTGATAAATGCATAAACTAAATTTATTGTTTAAAACAATTTTTACAATAATAAACTAAAATTTTTATTTAATAAAGTCATAAACTAAAATTATTAATGAAAACTTGTTAATAAATTAAACATATCAAAATTTTTACACTCAGTTTTTTTATAGACTTAAATTTTACAAAGACATCCTTTTAATAAATTCATAAACTAAAACAATTTTTACAATAATAAACTAAAATTTTTATTTAATAAAGTCATAAACTGAAATTATTAATGAAAACTTGCTAATGAATTAAACTGATTACTCTAAAAGATAGCTAATCACAACATATATCAGAAAAAATATAAGCAATTATAATACCTGAAAAATACCGGACAACACTCTTGTTGCATGCGGACAAAACATCGGTCAGCTCGGCTAAAGAATTCTTAGGTATCCGTTGCAGGAGAACTTACCTACGCCCAACCTACAAACTCTACAAATTTAACGGCAACTGATTTTCTCTTATCAGGTATCACAGATCAGATAAGAGATAAGGAAGTGACATGCGCAGAAGACACGTGATAGTGACGTGTGCAAATCTGTGTTGATTGAATATCCGACAGGTTTCTGGCAGGATGTACTATTTGCAATTAGGGGCAACTCTTTGTAACAGGCTAAGACAAGTTAGATGATGCAATATCTACTGGGTTGAGAAAGTTTTAAGGTAGAGGGCGCTTGGGTAATCACGTGATTTTTTAAAGAATCAGTATAGAGACATTTTAGTTAGATAAAGTGGCCAGGTGTGTGTGTTGCGAGACTCTCTTTACACTGTGTGCGCCTATACTTAAGACGTGTGTTTTAATTGATTTTTCGCCGAGTTTCAAAAATGTCTTTGCTTGAATCGATCGAAAATAACTTTAACATTGAATACACTCCCGAGTTTTATACTCAAAGTGATGCCGATGTGTTGCTGCAAGAAATAATACAATTGCCTTTAGATGTAAAGCCTCTGCAAAGTATTGAAAAGAAAATTTCCCCCGAGTTTTATACTGAAAGTGATGTTGACGTGCTACAGCAAGAATTGTTTCAATTACCCCTGCAAAGTAGTGAAAAGAAAATTTCCTCGACCCGTAAAGTAATTACTTTTGCTGATGAAGGAATCAATTACAGTTTACGTGGAGCAACAGTCACTGTTTACTCTTGGATACCCATTTTGCAAAAAATACGTGAAGATCTACAGAAAGTGACAAATTATGAATTTAATATGGTACAAGTGAACTTTGGCTCTGAAGAACAACCTAAAATTGAAGACGGCAACTACGAAGATTTTAATCTAGACCTATCATCAGGTGTATGCATTCTAAGTTTTGGATCTAAACGAACTTTGGATTTTAAACCAGCGAACTGTGAAACCGCTACCATTAAATTAGAACATGGCTCAATGTGTAAGATATATCCCCCAACCAACAAACTTTTAACGCATGGTATTCCTTCTGAACCTTATGTGACAGACCCGCACATTAACCTTACATTTGCCAAAATGTACATTTATGAGCCTTCCCCGAAAAGGGCAAAGTTGGACGATTGGACAGATAATCTTTACCACAGCTTATATGCTTCTGTAAATAGTACATGGCACTTGGAAAGACTTATCTACGTTTCACTTCACGATGAAAGAACTGACTTGAAGATTTATATTAGACAATTTATACAGAATGCCCAATTAGACTATATACCAACCGGTCAGGGAGTCGTGATGAACCCTTCCACATGGATCGAATTTATTGTAAAACTATTAGATTTTAATATAGGTCATAGCAATAGCTCTTTTATTTGTAATAATCAATTATCTGTATTTAATGATGATGGAAAATGCATCTTACAACAAATTTACAAAACCGGAGATTCATTCCACGTTAAATCCAATTTCCTTAACACTTTTAAATGATCAAGTAAAAAAACTTTGCGAAATGAGAAATGAAATATTGGAATGCATTTTAAAAACGCTATATACGACGACCCTACCCCATTTAATTTTAAAATTAAAGCCGCAAAAATGTAACCGCGAACCCCATTGTAATTATGATGAGGCGAAACAACAATTAATGGATATAGTACATCAGGAAATTTTTAAAAACATAGGCCGGGTTCAAGATCATCCTTCGCAAAGGATACATGCTTGCTCGAATAGAACACATGTTGATGAGAGAGAGGGTCTTATAAGTAGTAAAGCATGGTTTATGGTCGACATGTCGTATATTGCAAGAGAGATATGCGAGAACAAATGTACTTGTCATTATGACGGAGAATTTTTTTCAAACATTTTCATTGAAGACTATATGAAGTATCTTCAAAATGTGCTATTTAATACATTTTTTCAACCGTTTTCAGATTTTACTAATTTCAAGGATGGCAAAACATGTGCAATTATGTGATGTATAACTAGTATTGCGATTGTAAAAAATATATTAAAACCATTGTGATTATGTAGAAAAGGTATGCTTGCTTCTACAACAGTAAGATTTTACTCACTTGTGCATGCTTAGTTATAGAATACTCATTGAAAAGTTATTATTATTTTCTTAATTGTGTAAATAGTTTGTGTAAATTAAAATATATTTTTGTAAATAAATAAGTTTAAATACGCAAAAATTCTGTGTTTTCTTTATGTGTACGTGTGTGTTGATTACTTGCAAAATAAAAATCTATGAAATAAAAAGTGGTAAAGTTAGCATACTTGGTCAAGATTTAAGGTTCTCGTGTTATACTTATCTTTTTTATACACTACAAGGTAAAAAGTTACAAATTTAGCAAAATTTATTGAAGCATGTATTACGGATCATGAATCTAACTACACAGAAATAAAATGTTCTGATTAAAATCATAAACTTAAGTGTGATAGGTAAAATTGCGTTACATGAGAATGCCCAAAGTACTAATTTTTTTATAAAATGAACTTAGCTAAAAAAGTTAGTTTCCATAATTTTATAACTTAATCGATTTTACAGGTTTTTCAAAAATAAAGTTAAGTGAGATAAAGAAACTTAGTATTTTTAAATAAAGATTTTTTTAGGTGTTCTTTAATGTAAAGATCTTACCATATTTTACTTGAAGTAACAGAATATTTTAAATCAGACACTATGTTTTTAAAACATTAGAGTATTAACTTAGCATATTTTTATAATTTTTATTAAGTAATGGGCTTGAATATTTTTATAAGAAATATCCACTAAGTGCACGTTACACATTTTAGTGATTGAGATGGTTATGCTTACAAATTTTAAATAAATATGCTCTTACTTTTATACATGTTACTTGTTCAAACTAAGTGTACTTTTGATTTGTATACGTTTATGAGTTCTCATAAGTTATGAAATTATTTCTCGAAAGGAACTTAACTATTAGAACTTTGCAAATTTCGTAGAAGTAGTATGCTTACCATGTTTTTGATATGTTCTTCAATGTTTGGCACAGAAATAATGAGTTATTTTAGCATAGATGTATAAACTTATCTTTATGTAAACCTTAACTAATTAAAAGTAATATAATTTATGTCTGTACAAAGTGAAGGACTTAGACTATTTTTCAGAATTAAAGTAAAGGGTTTTACAAAATACTTAGTAAACTGCATTAATAGATTGTAAGTTGTAATTTTTTCATTTAGAAGTTTTGCACATTGGTATATTTTATGTTCTGATAAGTCGTTGAATATGTTCTTGAAATAAACTAACATATCTGTACTTTGAAAATTTTATAGAAGTGACGAACTTTGGTATTTTTAGAATGTTACGAACTTGATACATTTTTTCTGAAGTGCTAGATATGTGAAATTGTCTTTTTAGAAACATTGAATTATTCAACTTAGTGCATTTCAGCTACTCTTTCAAGATAACGGACTTAGAATTTTTTACAAATAGCAAGCTAGTAACTTGCTAAACATGCTTCTTGCAAATATTTTTAAATACCGTTCTTAAAAAAAAGTTCTAACTACTAAAAAGAAATAAACAAATTAAAAAATAATAAATTAAGTAGAGACTGTGATTTTTAAGAACGGTATTTAAAAATAGATAGTAGATATTGCATCATCTAACTTGTCTTAGCCTGTTACAAAGAGTTGCCCCTAATTGCAAATAGTACATCCTGCCAGAAACCTGTCGGATATTCAATCAACACAGATTTGCACACGTCACTATCACGTGATTTCTGCGCATGTCACTTCCTTATCTCTTATCTGATCTGTGATACCTGATAAGAGAAAATCAGTTGCCGTTAAATTTGTAGAGTTTGTAGGTTGGGCGTAGGTAAGTTCTCCTGCAACGGATACCTAAGAATTCTTTAGCCGAGCTGACCGATGTTTTGTCCGCATGCAACAAGAGTGTTGTCCGGTATTTTTCAGGTATTATAATTGCTTATATTTTTTCTGATATATGTTGTGATTAGCTATCTTTTAGAGTAATCAGTTTAATTCATTAACAAGTTTTCATTAATAATTTTAGTTTACGACTTTATTAAATAAAAATTTTAGTTTATTATTGTAAAAATTGTTTTAAACAATAAATTTAGTTTATGCATTTATCAAAAGTATGTCTATGTAAAATTTAAGTATATAAAAAAATTGAGAGCCTTTCATCGCAAGTAAAGAATCTTAACCCCGTTTTTCATATTAGAATAATCATAATGTATTTAATACGTGTTCAATAGATATCCTATACAAAATTCCAATGCATTTGTTAAAATTAGATCCTGTTTTTTAATAGTAAATACCTATTTTATACGTGAATACTCATTCATCTGCAATGCCTGTAATTTATTACTGTTATTTATCAAAACTTAACAAAAATAATTTGCTTTAGTATAATGATCTTTGCTAATTGTTTCACAGAAATTAATTTAATGATTCATTAGTTTCCTAAACTACGTAAAATATATTAATCGTTGTAGCTTAACTTTGATATTTTAATTTAGGATATAATGCCCATGTTTACAAAAAGGATAGATTTTTATTGAAATGGCTTTAATCTAACATGATTTTAATCCATAAGTCCCCATTTTTGAACGCAGAATGAAACACGTGTCCCCACAATTCGGTATTCCCCTAGCACCCTCCCTGGTTTTATCTTATCGGTAAACTGGCCAACTCTTATTGTACCGGCTCTGTAGAGCCTCAAGGCACTTTCTTATCTCTCTCAATTTCTGTTATCAGCAATATCACATGCACGTGGATTTTACTTCAATCATTGTTTTGTGAATTATGTGAGTATTTTTTATTATTATTATTATTTCGCGTGTACAAGTACAGGTTAAGTGTAATATTTTCTATTATTTTAGTTACATATAAGTTGATACCGTAATTCTAATTGAAAATAATTATGTGGTTCTTATAGTTTGGTAATTATATTTTCCACTTTTGATGTGTTGTACTTTTAAGTGTGATTTTTTGTTATTGTTAATGCATGTTTTTCTGTATTTTGATGTTTTGCAAAATTTTAAGTTGGTAATCCAGTGTAATTAATAGCAATAGGCATTATCGGTAGAAGTACTTTAAGCAGTTTGTATACAAAAACTGCGGTTTGAGGGCTTTCTCCTAATACACTGCTGGCCATCGTAAATGCAACACCCTGAAGGAAGCATGCAAATAATATGAAATTTACAACATGCATTAGCTGAGGTGAGATATGCAAATGATTAGAATTTCAGCGCAGACGCACATCAAGCGCGCCTGTGGCGCCACCTCAAAGCGCTATTTAAGGCTTGGAGATTTCGACGGTTTCAAGTACAGCAATTGTGTTTTTCTTGCTTTTTTTTCAAAAAAACGATAAATTATGCCTCGTAGGAAACAACGATCATCTTTTGATCAAGTATCCGAGTTTGACAGAGGAAGGATAGTGGCATACCGAGATTGTGGGTTATCTTTCAGGGAAATCGGTCGTCGTATTGGACGAAACCAAACAACTGTGATGCGGATATGTGATCGTTGGGTGCAGGAGGGTACGACGGACAGACGTGATCGACCGCATCGACCTCAGTGCACCACGTCACGTGATGACAGGCAGATTGTACGCATGGCAGTGACGGACCGCTCAGTCACATCACGAACCATATCACAGCAGATTCAGTCTGTAACGCATCATCCAGTGTCTGCGCGTACCATTCGACGTCGTTTACAGCAGAATGGTCTGTCCCCAAGACGTCCGTTGCTTTGTCTACCTCTGACGCGGAACCACAGACGTCTCCGCCGCCAATGGTGCGATGAAAGAAGGATGTGGACGACAGAATGGAATGAAATTCTCTTTACTGACGAGTCACGCTTCTGTATGCAACACCACGACGGTCGGATTCGAGTCTGGAGACACCGTGGAGAGAGGATGCTGAACAGCTGCATTATGCACCGTCACACTGGTCCTGCACCGGGTATTATGGTATGGGGCGGTATCGGATATCTCTCTCGCACTCCTCTAGTACGCATTGCCGGTACTTTAACCAGCCAGCGCTACATCTCCGAGGTGTTGGAGCCAGTTGTCCTTTCTTACCTTCAGGGCTTGCCAACAGCCATATTTCAGCAGGATAATGCACGGCCACACGTGGCACGCATTGTCCAAGGGTTCTTCGTCAATCACCAGATTGAATTGCTTCCCTGGCCGGCGCGCTCTCCGGATCTTTCGCCGATAGAAAACATGTGGTCCATGGTTGCTCAACGACTGACCCAGAGTTCATCCCCAGCTGTCACACCAGATCAACTTTGGCAACGTGTGGAAGCTGCTTGGTCTGCTGTACCCCAAGAACACATTCAAAGTCTCTTTGAATCAATGCCGAGGCGTGTGGCAGCTGTGATCTCCAACAACGGCGGCTACTCTGGGTACTGATTTTGGCAGGAACCACGCTTCATAGAATGCTGTAAATTTAATCATTTGTTACTTGGTCAACATGTTATCTACACAATAAATTTTGTTGTGATATCTCTTGTTTTTCTTGGTGTTGCAATTTGGGTGGCCAGCAGTGTAGAAAATAAGGCATGCATGGTATTTGTATTTCAGTAAATTCTAACTAAGATTAAATTTTCGATTGCTAACTAATTTTATCCCACATAAAATAGTATTGTGAATCTGGTAAATTGTTATAAGAAAAAAATTACTTTTAAAGCGTTTAATATCTTCAAATGTGTTATTTTGTTTTTAGTGTCAAAATATTATGTCTATTTTCAGCATATGAGGATAAAAAGAAGTAATGTCTTGATATTGGTCAGCTGGGACGGAACTTAGAGTTAATGTATTTTAAATCATTACTCTATGTTCCGGTCTTGCTAGCCGTATAGATGTTGGTACTTTGTCCAGAGACTAGAAGATTTAGCACGATCTCCCTTCACGTAAGTAAAAACCTTGTATTTTTTAGTTCAAGTAATGATTTGCGATTTAAACTATCTAAGTAGTTGAAAGATATTTTATGTACATGCAGTATAAAATTGTGCATGCAATTGTGCTAAAACGGATCTTCAATTTTTATCTTCAATAGTTCATCTTTCTAACAATAATATTATCCAGTCTAAAAGATATGTGCTAGTTATGCTCACCTTTCTATAAAATAGGTTAAGTGCATCCATAAAAGACCCCTCAAAAGGTTGATTCATGTATACAATTATGCTTTCATAGTCAAACTGCAATGAGTGTTGCACATAAACAATCTAACTCGTATCGTATTGAAATTCTATAAGTCAAGTTACTCTACTTGGGATATACAGTAAGAATATTTTGTAGGATTACTAAAAATGTAATTTTTTCTCTAATTGATCTATAGAAAATATAAACTAGTATAATCGCTGCCTAAAATTTATCAAAAATGTGTGGGTAAGAAAAAATGTTTAGATAAATACTTTGTTTGTTTGTGTTTTAAGGCAAACCTGCACGCGGGGGTATCTGCTTAGGATGAGGGGTGCCTTGGTAGGAGGACTTTCTAAGGGGATCTAACGCGTATTCATGCATTTCATATACGAAAACTTGAGTTTTGGGGGGTATATGGCTAAAGTGGTTTTCTCGCAATAGAATATAAGACTATATCATTATTTGTAAAATCTTTCTATGGTATAATTTTCTCACTTCCCTAACAGTAGATTAAATTTGTAGAAAATGTATGGGTATCCTAAATCCTACTTTAATGTTAAACGGCTACTTAACAAAAATACGGTATACAAAAAATTAAAACTCTTGATTAAATTTTTTTTTCGTGATAAATTAAAAACACTTGATTAAAATTTTTTCTTGATAAATTAAAAACATTTGATTAAAAAAATATTTGTTGTAAAATTATTTAACTTAAAATTAAAACTCATGGTTAAAAAAAAATAAAATAAAAATTAATTAACTCTTGATTAAAAAAAATATTTGTTGTAAAATTATTTAACTTAAAATTAATACTTGGTTAAAAAAAATAAAAATAAATTAACTCTTGATTAAAAAAAAAACATTTGTTGTAAAATTATTTAACTTAAAATTAAAACTCTTGGTTAAGAAAAATATTTGTTGTAACATTATTTAACTTAAAATTAAAACTCTTGGGGATGTTGTTCATTTCTTTGCTCCACATAGTTAATTATTATTTAAAGAAACAAAATCAAACGCAAACTTATCACTTCCGGTAAAAACTATAGATGAGCGTCAAAATTATACACATACACATATACATGCATGTCACTCCTACAACTTCACTCGACCAATTCATTTTGAAAACTAAAGTATAACACAATACACCTACAATTTTATACCTGAAGGATTCTCGGCCTAATGGACAACAATCATTAGCCTATGAATTCTTTTGTAGGTTGCGCGTTCAAATTTGAAAATTTTTTCCAAGTCCCCTTATTTCAAAAATATGTCACAATCTGAAAAAAAATTTCAAGTCCCCTTATCTGAAAAAAAGGAAAAAAAAAATTCTTATCAACCCTTCGAACATCCGCTCCCCACATCCGGTCCGACCACGCCCCCCTTCCCCGCTCAGCATAGGGACAGCACCGCAGAATTAACATGGCACCGCATGGGGTGAACTGTCCTTTTACCACTACTGACCCTTGTATAATGATATGAGCAAATGCGTTCACGTACACATAAAATATAAACATTATGCATAGTGATCATATAAATGTGTAATGCATACGCGATTCACACATTTCTATGGTGAACAATTGTGTCCTTTACTAATTTTGGGAACCCCCCCCCCTGCTTTATTGGGGGCTTCAGGGCAGCTGCTCCGTCAGCCCTTGCCTTACCCAGGCTCTGCAGCAAGCCGTTTCATATTAAAACTAATTTTTAAAGTTTTACTGTCTTCATTGTTTTTGCTGCTAACAGATGGCAGCACTGCAATCTAAAAGAGTTCTATTTTACAAGAAAGCAAAATTGTATTTTTTTTCAAATTGTAAAAAAAAGTGGCTTACTTATTTTTCCTGTAAAAGTATTAAATCTTGAACCCAGATTTTGACCTTCATTTCTATCTTTGAAAAATTCTCGTCTTTTGCTTAGTGTTGCTTCCTTAGGATGAGATTGTGAATGTACCTAAAGGCCTTATTACACGAAGGAATTTTCGTGAGATTTGGTTGCTGCAACCAGTTGCAGAAACTTCTTTCTTGGAAATTTCCCTCGGTTACCTAGGGAACAGTCAACTCCAACTTTTTCGTGCAAAGGCGAAACTATTGCAGGTTGCTGGAATTCCATCCAATCGTAGTGCTTCCTATTTCTACGTCACAACACAAAACGGCGGAAGAGTCAGCGTCAGCCATAACGCTCGAAGTGAAAGGAATGAGCGTGTGCGAAAACAAATGTCCGTGAAATGGAATATCGGCATGGAAATTGATTTGATTGAAGAAAATAAAAATAAATAACAATCCGAACCGAAGATAGTCACGAGGTATAAACAACCAATAATATTCTATTTATAATTATATGCTCTAGCTACCGCCGACCAGCCGAGTTTGTTTACTATGGCAACCCTGCATTCTCATCTGGGCTCACTGACTTGCGGGAATGAATTGCTGCAACTGGTTGCTGCAACCAAAATTGCTTTAAATTTTGTTTGTGTAATAAGGCCTCATGGCCTAGCGTTGCGGTTGTTCAAGTCTAGCACAGGCGGAAGTGCTCAAAGACTCAAGCTAGGAAGCAACACTGGACGCAGAAGCTGGATGGAGACTTCACTTTGTCATTGTCTACGATGTCACATTAAACGGATTAAATCTGGATTCAAGATTGACAAGAAAGATGAATTATGTCATTCGCATCAGTTATAAAATATTTTCCAACACAATTTCTGTTTTGAGCATGCATAACTCCTCAACAAAATCAAACGGAAACAATCTCACAAAGGCATTTCTTTAAAAATCGCCGTCACTAGTCTGTTATCTGCTGTTACTTATTCGCAGGTTGATCTATTACTCTGAAATTTAATTTAAGCTAAAATGAATAATTCATCCGAGAATTAGTCATAATTTGCATTTTGTTGCAAGACAGTCGGTTTAGTAGTTCGCCAGTACTGATAATTAAATTCTAATTTATTATCAGCAGGATTTGGTTGTATTGTACATCAAATTTCCCATGATATCAGCAAGCAAGAACCAGATTTGGAGACTTATTTTAGCACCACATTGGGCAATGTATCGTTAAACGTCGTGAAACTTGGCGAGATTTTGGAGGTAACCCCCAGAAAGCGATATCACAACTAATGTAACTTTGGAAGACTCTGTACAGGAATTGCAAATTACATTCTCATCCTTTTAAGTTAAGAGTAATATTTTATAAACGTCTATACACTTGCTTACTGCCCCCCCTTTTTTTTCTCAAATGGCGGGCCTTAACAATGCCTTAGAGCAGTGGCGTAGCCAAGGGGGAGGGGTCACCCCACATTAGGAATTTTTTGCCAGACAAATTATACATTCTTCACTCCTTTATCACACACACGTATATATATATATATATATATATATATATATATATATATATGCGTTCCAGTAGTTGTAACCCTATAGGTGGCAGTAGTGGTAAAGCTATTTAGTTACTGTTCTATAATAAAGTTAATTTGATAATGAGGAGAGTGTTAATTATACAGGGTGAATCTAAACTCTTGGTACAAAAGTGACAAAACTAAGAGGTGATAGGGCACAAAATAAGGAACCAGAATCACATAGCAATGTGGGGTCGGCAACATCGTCTTCATGTAGCTGTTAATAATCACTTTGGAAAAAGTGCTGTAACAACAGTGCACTTTCCGACCATTGTTCGTCAGAAACTACTGTATTTTTCTCCGAAAACAGAAGACTAAAATTCATAGTTTAAAAATTCTATTTTATTTCACGGATGAAGTTTTTGGAGACGAGCCTATTGTTTATGAAACTTGGTTAAGAAATTAGTGGAACACTTCAATACTCTTCACAAAGTGATTATTACCAGGTAAGTGAAAACTGCGTTTTTGACCCCACATTGCTATGTGATTCTGATTCCTTATTATGTGCCCTATCACAACTTAAAGTTTTGCCCAAGAGTTTAGATTCACCCTGTATACTGTACATTATATAAATTTTAATTGTTATACTACAGTACATTTGAATTTGAATTATAAATCCATCATTCATTACAAATAAATAGGATTGCTGTTTATTACAACGCAAATACAATTATTGATATTTAATAAATTCACGCACATAATGATTAATTAAATGGAACAAAATCTAACACCTTGAGAAAAATGTGCATCGCTGATGTATATCGTACGCATTATACCATCTGTGTCACGTTGCGGCCTGTGCGAGCACTCCCTCTCTCTTTTTAAATTTTAAATGTCCACACAAATCGAGCGCGAAATTTGAAATGTAATTAAATTAAAAAAATCAAAAATTTCAATGCTAACCCAGTGAAAATTGCTTTAAAATGTGCACAAATGTACACAAACGTTACAAAAATATGTAAAACTGTGAGAATATCATAAATAAATGTGCGATACAGCCTTAAAAGATATTTTACAGAGAATTTCAAATGTATAAAAATGTGAATAAACGTTCATAAATGTTTCTCTTTTGTTAATAAAAATGCAATAATGTGTGAAAATTTGTTTAACTGCATAAATATGAATTTTAAAAAGCTTGACAAGAAGTTTTTACTTCTGATGTGCAGTCCTACGACTTTTTTTTTAAATTAAGCGGATAGTCCGGAGTTTACTGTATTTAAAATCTCTATTCTAAAAAAAAAAAAGTAACGGCCGCTGTCGCCGCTTGTTGGGCTATCTCCTCTTAAACCGTGGGGATTTGAGTTTCGACTAAGGTGACCACAGATTCGAAAAATTCCGAGGAACCTGATAATCTGACTTAAATTTCGAAAATCGAATTATTTTAGAAGATATTAATAAAAAACTGAAAAAATAAACATAATGGTTGCCAGATTTGGCATAAAATCATTCATTCCTTTGCAACCAAGCGTTTCCAAGTATGTAGAATCGCGTGAAATTCACAAGCATGATGTAGAATTACACCCATTTTACGCCAAATTAGAAAGTATATGCAATAAATAATTCAAAGTGTGTTACACAAAGTTGACAATTTTCAAATAGTAAGTTCGCTTAGACAACAGGAGTTTAGAATGAGCGACTATTCGTTTTTCCAAAACAGAATAACTAATTGTAACTGATTTTAAAAGCACCATCTTGGCATTAGGAATGATCTGGCAAAATAGTATCTTTCCAAGCAGGGTGAATCTAAGCTTCGAGTTCCAGAATTCTGGAACCCAGTATCTTGAAAATGAAAAATAATTAAAGTTCAGATTATTTTAAAGGCGGTTCGGTCTAGCTGGAGTATTGCTACCAGTAGACATTTTGGTGGCGTTAACTATGCCTATTTGCGAGCGCGGCGAGATGATTTAATTCGTGGTGCTAAATACGCGAATCTGCAAAGTATTATGTATATGAAAATATGGATAACGGTTTTCCGGGAACCTTACATGAACAGTAATTATAGGATGTGAGCATGCGTAAGTCGCCAAGTAATGAAAAGTCGCCATGGGTGGCAAGCTATCCTAGCTGTTCCGTAGTTTTTATCAAAGAAAACATGTGAAGTACTGTTTTCTAGAGCTAATTATTCACTATACATATACGCAAGTCGCCAAATAATGAAAAATCGCTATGGGTGGCGAGTACGTAAGGTGTCCAATAGGTTTCGCATAATTAAAAATACAGCTGAAACAGATGTTCTGATTTTACTACTCTTTAACTCCTAATTAATATAACTTTTGAATGGCAACATTAAATATCATTGTGTTTCTGAGGAGTGCAAATAATTTTTCCAGCGATTATACGCGGAGTCCGCACTCCAGGTGGAGTATAGCTCAGGACCCGTAGAACATGGGTTCCTATAATAAAATATCTACCGTAATATGGGGGAGTGGTCTACTGTAGTGTGAAGTTTAAATTTTTATGTACCAATGAACATGCAAGAACCAAGCAACGTGTAGCTCAGTAACATTCTATATGATCCAATCTTTGGGTTTTTCTGTTGAAGTTATGTCTTTTTTACGAATACGCCTTATCAGGGGCCGAATGATTCATACGAAAAGCGAGTATAGCGAGTCAAGGGACTTGGCCCCTAGTGTATTACAAAATTATTTTTTTCTTTTTCAAAGCATTTACGCTAAAAGTCTGAATCACTGAATAATATTGAATATAAAGAAATATAACGGATTAAGATAAGAGTATTCTTATTTGAAAGTCTTCCTGTAATTTTCATGCGTAACGAAACACAATGTTTAAACACTACAAAATAATCCCATGACAGAAAAGCTACATCTACGGCAGTAGTCATCTTTGCTTAACCTTCAGCCGTTCCTGACTATATATCTGTCATAATTCCAGAGAATTCTTCACTGAGAACAATTCTATTGAGAATGAAAAATATTTTCAAAAGAGCGTTCAACTCTTTTAAACACAATAAAGGATGATCTATCCCGAGGAGTTGGAAACATTTCTTCCACAAAGTCAAATCGTTTTTGCAATTTTCTATTTCTAAATCTCGCCAGCGAGATTTGTCTAGCATTTTCTATCAACAACTTTCGCGGGTTTTTTTTTTTTTTTAAATTTATTTTCCCACTAGGAATTAGATTCTTTAACACGTCTTATCAATTTCCTGTATAAATTTATTTTTGAAATTTCTCGAATCAATTGGGCTGAGTTTATTGTTACCGTGTTGATGTTGCTTTTTGTGTTTTTGCAAGCCTACACGAGGAACATCTGACTACAGGGGGAGGGGGGCGGTCTTGGTCGGAGGATATTTTTAGGGGTTCTAACGCGTATTCACTTTACGTCTGGAGAAAACCCATCAAAACTCTAGATCTAGAATGAGAGTGACAAAAATGTGCTCCGTTTTTATAGTAAAAGGTAGAGATTCAGGCTATGTTTACGAGGGCCAATAGGAAAGCAGAATTCAGAAAAGGGTTTTATAAATTTCAATAGGAAAGCGCATAAGCGTAAAGTTTTCAAAATTATTGGGGGGGCCGGGCTTCACAACCACATATATTCACGTCAGTGGAGTAGTCAGTGGAGTACATGATTTTTCGGCTTAAAATATAGCAAAATTTTTGTGCTGCGCGCTCGAGCTGGTTACAATTTTGAAAAAAAATAATTTTAAAATATACTGTTTACAAAAAGTGGTTAATTATATTCCGTAGTAGTTGACAGCTATGACTTACTATGTGTAAGTGTAAATTATTGGAGGCGCTCGAGCTCTATGGGTCCATAGAATTCTACACCTATGTAAGGTAAGTATCCATTTTAGTATCTTTCTACCATGTTATAAGTTAAAAATAGAAGCAAAGAAAACGTTTTTTAAACGTTTGTAAATGGCGTGAAATACTTTTTTTTATGTTAGTATAAATTAGTTTTCTGTATTTAGTGGTAAATTACTGGGTGGGCTCAGCCCCTATTCACAATTTATTGGGGGGGCTCGAGCCCCACGGGCCCATATAACTCTACGCCTATGGGAAAGCGGTAAATTAAGGTAACTGGGAGCAGAAGGATTTCCAACATACAGAAAGCATAGATATAATAACACCGTGGTGGCTGTAGTAAAATTCTATGACAGAAAGGGGGGGGGGAGCGAAGTCAACATTAACAGGACAACAAAGCAATCTTTGCCTTTCTCATTCTAGCACTGACGCCGGCATATCATACATGTCACAGTCTGCTATTTTAAGTTTCTTTTTCTGCTCTTGTACGTTTGTTTTGTGTTTATGCTTATATATTGCTTTCTGCTCGAAGCTACGTTATCGCGCTTAAAACTCCAGATCGTTAGATCGGAAGTCGTGCGGTAGGCCCACATGCTGGACCTTTACACTTTAGAAGTTTATTACTGTGAAGATAAATAAATAGACATCAAAGGAAGCGGAAAAAATGTCGGTATTAAAACTGAAAAAAAAAAATTGTAAAATAACACATATGAAAAACATCGCAATACGGTCGTTTCGGGTGGTACAAAAGCTCCACACTGCCTCAGTTGCACAAAAGCTCCGATATCCACACTGGTTGAAAAATTGGAACCTATTAATTTTTTTTATAGTAACGAGCGTGTCCTTTCTGATTAATCATTTTCGCCGCTACAACGGACCCAATTTATTTACCAATCTATTATGGGGCACCCAATGGGCGGCCAAAATTACCCCCAATGAAGGGACGAACAAGTTAACCCCTAATCACAATACGCGAATCGAACCTGGGACCCAAGGCGCGATAGAATGGTAGTTTAGCTACTACACCTCCTGGGCGGCGTTTCGAATTTATAACATATCTGAATGAAACAACAAAGCGTACCTGTTGATGATAATAAGAGCAGGAACGGACAGACAGACAAATTAACTTTTGTTGGGAGCAGTCCCAGATTGTACAGTGGTTAGTGCACCTCTCTCTTTGATCACAGATCAAAGTTCGACTACCGGCTGCCCCTTTGAGAGCGGCGCCCGGGCGCATATTACCAAACCTTACATTCATTCGGAACCGCATTTTCCCTCCGAACACAGAACCCGGATTCGAGATCCCCGATTGGTTAGCTCACTGACGTCATGCCTGCCCACCGAATTTAAAAACTGGCGAGTCTGTACGGCAAAATACTTTTGTATTAAAATGATTAATTATCATGAGATGAAATACCAGCGAAATAAACATATAGGCAGCTTGAAGTTGTTTTAGATGATACGCAATAAAAAAAAATATGCGATTTAAATTACGAGTGCATTACGAATCTTAGTTTAAACCTTATTTTCCACTGGTGCTGACATCTGTTACTAGACTTACATGTTGGTGCTGATATCTGTTACTAGACTGTTAGTAGACTTACATGACACGTTAAGTACACTTTTCATAGACGATTTTTCAGAAAAAAAAAAAAAAAAATCTATGGGCTGTTTTGAATGTGTGTCTATAAAGTTTAATTTAATTAAAATCACTATAAACAGAAATGATTCGCATAATACAATTATTCAACATTTCAGTAGAATTTTTTTTCCATAAAAGTAAAAGAAAATATTTTTTGAAAAATTATGAATAATGGCATGTACTCTAAATATTAATAAATGACTTAAGTTACAACTAGATGCATGAGATTTAATTAAGAAAAAAAAGGAATTTAAATAATTCATTGCATTTTTTGTTTGCAGTTATTTAGTTGTAGTGTGGATATTTTAAAAATTTACAATTTAAAAAACATTTAACCACTGTGTGTGTATTAAGCGTAATGTTGGATTTCAGGAATATTTCACTTATTGAATTATTTTAATTTACATTGCGAATTATTTAAATTCCTTTTTCTGTGTTCGGAAGGAAAATGCGGTTCCGAATGAATGTAAGGTTTGGTAATATGCCGCCCGGGCATCACAGCTCCCCCCCCCCCCCCCCATCTCACTACGCCACAGCCGCATATTAGCTGTTTGCATAATAAAATGGCCAACACCATTGGCGGATTCAGTGGAGGGACACAGTTGCGCGTGTCCCCCCCCCCTTCCAAACGAATTAAGTTTACACTAGAGAATATTGACATATTTTAGGAAATCAAGTGAATTTACTATAAAAAAGGGACAAAATAATGTCCTGACCCCTCCAAAAGTTTTCTCTGGATCGGCCACTGGCCAACACTTCTGGTCTTAGTAGGGAATCATTCCAAGATAGCCCGTGCCCGACTTTTTATATTTGGGCGGGGGGGTGCGTCAAAAAGTACGATTAGAATGAAGAAAAATTGAACAAACAGGAAATATTTACATTCACTTGTAAGCTTTCATTTTTTTTTCTTCCCCCTTTAATCCTGCACAATTATCTCATCTTACATGATGGCAGGAAAAATGAAAAAAAGAAAGTTATGCTATGCCTTTATCTTCGCGCATCTGATAAGTATGTTTTTGGGGAGAATTCTTTTATATTTAAAACCTTGTTGCTAGGCGAACAGGAGTCACCCATGTTGTTTAAAACAAACGCTACTCGTGTATGAGTAAGATTTGTTTGTTTGTTTAAAGCAAAGCTAGAGAAGACTATTTACCTAAGAGAGAGGAGGGAAACCTTGTAGGTGTATACATTAATGAAAAATGTTTAACCCTTTGAGGCGCAACCCTTTCCCAATGCTGAAAAAAGGGCAGCCGTTGCCATCGCTCGACTTAACTACCAGCAAGAAGACGACAGCTGGCTATGCTGTACAGCCAGCTGCGTCAAAAAAGGGTCTCTAGATCTGTGGCACGCGACGAACGTTTCGATCGTCCGCCATCTTGCTGGTAGTTAAGTCGAGCGATGGCAACGGCTGCCCTTTTCAGCATTGGGCAATCTATCCAGCTGTTCTCGCAGTCTTCCATTTTTTAGCAGATGTCAGTGCTGTTAAAAATAATCGTGACTTTTTTTTGACGGGAAATGACGTGCTTAAAAAGTAAAGGATTCTCTCGTGGAGCTATGTCACCCACCCGCAACTATTTTTATAGAAATCCAATCTATTCTTCGTGACTGGCAACAGTCAAAACGTCAGAGTTGGGTATTCCCAGAGCGGGAACACTGCGCGTTAAAGGGTTAAAAAGTAAGAAAAGCTGCATACAATCATAAGCACAGTGTTTAACATCAGCTTAATGGTGTTCACGTGTAATAAAAATTTAATTATTGAACACCCATGAAAAGCCCTTTGTCAAAAGACAGCAAAAAAAGAAATACAAAATTAGAAATAAGAAATATGTAATATGCCAAGCTTCACTAGAAGAAGACTGGCGCAAATATACTACAGGCTTCTAATTGGGTGCCAAAAGATTCAGATAAATTCTATTGCTTTCATTTTGAAGATCAATAAAAAAGTTATATTAAAAATACAGTCTTTAGTAAAAAAAAAAAAAAAAAAAAGCTTAATTATCCATGTAAAATTGAATACAACAGTCAACACTTCTCCCTGACCTATTCGGGCAAAGGATACAATAAAAAATAAATAAATCAATTAAAAAACTAAAAATACTTAGCATGCAATTCCAACACAGCACAGCAAGACATTAACGAGCTCAGAAAACTCATTCCTTATATCCAGAAATCGGAGCCGTGAAATTATCCAATCACCGTACAGTAGCACTGTTACGTCCCCAATTTTCGAGGACAGTTCGCCAATTTCTGTGTTATTTTTTTTTTCTTCAATTTGTCCTCAAAAAGTAAAGAAGCAATTTAGGACAATTTTTAATTATTACATTATTTTTTAATTTGATTAGTGTTAATTATTCCATTAATTATTAAATGTCCCCAGTTTTGTTTCAGAATTGGGGACATGTCCTCAATTCTACGTTCGAAGATTTGGTCTTCCAATTACTGAATACGCAGCGGCAGGCTTGTATATCATTTTCATTGGGTTTAGAAAATAATTTAGTACTTAAAAAACAGTTTCCATGGAATATTCCAGTGTTTTCACGGGAAAGTCGCATAGATATTAAAAATACGTATAGTTACGAAACCTAAACTGATCAGTGCATTAGTGATTAACATTCGCTGACAATTTTTTTTTTACCAGGCAAATAACGCCATAGCACCTAATGCATCCGGGCTACGGAGCTAGTCAATTATGATTTGAAAAATAATAATTCTGATATATAGTTACGCTGATCCCTGACTCATTCTATAACCATTCCGGGCAACCACTTCAATATAAATATTTTACCGTCATTACTCCAAGAAGATTCAAAAGTTCAACAAGATTAAAAAGGAGGAAAAGCGTAATAACATCTACACCGTTTTTACGGTCCGTTTAAAAATTTTCATAATTATGTATAAAAATATAGAAAAAACAATCTGTGCTATTATAAAAGTCTGAAAATCCACCGGTTCCCTCGCTTTTTAGCGATTTTTTGGGGGATATTTTCAGCTCCCTTTTATTTCCGAGAGTGAAAAAAATTGAATCCTTCGCGTGACAAAATGAATCGATATAACGTCCTATTCATCACGGTCATCAGGCTTTGAAAGGAAAGTGCGTGATTCCAATTCCTTTAAAATAGTTTTTCAGTAGGGATGGACGCGAGACGAAAAATTGGAGTCTCGCAAAATAGCCTAAAAGCTTTGTCTCGTCTCGCAACTCGCAAAAAAAAGCTGTAAATCTCTGTCTCGTCTCGCAAAAAAGGCGTCTCGCGTCCATCCCTATTTTTCAGATGATATAGTTAATTCTTTTTTCCGCAAATTAATCGTCTGCATGGATACAAGAATGGCTGTGCTACATAAAACGAAATTTTTCGAATGCCAAAAGTTTCCACGCAGTTCCAGAGGAGCATGAAATTCGATTTGGGTACACAGTGAAGCAGTGTCCCGGCAGAATAGTCCCGGTGAAATCCATTGGATTTTAATATTAAATAATTTCATTTATGCGTTTTTCTGAAATCGAAATCTTCAATTATACGTTTTCTTAAGAAATGAAGAGGAGAGAAACTGTGTGATGCAAATTTTCAACAAGCTTTGACAGATTTTAGTTTTATGGAAGAATATCTAAGATAAGATCCAGCGATTTCAATGATTATGCTAAACAGGCACTTTTAACTACACTGCTGGCCATCGTAAATGCAACACCCTGAAGGAAGCATGCAAATAATATGAAATTTACAACATGCATTAGCTGAGGTGAGATATGCAAATGATTAGAATTTCAGCGCAGACGCACATCAAGCGCGCCTGTGGCGCCACCTCAAAGCGCTATTTAAGGCTTGGAGATTTCGACGGTTTCAAGTACAGCAATTGTGTTTTTCTTGCTTTTTTTTCAAAAAAACGATAAATTATGCCTCGTAGGAAACAACGATCATCTTTTGATCAAGTATCCGAGTTTGACAGAGGAAGGATAGTGGCATACCGAGATTGTGGGTTATCTTTCAGGGAAATCGGTCGTCGTATTGGACGAAACCAAACAACTGTGATGCGGATATGTGATCGTTGGGTGCAGGAGGGTACGACGGACAGACGTGATCGACCGCATCGACCTCAGTGCACCACGTCACGTGATGACAGGCAGATTGTACGCATGGCAGTGACGGACCGCTCAGTCACATCACGAACCATATCACAGCAGATTCAGTCTGTAACGCATCATCCAGTGTCTGCGCGTACCATTCGACGTCGTTTACAGCAGAATGGTCTGTCCGCAAGACGTCCGTTGCTTTGTCTACCTCTGACGCGGAACCACAGACGTCTCCGCCGCCAATGGTGCGATGAAAGAAGGATGTGGACGACAGAATGGAATGAAATTCTCTTTACTGACGAGTCACGCTTCTGTATGCAACACCACGACGGTCGGATTCGAGTCTGGAGACACCGTGGAGAGAGGATGCTGAACAGCTGCATTATGCACCGTCACACTGGTCCTGCACCGGGTATTATGGTATGGGGCGGTATCGGATATCTCTCTCGCACTCCTCTAGTACGCATTGCCGGTACTTTAACCAGCCAGCGCTACATCTCCGAGGTGTTGGAGCCAGTTGTCCTTTCTTACCTTCAGGGCTTGCCAACAGCCATATTTCAGCAGGATAATGCACGGCCACACGTGGCACGCATTGTCCAAGGGTTCTTCGTCAATCACCAGATTGAATTGCTTCCCTGGCCGGCGCGCTCTCCGGATCTTTCGCCGATAGAAAACATGTGGTCCATGGTTGCTCAACGACTGACCCAGAGTTCATCCCCAGCTGTCACACCAGATCAACTTTGGCAACGTGTGGAAGCTGCTTGGTCTGCTGTACCCCAAGAACACATTCAAAGTCTCTTTGAATCAATGCCGAGGCGTGTGGCAGCTGTGATCTCCAACAACGGCGGCTACTCTGGGTACTGATTTTGGCAGGAACCACGCTTCATAGAATGCTGTAAATTTAATCATTTGTTACTTGGTCAACATGTTATCTACACAATAAATTTTGTTGTGATATCTCTTGTTTTTCTTGGTGTTGCAATTTGGGTGGCCAGCAGTGTATATACAATGAACTTTTCTCTGTGCATTCCCACACAGCCGAAAATCACAAAATATTTTGTACATTCGAAATGAATATGAATACAAGTACTAACTGTACATTAAATTCAGAATAAAACGTAGTTGTATACCTATTGTGTATTTTATTTTCATTCAGTAATATAAGATGCATTATTTTAATATAAATGTGGCTTTTTACTGTTTGTTATTACGGAAATGTACGTACGTTTGAGAATTTATACGTTTTTCTCATTCATACGTTTTCCCCCCCAGTCCCTTGAAAAACGTATAAACGGCGCTTCACTGTATAATAAAAATTGAATATGAACTTATTTATTATAGCCGGGCGAAGATGAACTATATTGAGAGTAGACATAATGTCGACACAATGTAGACATTTCGTCCAATGTTTTCTCAAGCACCCGTTGTAATTGCCTCCACCACGGGCTTTGACTTCTAGTTACAATAGATTTTCAATAACATTTATTTCAATTGCATTTCTCAGGATTCATCTCTCAGCAAACTCCTTAAGAAAATCATAATTAAAATTTTAAATGATATTGCATTCTATTGAATTGAAAACACGGAGAGATATTGAATAATCGTTATGTATTGTGTAATTAGCTTCAAATATTTTTGAAAAATTAATTTTAACTTGTTAGGATTCTTCGCTCGCCCGAAGCCATAGAAACGGGAAGAGTTAGAAATATTCGAAAAACAATAAAAGATTTAATTAACCCTTTAACGCGCAGTGTTCCCGCTCTGGGAACACCAAACTCTGACGTTTTGACTGTTGCCAGTCACGAAGAATAGATATGATTTCTATAAAAATAGTTGCGGGTGACATAGCTCCACGAGAGAATCCTTTACTTTGTAGCACGTCATTTCCTGCAAAAAAAATTGTCACGACTATTTTTAACAGCACTGGCATCTGCTGAAAAAATGGAAGAATGCGAGAACAGCTGGATAGATTGCCCAATGCTTAGAAAAGGGCAGCCGTTGCCATCGCTCGACTTAACGACCAGCAAGATGGCGGATGATCGAAACGTTCATCGCGTGCCACAGAAGAGACCTTTTTTTGACGCAGCTGGCTGTGCGGCTGTGTGGCACGCGATGAACGTTTCGATCGTCCGCCATCTTGCTGGTAGTTAAGTCGAGCGGTGGCAACGGCTGCCCTTTTTTCAGCATTGGGAAATGGTTTACGCCTCAAAGGGTTAAATCGAAGTAATGAAGAGCATGTAGAATATTTGTTGGAGATGCAGTTTCTGTATTTTATACAGAGTCATTTCTAAGACTTCTGATGTTGTGTGTGAATTTGTTCCTTTCATAAAATGACCGAGGACGTTCAGGTAAACGAACGGATCACCCAGGCAACAAAACTGAATAAACTGAAGTCGTTCATAAACTTTACAGAAACTGGGACAACTGATCGCATGTGTTCCAGTTTTTATACGAAAACCTCGGCACGAGTTGATGAATTTACGAATATAACGATTGAAGAACAAGTGGGTAGACTGCTCAATGCGTGAAAAGTGGAGCCGCTGCCATCGCTCGATTTAACTACCAGAAACATGGCGGTCGATTGAATTGTCAATCATGTGACACATAACCCAAGAACTTGACATGCACAATAAATTACAAAGCTACGTAAAAAATACAGAATTTTATGGTATGGTCTTATCTACTGTGTCATGGTACCCTATTGAGAATGGTGTATGTAGCATTTATAATTCTTCTACAGGAACACTTTAAAGAATTCCAATGCATTACATTAAAATCTATGGCATTTGAGAGGCACAGTAATACATTTCAAGTACAATCTACTTTTTTTGTAATACGCTAATGTATGCGGTACTAAAATGGACGACATTTCCACGCTGCGAACGGCAACATCTAGATGTAAACATTCGTTCAATAACAACAGCGCATGTGCAAAAATCAAAATTGACAGTTCAGTGAAGTCAAATGCAGCAAGCCATTTGTCACGTAGATTACAAAATAACCAGAGCCTGATTATGACCAACGGGGACTCCGGGCATTGATGAATTTAGAGGCTCCCATCTATAAAATTTGTTTTATTTTTCATGAAATTTTTCTATAAAATAAATATTTCAGAACAGTATTTGAAATTGGGGGCCCTTTCGAGCCGGGGGCCCTGGGCAAAGTCCCGACTTGCCCAAGCGATAATAAGGCTCTGAAAATAACAATAATGGATACACAAAAATGCAATTTTTTTTGGAGTTTTTTGCAATTTTAAAATATCGAATATATTATACTCAGCGCATTCATCGCCTATCTAAAAAACGCCACCATGCATTGGACTAAAGCACATTTTAGCCATTTGCTGTTTCAACATCGGGCGCCATCATAAATGATGGCGTCCAAAATGTGTAGCAACCCTAACCTAAATAAGTTTAATGACAAATACTGTTAAAACAGAGAAACATGATTTTCATTGAAAGGAGTCCAGAAATTTAGTCAACACTGCACTGAGTATAAAGAACAGTAAGGTATGGGGCGGCGAAGCTGGCCGCCTTAGTGGCCATATAAAATTTGGGTGGCCATATAAAGTATAAAATTTGTATAACAGTCTACTCTTCAGTTAAATGCTGAGGGAAAAAAAATGTAAAGGCCTTTTACAGGATCTCATAAAATTGCATTTATAGTGACTAGGGGCCCAGGCCCCCTAGACTCGCTACGCTCACTTTTCGTATGAGACATTCGGCCCCTAATAAGGCTTATTCGTAAAAAAGGCATAATTTCAACAAACAAAACCCAAAGGTTGGATCAGATAGAATGTTACCGAGCTACACATTGCTTGGTTCTTGCATGTTGCTTGGAACATAAAAATTTAAACTTCGCACTATTTTTAATTATGTGAAACCCATGAAACACCTTGCGTATTAGGCAATTATGGCGAATTTTCATAATTTGGTGACTTACGTATATGTATAGTTAATAATTAGCTCTAAGAAAATAGAACTTCATATGTTTTCGATAAAAACTACGGAACAGCTAGGATAGCTTGCCACCCATGGCGACTTTTCATTATTTGGCGATTTACACATACTCACAACCTATAATTATTGCTCGTGTAAAGTTCCCGGAACACCGTTATCCATATTTTAATATACATAATCCTTTGCAGATTGGTGTATTTAGCAGCACGAATTATATCATCTCGCCGCGCTGGCAAATATCCCAAGTGTAACATAACTGCTATAATGGCATAGTTAACGCCACTAAATATGTCTACTGGTAGCCAATACTCCAGCTGCACCGAACCGGCTTTAAAATAACCTGCATTTTAGTTATTTTTCATTTTCAAGATATTAGGTTCTAGCATTTTTGAATTCGCGGTTTAGATTCGCCTGCTTGGAAAGATATCATTTTGCCAGATCGTACCTAATGCCAAGATGGCGCTTTTAAAATCAGTTCGGATTAGTTATTCTGTTTTGGAAAAACGAATAATCGCTCATTCTAAACTCCTGTTGTCTAAGCGAACTTACTATTTGAAAATTGTCAACTTTGTGTTACACACCTTTGAGTTATTTATTTCATACACTTTTTAATTTGGCGTAAAATGGGTGTCATTCTACTTCATGTTTGTCAATTTCACGTGATTCCACAAACTTGGAATTGCTTTGTTGCCAAGAAATGAATGTTTTTATGCAAAATCTGACAACCATTATGCTTTATTATTTTCAGTTTTTTATTACTATCTTCTAAAATAATTAAATTTTCGAAATTTAAGTCAGCTTCGTAACTCAGAATTTTACGAATCAGCGGGCGTGTTTCTCGAAATTCAAATCCCCACAGTTTAGGAGAAGATAGCAGAACAAGCTTTTGATAGCGGTGGCTGCGGCGTTGGCCGTTACTTTTTTTTTTAGAATAGAGAGATAATACAACATTTTTTTAACCTCTGAAATTTCGCCAGATTTAAGGAAAAGACTCGCCAAATTTGGCGCAAAAATATTGTTGTATTGGCAAGTGTTTTGTAATCGATGCGTTTGCCGTGATTTATCTTTCCTGTTTCCACGGCTTTTGGCTTGTCTTCCTTGCTCAAATTAGGTACTGCTGCCACGTGCCTGATCTGTTTGTCCGATCGTTGCTCCACCGCTTTATGAATACAGCTTTTTTTCCCTTCATTTTTTTTTAAACTACAGAAGAAAAGATCGCTGATGTTTACATTGTTTTCATCCTCATAGAGATAAGGGCATGTGTTAAGATAAAAATGACTTGCCGTGCAATGTTTACCCGGGGAAGAGTCCCTGGTTTTTACGTTCGGAATTCCCTAGGAAACTTATTAACTGGACTACGAGTAGGAACGGAGAGGGCCTCAACCGACTGGGCCACTGCAGAATGTTCCACAGAAATATGTGTCCTGATATTATAGATCACATATGGGCAACCGCTGGCCCGCGGGCCGGATATGGCCCACCACCGCTTTTGATCCGGCCAGCGGAACATATGAAAACCCATATAAAAACCATTCTAAATCCCTATAAATCCCACTTATACAGCCCGCGACTTCGCTAACATCCTGAAATTTAGCCCGCTACTTTTCGATGGTTATCAATACTTCACATATGGGCAACCGCCGGTCCGCGGGCCGGATGTGGCGGCTTTGGATCCGGCCCTCGGAAGATATCAAAACCCATATAAACTATTCAAAATCCCATATAAATACCAACAGGGGCGTAGCCAGAAATTTTTCATGTGGGGGGGGGGTTTACGACTACTACAACTCATATGTATGTATACTTGTGCGTGATAATGTAGTAAAGAATATACATTTTGTATGGCAAAAATTTCTCATGGGGGGGGTTATGACCCCCATAACCCCCCCCTTGGCTACGCCCCTGAATACCAATTATACGGCCAGCGACTTCGCTAACATTTTGAAGTTTGTCCCGCGACTTCGGTAACTTCCTAAAATTTGGCCCGCAACTTTTCAAAGGTTGCCCATACCTGCTATAGATAATATGTTATAGATAAATACTCTCGATTTACATAGATTGATAAGCCATTTTAGAAATCACTTAATTTATGCAAGGCTGTAGCCGGGGGGGGCGATCGTGGGGGTTTAATACCCCACTTCCACTCCCGAAATTTATCAATGCATTAGTAATTTTTTATTTGCGTTGATTCTGAAGATCCATTAAAGGTGAAAACATTTTAGCGCTACATCTCCCCCCCTCTCCCCTAATTTTTTTTTTTTCTAGTTACGGTCTTGAATTTACGGTAATTAGCGCACCGCATGCTACTACTGGGGTGCTCAGGTTCCGGTTGCCAACTGGGTCTAATTTGTCAACCAACTACCGAATGGATAAGGCACTCAACACTGGTAGATGACTGAAATGTGAAGGCCCAAGCTTCTGGTCTACCGCTTAGCTGTCGATCTAACCGTCAGGAGTCTTGGGCAGATTTCTTCTGGGGTGTAACGGGAATATCCGTTAGTACGCCTTGAAAAGTCCTGAGCCCAAAGCATAGCCACTTAGGCAAACAGACATTGCTTAGCCTTGCCTTAATTACAAATAAACAACCTGCAATACCCTTCATAGGCAGCGTTGGACCACTTATACCAATTCAACTTGCGTATAAAAAGTGACCAACATTTCCGGCCTTAACAGAGGCCGATTCTTAAAGATAAGTACCCACCATTGGATTAAAAAAGACATCTCTTACTGTAACTCACAACTTTTCAGAAATGCTATAAATTTGCACAATGTACAAATACGTGGATTTTCAAGATTTGCTTAAATTTATTAGAGTGTTTAGTTCCAGTGTGTATTACTTTTGTTTTATTAACGTGGATATAAACTGTTTTTGGTAAATTGTGAAGTGTGTGGTTTTTCGCATGCGACCGCGGTTCAGTTACATACACGTCATGCAAATTTTATGGCGATTCGTCTATATAGAGCGCCTACAATTATCTGTGGCATTTTAAATGCGCCTCAAATTCAAAAAGTTTGCGAACCATTGCCACAGATAATATGAATCTTTGTTTTGGATCACCTATTAATGCATGTGAGTCTCAAACTTTTTGAAGCCTGAGCGCATTTAACAGGTAGCGTGCTCAGCGTAATCGGAGGCCCACTACCCAGACAGCACATAAGCTTAAATCAAGTTTGACATTTCTTTGAATTTGACGCACAAATGCAAGCTTGACAGCTCAACTCATTCTAAGCTGGCAGCAAGCTTGCAGGAGTCAAGTTGAATTGTCAAGTTTAAATACAGCTTGATTTAAGCTTGAAAATTGATACTCGCGTCATTTTTCCTTTTTAAAGGAGCGTTGATGGCGCCATCTGTGAAAGAGAATGGACATTAATTGTCTAGCGTCCTAATATTTGCTGAAAGTTCGTAAAATATGTGTTTTATTTTATATTACCAGTGCCATATTACCGGCAGGGCAAACGGGGCAACTGCCCAGGGCCTACAGATTTTAGGGCCCAAAAATCTTACATCTTACACTTTTGTAATTTTAAAATAAAATTACAAAGGATAAAAAAAAATTCAGAAGTTAAATAATTTTTTTAATTATAAAGTATGAACTATGAAAATAATTCAAATTTACATTTGTATAAATTAATTTTAACTTATTTTTAATTCTTCGAAATGCTCAATATCAATATAGCATACCAATATGTAGGAAAATAACCACATTTGTAAAGAGAATTTTTAGCGTTAAAAAATAGCAAAATGTTTCAATTATTTGTTATTTTAAGAAATATTTACAAAAATGACTAAAGTGTTTGTATTCCATACATGTTAGCAACTGTGATATAGCATTTCGAAGTAACGTTTAAACTATCTGTTTCTTTCATTTCAGATCAAATTTGTGTTAAGTAAACCCATTCTATATTTCCGAATATGGAAATTCTTCAAAATAAAATACAATTATACTACGAAATTGATTTCAAAGTCAGTCGTTTGTCTCGATTTTGGCCAGCAGTATTGCTTCATGAGTGTTGCGGTACTGAAAGTTTTAAAACGTGTTTTTTTATTTTAATTTAATTTATTTTGATGCATTATTTTAATTCTGATGCATTCCATGGAAAAATAAAAGAAACAAATAACACATCGCCCACTTATCAATTTGGCGAGAAAACAGCGTGGTAAGTCACTTCAAACTTTAGTCATAGCTGCCCAAGGCTCCGGTGGCGGAATGGATAGCGTGCTCGACTGCGAACCCAAAGGGCCCGGGTTCTATCCCAGCGACGAACACTCGATGGAAACAATTAAATTGAAATTTCCGCGTAGAGGGGGGAAAATGCGCGGAAAAATAAATTATGTGGGGCGCGTTAGGAAGCGGGCGCCCCGTGTATTTAAAAAAAAAATTTTAAGCTTGAAATGTCAAGCTTGATTCAAGCTTGAAATGTCAAGCTTAATGCAAGCTGCGCAAGTGTAAACTAGAACACTTGATTCAAGCTTGCATCAGGTTTACACGATTGGAATTTTCAAGCTTAATTCAAGCTTATTGACTTGATAAATCAAGCTTGCTGTAAGTTTGATGCAAGTTTGCTGTGCTGTCTGGGTATATTGAAATCTATTAAAAACCATATAAAAACCAACCCTGAAATCTGATTGTCCGAATTCAAATTAACCGAACTGTGCAATTACACGAGCACCCCTCTTTCTTTCTTTTCTTCTTTTCTTATTTAATACGCGAAATTGAAAACAGACCTCCGGCAAAAAATAAGGACTTGAAAAAGTCGATTGAATCAAAGTCAAAACATAAGGCCTTTTTATTGAAAACTTTGTTAAATAACGCACAAAAGTCGATCTCATTGTAATCTTTCTTCCCGTGTGGATGGTGGAATATTTTTTTGCAACTTTTTGTTTACTATTATTATTAAAAAACTCTGCAAAGACTGAATTTGTCCACGAAAAAAAAAAAAAAAAACTGAAACATTAAACTCTAGACTTTTAAAATTTTAGTTATTTATTTGTGATGGGCAAACTGAAGAAAGGTGGACCTTCTTATTACCGGAAACGATCGTTCGATAAGCACCCTTATGTGTGCCGTTTTACAAAATTTTTAATTAATTTTGACCCATTCAATATAGAAATTGCGTAAAATATATTAGCGCGCCTACCATTATCCCTAGGACATAAAATGCTCCCTCCCACCCACCCACCCGACTTCAGAAAGTTTGAGAACCATTGGCGCATCCAAAAGAAAAAAAAAAAAAAAAAAAGAAAAAGACTCTCGAAACAAAAGATCTATTCATACATGTATATGCACCCGATGAATTAAATTCCTTCACTGATTGAACGGTTCTTAGAACAAGAAAAGCCGAAAACTCTAAAGATGAGTGCCCACCGGAATGAAGGGAGTCAAGTCAAGCTCTTCTCTCTCCGTCGAATCGGGACGCTATTGATCGACAGCATAGAGATAGGAAGGGGGAGGGGGGCAGATTGTCCTTCTCCTCACTGGAGGTCCTTGTTTCGATATTAATTTAGATATCGGGGGGGTAAAGCAGGATCTCCTCCAGCTTTCCTCTCGGCACGTGGAGAGGAAAAGTCGATCGAAAGAGGGGGGAGGGGATGGAGGAGATGACCGGGATGCCATGCGCGCGCGTTTCGCCTCTCTGCCAAAATTTTTAAGTGGCACGACCCTTTGCTAGTCGTGTAACAAATAGTGTTTCATTCAAGCGTGTAGTAACAAAAAGATACAGGGCTTCCCGAAAAGCAGTACCGTGTTTTTAAAAACGAATAAAATACAAACGAGTAGAGTTATTACAAAAATTCTTGCAGGGAACGCAGAGCCTGATTATGACCAACTGGGCCCCGGGCATTCGTGAATTTTGGGGCCCCCAGTCTATGAAATTTTTTTTATATTTTTCATAAAATTTTGATATAAAAAAGACTATTTCAGTACATTTGATATTGGGGGCCCTTTCGAGCCGGGGGGGTCCGGGCTAAGTCCCGATTTGCCCATGCGATAATAAGGCTGTGAGGGAACGAATGTGTGAACATTTTTTTGTTCTTTTTTCAACTCTGTTGATACAAAATTTCACCGACAGGTGGAGCTGCGGGTACTGCACTCGGCATCAGTGGTTGGTAACTGCATGGCAATATTCTCAAAATGTCCTCCATTCATCACAGTTACATGAATGAAATTAACACACACTTAAAGCAACGTCTCTAACGGAATGGCTGCACCTAGGGTGGGCCGAAAATATGTTTTTTTCGAAATTACTATACCCTTAGTGTGCAAAATATGTGGTTGGTTAGTGGTCCTTATTAACCAAAAAGAAAACGGACTCTGTCAGAGAAAGTCTTCAGCCTGCGCATTCAACTCAGACTTTTGAATTTTTACCCAAAAATGTTAAATTTTCAAAAAGATTTCTAGAAGTTACAAGACATTGACAAAACTGTTCCATGGTCGGAAAATACCCGGAAAGGGTCGTATAACATCTAGTAGTGTCTGTTTTTTAAGTCTGAGTTCCTCCGAAGGCTCTGAAAATTAAGCAAAAATCACCAAAATTAGCACGTTTTAAATGTTTTCGGCATTGTAACCCTTTAATGCGCAGTGTTCCCACTCTGGGAACACCAAATTCTGACGTTTTGACTGTTGCCAGTCACGAAGAATATATTTAATAAAAAATAAATATAATAATAAAAAAAATAATAAAAATTTCTATAAAAATAGTTGCGGGCGACATAGCTCCACGAGAATACTTTACTTTTTAGCACGTCATTTCCCGTAAAAAAAATTGTCACGATTACTTTTAACAGCACTGACATCAGCTGAAAAATGGAAGAATGCGGGAACAGATGGATACATTGTCCAATGCTGAAAAAGGGGCAGCAGTCAGCAGTTGCCATCGCTCGTCTTAACTACCAGCAAGATGGCGGACGATCGAAACGTTCATCGCGTGTCACAGATCTAGAGACCCTTTTTTTTGACGACAGCTGGCTGTGCCGCACAGGCAGCTGTCGTTGCGGTTGGAACAGCCTCAGTATAAAGAACTATATTTCATTCGAAAAGGTATAGACCTGACTGAATTCACCTGCATTGGGTCTGACGGCGAGAGAAAGAACACTGGCGTCTATGCCGGCTTTATTCGTCTTTTAGAAGAGTATTTACAAATGAACGCGAGCTGCTATAGGGATTATTTGCCAACTGCATTCCAATGAATTGCCGTTAAGACATCTATTTGAAAAAGTTGACGGGAAGACATCAGGTCCAAAGGGTTCTTTCGGAGAAATAGGTAAGCAGCTTCCAACTTGCCGCAACCAACAAGTCGTTGAATTTGAAAGTATTGAATTATCGCTACCTGAAATAGAAGTTAGTTTGCAAAGCAAAGATCAGGCTTCTCTTTACAGAATTTGTGAGGTTATATGAAGTGGTTGTTGCCCAAACCATCTGGCCGAGTCAATTCCTGGACCTATACACCACGCTCGATGCATCGTGATGCTGCAGCATTGTGAGAAACTACATATCTACTAAAAGTCCAGCCCCAGAACTAAAGACATTGACAGAACTCATCGTCAAAGTTTATGCCCCCACGTGATGTGAAATTAAGTGCAATAGCACGGTAAACAAGGATGCAAAGAACTTTTGTCTCACAATTAGAAAATTGGATAATTCGCCTGAAGATCTTCACGCCTGACTCGAACGCCATGCCTTCTGGAGACATCCATAAAACATACTAGTCAATATGTTCGAAGACATGGACAACGATATTCGGCAGCAGGCATCCAAAAGATCTTGGAAGCAAGGGTGACTCAAAGTAAACGCTAACGAAAGCGTTACGGAAGTTTACACCACCAAAGATAAATTCCATTGCTGAAGAATGCACCGATTTAGTAATTTGGGAGAAAGAGAAGATAAAGTCACCTCCAATTGTTGATATAGGCTTAGCAAAGAGGATCTAAATAACATCATCGTCGAAAAATGAAGATTCATCGAAAAAAACTCCAGCTATTCTCGATTTGCAGCCACCCTCCTCGTGGTAGTGCTTTATAGTCGATTATTCGATGAACCGAGAGCTGCAATTACTTCTTCTCTACTCAAACACGACGCAGCGTAAAAATTTCTTGAAAAGTAAATAAGTAAAATCACGTGCAGTCTTAATACGTCAAGCATAAAACTGTGGAAATTTTCGCTATATTTGGTGATTTTTGTAGAATTTTCAGAGCCTTTGGAGGAACTCAGACATACCAAACAGGCAATAGTAGTTGTTATACGACCCGTTACAAGCACTTCCGACCATATAATAGTTTTGTAAATGTCTAAGAATGTCTTAATTTTTTTTTTTTTCAAATTTTCACATTTTTAAGTAAAAACTCTGAATTGAATGCGCAGGCTGAAGACTTTTTCTGACAGAGTCTGTTTTCTTTTTGGTTAATGACGACCACTAGCCGCATACTTTGCACACTAAGCGTACAGCAATTTCGAAAAAAAAAAAAATGGATTTTCGGCCCACCCTACTGCACACTCGTCAGAGATCAATCACTGCAACTCCGCTAGTGAGGTGCTATTTTGCCAGTAAACCACATACTTCAAATGACCTCAGAGAGAAAAGTCACATAGACAACATTTTGAGAATAGTTTCATGTAATTGGTGATCAATGTTAATGAATCTAGTAGCCTCAGCGCCACCTATCGGTAGGGCTTTGTACTAACATAATGTATTAGAAAAGAAAAATTCCAGATGTCACACATTCATTTCTTACTAGAATTTGTTAAATTAACTGTTCGTTAGTGCTTTATTCATTTTTGCGACACCCTGTATATATAATAGTGTGAAACGGGTGATTTATTTTGTCACACCACCCCGTCTTGAATTCAGTGGCGCATCCAGGAGAAGTTACTAGGGATAGGGGCGATTGAGTAAGACGAGGCTTTTCATCAGAGATGGACCATCCAGCAGGGCCGGCTTTACCATTAGGCGAACCTAGGCGACCGCCTAGGGCCGCCCATTAAAGGGGGCCGCCGATCAAATAATTTTCAATAAAAATCTAAATGCATGTTTTTTTTTTTACCGTTCCCAGATTTTGCCTAGGGCCGCTAATGACTGCTGATTCTTGAAAGAAACTTCTTTAACGATCTCGAAATAATTTGCATCCTTCACAATTTTTCTAATCGGGGTTTCTTTTTTCGGTTTTTGATGCAGAAGATTTAACAAATAATAGTGATCAGCACTTGAAAGACAAATGTAAGAATGCAGAAAGACTGCTTACAAATAAAAACACAGAAAAAGATATTAATGGAATGAACCTTTTTACGGAGCTCAGTACTTTTAGAAACATCGCAGCAGATAATATGTCTCCTGCAAGTACTTTAAAATATTTACTTGAAACAGGATTGGATGAAGTTTTACCGAATTTATGCATCATACTGAGAATTTTATTAACAATGCCTATGACTGTTGCATCTGCTGAACGCAGCTTTTCAAAACTAAAGCTCATTAAAACTTACTTAAGATCAACTATGTCTCAAGAAAGGTTAGTTGGATTGTCTCTAATATCAATTGAAAATGACATTGCGCGTTCACTCAATTACACGGAGTTAATTGATGAATTTGCAAATAAAAAGGCCCGAAAAATCCCGTTATAAAATATGCCACTAAACAATCTTCTGAAGAAGATTTAATGCATTATTTGGTTTTTGATTCTTCAGCTGAGTAAATATAAAAGCCAATAGTTCAAATTATTTCTGGGAATGAGTCTTCACCAACCAGCAGAAGATTCTTCCATTGACTGATATTACACTAATCCATTACACTAACACGATTGACTGATATAAACCCTAAAAACAAACTAGCAAATAATCTTTTTTGCCAATTCACGATCAACTGTAAATTAGCTATTTTTAGAAATGTATACTTCTTTTTTACTATTAAAATTTAATAATTTCTATTCATATTTTTTAAATTATGTTTTGTTTGCATTATTTTAATGTGTCCTAAAGGAATCAAGAACTGGTTTATTAAACTAAAGCTTAACAATCGTATTTTATATTGGTCCTAACCAAGATAAATTAAACAAATAAGCAAAAAAAAAATATTGTATAAATCAGAGGTTTCCAAACTGTGTGTGAATATTTTTTCACAATGAGTGAACCTATTATACATGTATCAATGCATTTATGTATATGTACGTTTGTGTGTATGGAGGCATTAATGTTTGAAAATGTGTACAGGGCCACCTATCTTGATTTTGACCAGGGCCGCATACTTTGCCTAGGGCCGCCAAATTTCTTAGGCCGGGCCTGCCATCCAGGGCTTGGTTACCAGACTAAGCAAGAGAAACGCGTGCTTCCCTTCCGAATGCCAAAGTCCTCCAAATCATTAAAAGAAATTTACAAGTGCCCGATGTGTTTACAACTTTTACTAGTTATTCTTGATGCATCCTAAATTTTATGATATTCAGCGTTTCAATTCGCCAAGTTCCAATCGCCATTTCGAGGATGAATGATGCAGCCTTGAAACGAGCCTCACCATGGCACAGTGGTTATATGCCACTGAAATTGGTAGATGGCCGAAGTGTGAAGGTCCCTTGTTCGGGTCCCATCGCGCGGCTGTCGATCTAACGGTCTGGAGTTTTGGTAGGTTTTCTCCAGATGTAACGTGAATACGCGTTAGAACCCCTTAGAAAGTCCTCCTACCAAGGCAGCCCCCCCTTGACAGATCGCCCTAGTGTAGCGTTGTCGTAATCACACACACACACACACACGCAGCCTTGAAACGAACGTTAAAAATCAGCAAATAAATAAATTAATCCATCTGGTGTCCATAACCTTTTAGAAATGTTAGCAGAGTTAAGGCACAAACATAGTAAGCGTGGAATTTTAACATAACATTTACTTTATTGAATTAGAACGGAAGAAACAGGCACATCGCATAACAAGGTAACATCAAGAAGGAAAAAAGTATAGAAGTAAAAAGAATGCGTGCGCGAGCACAGTTACAGTTAAGTAGATAAATGATTATTGTGGGATACAGAATTCAGGAGGACAAGACATTGCACAGTAAAGAAATAAACAATTCAATACTCAACAATTTTCTGAAGCTGTTGAAATTTTTATGATTGAAACCTATTTAAAGAAAAATATATGTGATGCATATTCTACAGCTTACGAAATATTGTAACAATAGATTAAAGCTGTTGTGAACTAATAGTATTTAAATATATGTAAAATACTCAATATATATATGTTGCATACTTTTATGTCGCATTTTTGGGACACATTTTTCGGACTATTTTCAATAAAGGGGGTGAGAGATGAAATGGCACATTTTTCGTGGAGGTGCGTTATTATATAGAATGTGCATTCGGGAGAAACTGATTACAGATCCTTTCTTTAACAAGTCGAAGAAAAGTCTCCGATTTGTTTTCTAAGTTACAAGAAAAACAAAAACAAAACAACTGAAAAGCGTTTCGAGTAGATCGAAGAAATCAGAGTTGATAGAGAAACTGCCAAAAGATGGCGCAACAATACTGTTGTAAACTAAGACCAGTCAATTTGTTTAAAAGGTAATGGAAAATAGCAATTTCCGGCATCTGGATGCTGGGAAGGTTTTTGTCGAAATTCGTAGTGCATTTATTAAGATAGAATTCTCTTAAATAAATCAACAAATAAAATAAAAGGAAACTGGTTATTTTTATATCATATTATTTTATACTATTTCATCACGAATGGAGAGAAAAAGAATTCATTTGCGATGAAATAAAAAAAAAAAATGAATGAACATTAACTGTATAAATAAACGACGACTTCTTCAATTGATCATCAATTGAAGGATTGAAAATATTCATCAAAATTTTAACTCATCAATTACTGATGAGTTAAAATTTTGACCGGTTCCAACCTTAAAAATTGAGTATTGAGTTGACTTCTACTCTTCTTCAGGAAATGAACAATGATTGTTTGTTCATTTAAATTATAAAAATTATGCATAGACACTTTATAATTTCTTTTTAATAAATTAAGGAAAATTTACTGCTGTGCTATCTTCTTAATTATGCCCATAAATGTTAGTTTGCCCTTTATTTAGGACGCCACGGTATATTTACAGGAATTATTTTGATTTCCACTCGAAAAAAAAAAATCCTGTTTCATTTAAATCTGTACAACTTAAGTAGCATTGACCTTCCAGATACAGCAGGAAAAAACAAAAAAATTAAGTACTAACAATGGAAAAATACACGCAAATATAGAAACGAAATACGCTATTGACCAAATGTTGCTTTTATAGTATGGTTCGACTTAGTATGTATTTTTTTTTCTGTGGCTGTGTCTTTTCAAGAGAATAATAAATTAAAAAAAATCACTTATAGTTTGTTTTTATTTTTTCGTTTGCTGGTACAATTACGCCCATTACTTGTCCGGTCATTCGGCGATATTTTTACCTGCGACAACCCATTGCCATTAGAGATGAGTTCGGGCTCATTTTTTGAAGCCCGAGCCCGCCCGAGCCCGAAGACTTTTAATCCGAGCCCGCCCGAGCCCGAGCAATATTATTAAAGTTGGAGCCCGAGCCCGAAATTTCAGCTAAAGACAAATAAAATTAACTACTTCATTAAGAGGATAAAATAATTTTTGGAGCTTCACACACCTTCTAGTCCCCCGTGCCGCTATTTTTTTAAATAAGTACGTCTATTTATCCCATGAATCACTTTTTAAAATCTGTTTCAAGGAGTATGTTCAACAGAGAAATTTTTCACGAGCCCGAGCCCGCCCGAGCCCGAACGCAATCGTGAATTACAGAGCCCGAGCCCGAGTCGGGCCCGGGCTCGGGCTGAGCCCGTCTCATCTCTAATTGCCATCCGACGCAGAGGCATCAGGCAAAACTCTGTGATGTTTATGCAAGTTTTAAGTCCCACTATTGCGTGTTTGGAACAGAAGTTTTATTCACTCAAAACAAGTTTTTTTGTTCTTCTTTTTTACAAAGAAGCGCCTTTGAAGAATGGTTCCTGGCACGGCATCCCCGAATTCGGTGCATTGTTCTAGCAAAATAATGTTATATAACACGTTTCGATTTGGATTCATTTCCCCAATCCCCCCTTTCTCTCCCCCTGTGTTGTTGTTAGTGGCAATAGTCAGAACCTGGACTGGTAAACCAAGAGTATTTTGGGGAGCTGCTGCCGGAAGGGGTATCCCTGACGCCGTGACTCTGCAACGATGGGTGGGAAATACGTTCAAAGCAACTAAGGCATCAGAATATTTATTTTTAATCGCTGTTCGTTTGAGCCAAAAAATTAAGAGGATTTTTTCATTGAAAATATCTCTGAAAGTTACGGACTATTATCGAGAAAGTTAATTATTTTAACTTATAGCATGTATCAGTTTTGTTTGTTTGATGCAAATGAATAAAATAAGACAATAACTGCCCATAGAGTTGACTGTATTGGAATTCTTTTAAGGGTCATTCTACATTAAACTTAGGTTTTCGAAGTTAAAATTTACATAAAAAAGTCTTCAATTTTAAAAAAAATTAATTATATTCCTCTTTTTCATAATTCTTTGTATCGCCATTTAGTTGGTCACATTATTTTTGATTTATTTTATTTATTTTATTTTATTTTATTTTAGATTTATTTTATTTTATTTTATTTATTCATTTTATTTTCTTTTTATTTTTTTTTTTTTTTTTTTTTTTTTGTGTAACTGAAATTTTGGACTTGAACGGAGGATACACACTTATAACAAAAATTACACTTTTATGAAAGAAATAATCAGTGCACGATATTTCATTGGAGCATTCAATACAGATGTGAAATAAATTTTAACTTTTGTATTTAAAACTATCGTTTTAATGGATATTTACAGGAAAAATGAGAACTTAACAATCTTAAAAATTAAGTGATTCGTTAAATTTATTTTTTAAATGATATTTAAAATTTTTTATTTAAATAAACCTGTATGTTATATTAAAAAATTTTTGGACTAATTACAAATTATATATTAGTCACATAATTGATTTTTTTTTAAAGTTATATTCTCCGTTACATTTTATTGATACAAAATGCCATGTTTTGTTTTCAATATCATGTTGATTTAAAGTTACCACATCATTTTAATTTAGATTTTACTAAAACAGTGTTTTATTATTAAGTAAAAAAATAATTTTAAAAAATAAACAATTCTTACTTTTTAATATCAAGAACGGAAGATACACAAAGTTATCTATTTTACTTCAGAGAGAAAAATTCTGAAATTCTGACAAATTAAGCTGTTTAACAGACCATGGTGCTATTAGTTTATTTCAATTTGTGTACTAAGACTAAAAGCAGAGACTAAAAGCAGATATTGAAAACGGCTACCTCACCTGTGATTCTAATCCTCTGTAATGAGGTGACAGGACTGCCATTTATGGGAAATTCTTGTACTAAATTGCATTTTGAACGGAGGATACAAGAAAGACCGTGACTGTGATTCAAAGGATAATTAATGCTGAAATTTTTATTTATTTTGTAACAGAATTCACTTAAACTGTAAAAAAAAAATATTTAGTAACTGAAATTACTCTATTAAATCTATATCCCTTTTTGTATTTAACAAATAAGTGAAAAAATTAAATGGAGGAAAATATGTTGTAACATGTAACGGAGGTATACAAGTATCCCTCTATTCATTGATAAAAAGCAAATAAAAAAAATAACATCATCAGTTTTTATTAACTATATCTAAAAATATGTCATAATATTTAAAATATCTTACAAAATATCCTAAAATAATTATTTCTAAAACTACCAACCACAAACTGCAAATAGCGAGTTTTTTGTAGAATGACCCTTGAGTACTCCTGTAAAAGAGCCATAACTATTTTATAAAAATTAAATTTAATGAACAGTTAATTTTAGTAACAAAATACAACTACCTTTTAGTTACCTCTGCGGTAAAACCAATGTGTGGTAAAGCCGCATATTATTTTTCCCATTTCTCAAATTTTTATTGCGTGCCCGCGCTTCGCACGGTAGGAAACGAGAATTTTCCTTACATGTGTAATCCTAATTAATTCCAGTGATGTGGAATCTAAAAAAAAAAAAAAAAAAAAAAAAAGCAAAATTATTTGATTCTTCACGTAAAGTTTACGTCATGAATACTAACCTTGCACCATTGCAATATGATGACTCGAACAACTACGTCAGTATCATTCGCGATCAAAAAAGTGAAAAGCTTAACGGTTTGCAGAAAACTCCTGACCTTCAAAGTGTCTCATTTGTACATCATACTGTGCTTTAGGTTCAAGTTGTAGCATTAAATACCTCAGACACTACATGAAATTCACAACCGCTTATTTTAAAATAGCTGCGCACCCGCTCTTCATACGGAAAGGAGCGAATATTTTCAGTATTTCATGTCTGCATGTGCCAAACAGATCTGTATGTGACAAAACAGAATTTCATTTTTAGAAAAGTTCAGGTAATCTCCTCTGTTGAAATTACTGCGGGATATATTAACGCAAATTAGAATTACTTATCGTTTAGTTGGTTGTAAGACAACCTTTGAAAAAGGATAAACAGAACACTTTTAATTTCATGAAATATTTATTAACGTGGCATATTGTGATTTATTCATATTATCCTTAGAAATCTACTAATACTACCTATTATGTTACAATAATACTATCTATCTTCGCTTCTCCCTCTTCAAGGCTCTTAAAAGAAACAGATTATTTGGCACCAATGGGACCTTTTTATTCTATGGCGGTTCTTTGCAATTTACGCATTACCATAAACAACAATCATTTCACATAATGGTTGTCATTAAGGAAGCTCTTCATATATATTTAATTTATGCATAGTTTTGTAAGATTGGCGTATTTAGTACCGCAAAACTTTTCATATCACCGTGGTGGAAAAGATCCAATTGGTGCCATTTTAAATATCCATATATCCAGCTTATAAATCCTCCATGGTCCAGTCTCCTGAATAACATCAAACAGTGTAAACTCGAGGAGCTATTTAGAATCGCTTTAATTGTGACAGGACGTTAGAGTTGCAGAGTTTACAAATTTCCCACATTTTTTAAATTCATGACGTCACTGTTTAACTGCCGTAAAAGATACCCCGGTTGGTTGAGGGAGTTGATTTGGATATTTTGCATAGTAGTTTTCAAACGGTATCATATTAAAACTTACAACGACATTGAAAAATTTTTTGCTTTTTGTAGGACCACTGTGGAGGAAGGTAATCCAATGTTAAAATAAAACTATTTTAATTCGCAACATTCATATGCAAGAAAACATATATGCCCGCGGCATAATTAAATGAAAAAAAAAGTAAATAGAAAATTTTTAATATATCGCGTTTTAAAACGAACTTTGTAGCTTTTAAAATGAAGAACATTTTCAGCAGCGTTAAAACATTTCAATTTTTAAATGAGCAACGGATTAAAATACCACTTATAATAATAATAATTGAGAATTTCTTAGTTGTTTCTATAGTAAGTTTTAGTTAAAATATCGCCTCCTTGTGTTAAAAAAAAAAGATCAGGAATAAATGTGTTAAAATTGTGGCGTAATTTTTACGCATCTTAAAGCAATTGACGACGTAGGTCCTCACTTGCGAATTAAAAATCCGATGCCCCATTTAAAAACTCTCTATCTAGGTTGAAAAAAAAACCTGTTTTCTAATCCTTTCTGTTGCAATTCAACATAAATTCTCGCGCCATGATTTATGAATGTAATGGCGTTTGCTCTCTGCGTTGATGCTATTAAATTCTAAACATTATTTTATATTAAAACTAGCTGAAGTACCCGTTCTTCGCACGGGAATGAATGGACTTTTTGATATTACGATTTGTGGTGATTACTATTCATTGTAATAAACAGATATAGCAAAGTGGATATCGCTTTATATTGTGTCCAATAATCATGCATACCGAATTGCAAGGCAATCGTTTGTACGGTGCAGAAGGCCATGCGGCGTAGCGCAATCTAGTGGCGAGTTTTAGCAAAACGGATACGGCGAAAATATTTTTCGCATTCAGATATCGATGTATACGAATTTTCATGACGATCGGCTGGACAGTCCTGAAGTTCATGTGTTGACGCGACATCTAGTGGCAAGTTATAGGAAAATGGATAGCGCCAAACTCTTCCCCGTGTTCAAATATCTATGTATACCTATTTTCATAGCGATCATTTGCACAGTCAAGAAGTGATACACTGCAGGGCCATCCAGTGGTTCAATAAAGTAATGATTTGCTACAGCACCGTCAAGTGGCGAGTTATAGCAAAATGGATAACGCCAAAATATTCTCATTGTTCAAATAGCTATGTATACTGATTTTCATAGCGACCGTGTTCAACTATCTATGTATACCAATTTTCATAACGATCATTTGCACAGTCAAGAAGTGATACACTGCAGGGCCATCTAGTAGTTAATTAAAGTAATGATTTGCTACAGCGCCGTCAAGTGGCGAGTTATAGCAAAATGGATAACGCCAAAATATTCTCATTGTTCAAATAGCTATGTATACTGATTTTCATAGCGACCGTTTGAATGGTCAAGAATTTGGCGTGCTGCAGCGTCATCTAGTGTCGACTTAAAATAATAATGCATTGCAGTGTCATCTAGTGGTGAGTAACATCAAAAGGAACGCAGTTAGAATATATTCTTCGTGCTCAAATGTGTAAGTATAAAAAATTTTATGCCGATCGGTCGAACGGTATAGAAGTTGATGCTTTTCAGCGCCATTTAGCGGCAAGTTACAGCAAAATGGATAGTGAAAAATATTCTCCGTGTTCTAATATTCGCGTGTACCAAATTTCATCGAAATCGGTTGGACGATATTCGCATAGCAAACGGCTAAACGGAATAGAATTCGACGTTCTGCTGCGCCACCTGGTAGCAAGTTAGAGGAAAACGGATAGCATAAAAAGCTTCTCCATGATAAAAGACTTAGGTGAACCAAATTTCATGGTGCAACGGTGCTCAACGGTGCTGGAGTTTTTCAACCTCATACACTCATACCAACATTCATTTTTATCTATAACCAGTGTCATTATATATCCCAGTCTCAAATAAAATCCAGTTTCAAATCTAAGCCTCGCCAAAGTGCCAACATACGCCATTTTGCAAGCGTTTTTTCAGGAAATCATTCGAAGCATTGACTTAGCAGCAATAATATATGGGAAATGGTTCGACCGCGAAAAAGTAAAGCAAGCCTTTATTTGAAAAGTTGAATCCCTTAATACAGCCGAATTTTTTAAAATTATCAACTATAACGTGTTTTATTCATCATTACTCCGATGTACTAAATGAGAAGATTTCAATTTTCTGAAATTTGGCGGAATTCCCCCAACTTAAATCAATGTACTGATTTGGCGAGAATTCTGGAGATAGATCAATTGAAATCCCTTAATAACTGCATTATTTCTTCACGGATCATTAAAATTTAACGCTGTATTCTAATAAAACCTTTGCACTTGTTTTCAAAAATCTATTTCCTTAAGCTCTCAATAAATTGCGCCAAGCCGAAATCTGTGCAAACCGCTAGAACTCACTTTCACAAAATCGGCATTTGAGCCATTTTATTTTTTCGCCAAACTAAAATAATTTACCTATTAGCCTCGGAAATCTTCAATTCTTATTATTTTGCGTGTAAAGCATTACATTCCTGCTCTGATTTTTTAAACAAAATAATAAAGTAAATAAAAAAATTTGTTAGTAAAAAACACAACACATGAAGATGTGTATAGTGTTAGGGATACTGCACGTTTCAACCAAAAATTGTTTTTGTACGCCGTCGTCAGTGCAGGCCAAAACAAATTTTTGAGGTTGAAACGTGGTTTCCTTTTACCTATAACATCTCTACTTATGTGTGGTGTTTTTACAAAGTTTGTGTTATTTACTTTTACCCTGTAGAGTTCTAAAACCTGTCTGTTGCAATTCAACATAGTGTGTGTGTCTCGCGCCATGATTTATTAATGTAATGGCGTATGCTTCTCCTTGCGTTGATGCTATTAAAATTCTAAACAATATTTTGTATGTATTAAAATTTAGTTAAAAAAAACCAACGTAATTTAAAAACTCTATCGATAATTTTTTCGTTTTTATTTTAAAAGAGAGAGAGAGAGAGAGAGAGAGAGAGAGAGAGAAAGAGAGAGAGGGGGGGGGGAATATTTCACGATTTGTCAAAATATGAAAAAGTTATGACTGATAGAATTCAAGATGCAACAGTTTAAAAATTATTTTACAAAAAAAAAAATTGGCAAAAAAGATACTTAGTTTAAACATTCCTAAAAGTCTATAAATTATGTTACATATTCAGGACAAATTGTTTTTAACAGAAAATCTTCTCTTTTATTCGATGATACAAATGCCGTTTATCTGCCAGCGTAATTACCGCCGTTATTACGAATTAGTTGAGAAAAAATGCCAAAAATTGTATAAAACATAAAATTAAAAAAAAATCTAGGACGAATTTTGAAAATAATCTCCTCGAGGTGCACAACTTCACGTTTAGAACTTCCTGAGTACCAAATTTGGTAATTCTACGTATAGCCGTTTGTCCGTAACCTCGCCCACACACACACACAAACCCACAGACATCTTCTTTTATAATAACGAGATTTTTTTTATTTATTTTATTTTTTTTTTAAAAGAGTAACTGAAGATACTTTTACTACCAGAATTTGTTATTTCGCAAGTGAAAAATGCATTGAACACCAATATTCAATTTACGGTAATTATGTATTTTTTTAACAGTAGAAATAATAAAATTTTGATGTACTGTAAGCACAATGCAGAGCATTGGCTTGCGCTGCTTGTTGACACATATTAGTAAAGAAAATTCCTCTAGGCTGAGATTTTTTTAACAATATCTCTGTCAAATGCAAGTAAGACAATATATTTTCTTTTCGGTCAGCCAACATCGACAGTCAGTCGGGTTTTAAAAGTTAATGTTGAAAATGCACAACTTCAGTGGTGGTAAAACAGGATTTAAGAACTTTAAAATGTTTAAAAAATTGGAATACATATTTTTAATTCAACTTTTTTTATTTTTTCAAATCACTATTCTATCTAACACAAGACGTTCCAAAAGAAACTGCTATTTAAAAGATGGAATAAATAAAACTTTAAGATAACATACATAAAAGGTGCTTATCAAGCTGTACGGCCGTTTCGGGCGAAAATTGTTTGAGCTTCTTCAGCAGAAGTGTCAAAGATGTCAGCATAGAGATTTAGATCTGAAAAGCTTCGAAAATTGTTACAAATGAATAAAAATATTTTATGTTTTAAAAATTGTCTTCAAATATTTTTAAAAAGGACGTTGGTTTTTAAATGTTTGCAGTTAGTGTGACACATGTACTACAGTAATTTTTTACAATAGTGTTTGCATTAATGTAATATTTTGGTTACAATGTCAATGAAAATACCAGATAATTGCTTATGACTTTATAACAAGGTAAGTTGACAGTGGGCTTGTGTTCTATGGGCAATTGGTACAGAATATTTTGCCGTTCTAAGGGAGATAGTTAGAAATATAATCGAAGTCACTATAACGGAATTCAAAATATTGTTTTTCAATAAAGTAATTATAGCTCTAGCACTCCCCCCCCCCCCCCTCCAAACGAAAATCCTGGGTGCGCCACTGGATGTTAATATTAAACACATACTGTCCACACTGTAGAATTCTGGCGAAAGGTCGAAAATTATCCAGTCGAAGCGTACGCACAGTTTGATTAAGTACCTTTTATGTATGTTATTTTACAGTTTTATTTATTTCATTTTTAATATTCTATCTATTCTGTAGATTTGGAGGAAGGGCCAAGTTTTTTCAGGGGAAGGGGGCAGCATTTTTTTCAAAGGGGAGCACCGCCCTAAAATACACCCCCGGGCTACGGGGTTGAATAGATGCTATCTGTACATTTTCAATAGGCTACATGGTACAGCACATGGAAATTGCATTCAGAAATTTTGTAGCAATTGAAGCATTTGCAGTTAGAGAACGGATGGACAGACAGACGCAAACCAAAATCATAAACACTTTTCAACTTTATTAGAGCGCGTTTCAAAACATGTGTTGTTTATTTTTCAATAGGATCTTAGTATAGTATAGTATAGTCCCTACTAATAACATGCTTGAAATTTGTAGCAATAGATGTCTATTACCCTTTGAGGCGCAACCCTTTCCCAATGCTTAAAAAAGGGCAGCCGTTGCCATCGCTCGACTTAACGACCAGCAAGATAGCAGACGATCGAAACGTTCATCGCGTGACACAGATCTAGAGACCCTTTTTTGACGACAGCTGGCTGTGCGGCTGCCCTCTTTTCAGCATTGGGCAATCCATCGAGCTGTTCTCGCATTCTTCCATTTTTCAGCAGATGTCAGTACTGTTAAAAAGAATCGTGACCATTTTTTTTTACGGGAAATGACGTGCTAAAAAGTAAAGGATTCTCGTGGCGCTATGTCACCCGCAACTATTGTTATAGAAATCAAATCTATTCCTCGTGACTGGCAAGAGTCAAAACGTCACAGTTTGGTGTTCCCAGAGCGGGAACGCTGCGCGTTAAAGGGTTAAGGGGAAGGGGGCAGCATTTTTTTTTTTTTAAACGGGGGCACTGCCCTAAAATACACCCCCAGGCTATGGGGTTGAATAAATGCTACCTGTACATTTTCAATAGGCTACATGGTACAGCACATAGAAATTGCATTCAGAAATTCTGTAGCAATTGAAGCATTTGCAGTTAGAACGAATGAGCAGAACAGACAAACCAAAATCATACACACGTTTCAACTTTATTGGAGCGCGTTTCAAAACATGTGTTCTTCACTTTTCAATAGGATCTTAGTATAGTATAGTATAGACCGAAGTAATAACAAACACGCTTGAAATTTGTAGCAATAGATGCCTATTAACTGCAGCTAAATCACGGACAGGCATTGCGAAGTGTTCAACTTTGCTGGAGAGTGTTTTGAAAGTCAATCGAACATTTGCGTGAGGAGCGTTCGGAAAGTAACTCCAGAGATATTTGAGACGCAACTTAATTGCTTTACTGCCAGACAGCGTTCCAGACAGAAGACAAAGCGGTTAAGAGACACCAAAATAACAGATGCAGAGAGTAGTTTCTTTTCTTTTCTTTTTTTATTTCTTAATCTTATCCCCGACTTTCCAATTTATTCAGGTAAATAGATGTTATCTAACCCTACCACCTGAATACGGTTTTGCAGCATTCTGAAAATAAATAAATAAATAAATAAAAATAAAAGTGACGCAAAGGAGTGGCCAATATGACTCCGCTGGAGCGAGACGCCCGAATCAAATGAAGTTTTTTGCATTTGGCCACGTGTTAATGATATACCAGGTGTAAAAATACATCCTAATGATGTAAACGAAAGTGAATAGCAACGTAAGTCAAAACTTTTCAAAAGTTGTGTTGCTAATTGGAGAGATCCAGAGTCTTATTATCGCATGGGCAAATCGGGACTTTGCTGAGGGCCCTCAATTTCAAATGTTGTTATGAAATATTCTTTTATAGGTCAAAATTTTGCGAAAACAAATTTCATAGATTGGGGTCCCGAAATTCAGCAATAACTGGGGCCCCTGGTAATCATAATTGGGCCCTGAAGAGATTTATGCCGAATTTTGAAATTTTCCATTCCATTTTGGGATTCGCAGCTAAATCTAGCAACTTTTCATTGCATTTTGGGACTAACGAATCAGCTAGGAAAGTTAAGTGGGCAGGATTACCATAGCTGGCTACAATTCCAAAACATAATTAACCACATTTTGTAAGCAGTAAATTTTGTGAAAATACAGCAATTTTTTAGCACTAGGATGCTAATTCGTTTAGTCCCAAATTTTTCTCTACGCGACTTCGTCGACATGACTTGAAGACAGGTTTTGCAGACATGAACTGTCACGGTGAAAATCTTTTGAAATGCGTTTGCCAGAAAGCGCGGAGTTGGGGGGGGGGAGAAGATTAAAATCTTAAAAGTCGCACAAGGCATCGCTAAGCAACGGGCCTGCTTATGAGTTGCCATCGCTAAAAATGAGTTTATCATTGAGGCCTGTTTTCCCCCAGTCACAGTATTCTATTTCATTATTCTAAGTATTATAAATGTAATATTATTTTATTATTTTAAAACAATTTTTTTATACTTTTGTCGTACTAAAGAACTCTAGATGTAGGTAATCGTTTTGTGAATCTTGCGCCATTTTCTTTCATGAAAATTTATCCTAAAATTCGAACATTTTGCTCTGAATGTAAAGGTGAGTGAACGCTTTTATAATGTATTTATAAATTCTAAAAATATGTATGTAAATCATGTTTAGTGAATAATTACTTATGTGTTATTTATAAATAAATTATTTTAATCAGAAATCGTATTACTTGAGTAGTTTTTATTCTTGTAAATAAGCATGACGTTGTGATACTATTTAGACAATTTAATTTTGCCAGTTGAAAATGTTATTTATCAGTTATATATGCTTTGATTATGTGATTAAGACTTACATCTGGTACAGTGCAGAAATACAGTAAATTATAAATTATTGATTTTTGCACGTTTATACAGAAACTTCAAATGTAGTTAATATTTTTTACAAGCGTTCATTATGCTTGCTCAATTCCAAAGTTCGATTGAGAAAGCGACAAAAGAATAATATATACTACATGAAATGTCTTTATTAAAGAATAATTAATTCAGGGATCGCGCTATAGAGCGTATTTTATCAATTTTCTCCAATATACAGGATATCCCGAAAACACTGAAATGCGCTTTAATACATCATTTGTTAAAGATTAATCTTGAATTGTTTAAAATAACGTAGGAAATACGACTACGTTCATGAAATATTCATTATAAAAATGTCTTTCTCATTTGTGTATTTAGTTATTTTAAAGTATATTAAATATCCACTTGTGAAACTAAAATAAGCAATTGTGAATCGTGAGAGTAAGCACTACTTTGTTTTTCCTTCAAATTATATGCATCTATTTTATGTAAATATGTATCATAGCAAACAAATTAATCATGAGTTCGTACTTGAATTAGTAACACAATTACTACTTAAAACTACATTAAATAACGTTTGAAAGCACTGGGAAGCTTAAGAAATGCCTGATGTATACGTGAAGACTCGAGCATCCGTAGGCCTCTTTGGATGGCTCATCAAAATACACGCGCAGGCCCGTTACTAATTGCGAAGGCCCAGCACAAGGTTTGCAATTTTCGATAACTGATCGGAAAGTTTGCTGTCATAAAATAACTTCAAAACCGAGCTTGGCGATGTCTTCCGAATATAGCTAGAAACTAGGAAAGTATAGATAAAATATGCCTGGCGAAGATTGTAAAATAGTGTTAGTAGGAGATTTTAATAGAGATTTCAATTCGAAATATGTGTTACCTGGAGCAAGAAAGACAAACACGGCACACTATGGGTTATGATCCATTCCAAATATATGGATCGTAATCCATATACCATTATATATACCCATTCCAAGCAGTATTTAAAATGGTGAAATATAGTTGGAATATGCTTGACGAAGATTGTAAAACAGTTTCAGTAGGCGATTTTAAGATAGATTTCGACTTCAAAGATGTGCTTTATAGAACAAAAAAGACTTGATACTTATTTTAACGCCCCCATTCTCTCAAACCTAAAAAATCACCGCACTTTGGGGAGCCTTACAGTCATGGGTCTCTAGGAGTTATGCACAAGCATCAACGCTCCCAAAAGAATGAGATGAAAACTAAAGTGAACAAATTAGCGATAAACGCACCAGCTAAAGAATTTGAAGACACCTAATTATTAAAACTACATTAATTGAGGAAAAAATGGTCACTTTAGGAATGCTGTACTTAAATGTTGTTCCAAATTGCCATTTTAATTGTAAATTAAGATTGCCATATAAATGCAAGAAATCAGAGTTTAGTTCAGATTTTCTTTCGCCGTGGTAACTGCATATGTTTAATGATCGCCACTTTGGCGAGAGTCGGGGCGTTAAAGTAGAAATCAACCCAAGAAAGACAAGCACGGCACACTCACGGATTATGATGCACATTCCAAAAATAGCATTTAAAACGGTGAAGTAGTTGGAATATGCTTGGCGGAGAAGTAAAACAGTAAAACATTTTTAGTAGGCGAGTTTTAGATAGATTTCGATTCCAAAGATGTGTTTTATGGAACAAACATACAGCACACTCATGAATAGTGATACACTTTCCAACTTAATGGACTAAGGAAAGAAAATAGGGAAGACGCATGGGTAATGATACGCTTTTAATATATAGCACTTTAGTGCGTATTTAAAATATGAAAGTGTTTCAGATTTTCTTACTTTTAATTTTTTTTTTGATGGATGCCGCAAAACACGTTTTCCCCTGCTTTCGCTTCGGTAAAGTGCAACCAATCTTGTTGAAAACTTACTTGTACCACGAATATATAAGTGCGGCAGGCTTCTCTGTAGATCTCATTCGCTTGCACTGCTTTCAATACTTACAATGAAAAATATAATTTTTATTTTCCGAACATGTACCATGTAAGGAAAGTATTGTAATCATGAAAAAAATTCGACTTCGAGATTTTGGTGTATTGACACGTTTTGGGGTCTTCTCAATTCATTTATGCTATTTTTACGAGACGTATATATGTATGTGTGTGTGTGTGAGTGAACACGATAGCTCCTAAACGGAATATTCGATATGTTATAAACCACCGTCGCAAGACCGGTATTGATTTTGATATGTATAGCACTTATAGTTTTTCTACAGGGCTACGACAAAGATTTCTTTTACATTATGGACTATGGGAGGAAATTCTTGAAGGTGCGCTAGCGTTTAAACGGTACATTCGATTGAGGTCATATTGGGTATATATGTTATAAATCACCATCGTAAGACCGGTATTGATTTTGATGTGTATAGGAATTATAGTTTTTCTACAGGGCTACAACAAAGGTTTCGTTTACATTATGGCATATGGGGAAAAATTCTTGAAAATGCGCAATCGTTTAAACGATGTATTCGATTGAGCTTCAATTTGGTATGTATGTTTGAATTATTCAACGATTAAAATTTATTTAAATGCTTGGTAATTATCTTAAGTGTTCGGAAAGTCGAGTGGAGTCACTCCAGATTTTTTTAGAGACAAAATCAAACAACACTGCCCATACTTCATTGAACATATTAATGCTCATGGGAAATCTGTTCATTTGTGTAGATTTTACGATATCAGCCCCACGACCCAATTTATTGAATTTAATTACCTATTTTATTTCATTGTGTTTTGTTTATTTATTTATTGACCTCATTTAACTTGCTAATGATTATCACTTCGTTGAAAAATCTCTCGACCTTTATATTTTTAGGCTTTTGTCTTGTTATTTCTACACCCCCCCCCTCCTTTTCTCCCCGTGGAGCAGAACTTTGTGTTATCAGTCAACCGTGATTGTTCGCAACTGATAATTAAGAGCCTATTATCCGATTTTCGATCTGGGAAAAAAAAAGGGGGGGGGGAAGTGTTAGATTAACAACTTGCAGGGTGATTGTCTGGTTATTTTAATTGAGCCAGCTGTTTGGATATTGGCCAGTTTAGACAGGGATAATTAATTTGCTTTGACTTATTAGAAGACTTGAAAAAAAGTTTGCGTTTTAGGCAGGGTTGTGCTTGAGATCTCCCCATCAAGTTTAGTGTTGGAGTTTTAACCCTTTGAGGCGCAACCCTTTCCCAATGCTGAAAAAGGGCAGCCGTTGCCATCTCACGACTTAACTACCAGCAAGATGGCGGACGATCGAAACGTAAATCGCGTGCCACAGATCTTTTTTTGCACAGATCTTCTAGAGACCCTATTTTTGACGACAGCTGGCTGTGGCCGACAACAGCCAGCTGTCGTCAAAATGATATAAATGCTGTATGTATATAAATGTCGTATAAAACGTCGCTTGTATATAAATATTGAAATTTTGACTGACAACAGTCAAAACGCCAGAGTTTGGTGTTCCCAGAGCGGGAACACTGCGTGTTAAAGGGTTAAGGATATACACTAGGGTGGTCACAAGTTATATGGGGGAAAATTTTTTAAATGTTATTTTTTGGGGCACCCTCCCCTTTTTTTCCTAAAAGTTGCCAATTGACTAGAAAACGCGATTGGCAAAGTTTTAGCTTAATTGCATAATATTAACCCGTGCCGCATCGAGATTGAATTCTTGAAAAATTACGATTTTTCCCAAAAATATCTAGTTTTTCCTTCCTTTAGTATAAACTATTTGCTCTACAGACCTGGTTCTTGTTTTATTTCATAAAAAATGTTGTTGCTTTGAACTTTTACTCTCAACAAAGCCAATATTTAATGACATTCACTGTTTTTTAGGTCTTTTTGCGAATCATACCACCAAAATCTGCATTTTTGTAAAATTAGTGAAAAAAAGACACATTAAGAATTTTAAGTAATTTTGACCGTCTTTTGTATTATTTGCATAAAAAAAAAATAAATCAAGAATTTTCAAAACTTAAACTACAATTCGTAAAATATTTTTATTTATTTGATATGCGTTTCTGAGCTTCAGAAGAAAGATCTTGATTTGTATTTCAGTTGAAGCACATCTAAGACAAAACTCTCAAATTTTCTTTATTACAATGCTATTTTTGTTGTCTGTTATTATTTACTTTTAGAATGGACATGGGTGCCCAAGCAAGGGCTATGCGTCAAGGGCGGAAGCTCCCATATTATCGTTATGATTTACATATTGGTATAACGTAAGAGTGGTTCAACACTAACACATAATATCTTTCCGGTGCAGGAATCTTGACGTGCAATAAGACTCCGAAGACAAGAATTTCGAAAGCAAAGAATTGGTCTCATCAAAAGCAGATTTTAAAATTCTGATTTAGAGGTGTTGTTCACTGGGATGTAAAAATGCTTCCTCATATTTTGAATAAAGAAAATTTAGAGAAAATAGCGATTTTAACTAGCTGTGGCGACGAAGAACTGTTAATAGGAGTTTCTCAGCTTGAAAATAATATGAGAATAACGCTTATGCAAAAGCTGTACATACAGCAGTTGAAGAATGGGAGGCAGTTGGTAAAATTCAGGCAATGTGTTTTGATACCACTTGCTGCCATAGGGGAACGTGCATTTTTTGCTGCAGCAATTACTGGATCGAAATCTTCTACATTTACCTTGACGCCATCATATTTTAGAAATCATCCTAAAATCTGTTTTTACGGCAAAGTGGGCGAAGCTACCGCTCTTCATCCAGATATTTTAAAAAAATTTCAGATTGGATGGTCTAAGTTGGACAAGACAAAGTACAAAACTGCTATTGAAGATGAAACTGTTACATAAAGAAGAACATGGAACGCAAAACTTGGAAGAAATTTCAAATTTTCTTGCAGAACATTTAAGAAATCAACAGCTTAGGGATAACTATAAAGAATTAACCCAATATTGTTTAATTTTTATAGGAGTCTCCCCAAATAGATATTTCTTTCAGGTATCTGGTGCTGTTCATTATGCCAGGTGGATGTCTAAGACAATTTATTGTCTCAAAATACTTCTTTTCAGACATCAGGTCTTATTAACAGATTTAGAAAAAGGAGGTATTACAGACATTTGTTTATTTATAATAAATATTTATGTAAAGGCATGGTTCAACACTCCCACTCAGACTTTAGCCCCAATCAAGACTTAAACTTATTGCAATACTGAAAATTTGATATAGAGGCTGCAAACAAAGATCTATAAAATGATAAGCCATCTTTGGTATCTTAACTTTTAGCAAGTTGCATTTCATTTTTTGATGAAACTTGGACAAAAAAAGCGAAAGCTTTTAAAGTTTTTAATGACTCAGATGAAAGGGGAGTAAAATTAATCCCAGTATTCAATTCCTGTTTAACTGAGGATGAAGAACAAAAGCAGTTTTTACTATAGGTAAAAACTGCTTTTGTTAGAAGTTTTGGTAGAAATATTAGTCCTAGAGCTTAGATCTCTTCACTTTTGAGGACTTATTTTTGGCGCCAAATTTGGCGATATTTCGCCAAAAGTCGCCAAGCTTGGCGACTTTTTGGTCATTTGGCGCGATTTTCCCAATGGGGCCTGGAAGTTGTTTTTCCTGCATTAAAAATGCATAATAACCTAACATTTCTCTTCTATGACGTAATCAAAATCCACGCTTTATGTAGAACCCTCGAGAAATTGACTTTTCTGGAAACCTCTTGTACCTCCTGCGTCGGCTATTTATAGAAGCGTGCATCGCCCCGAAGTAGTCAGTTGCGAGTTGAACATTCAATGTGTGAGGAGCTCTGAGTACGCTTGTTTTGTGTGAACTGATAGTGCTATAGAAGCTGTGTTTTAGCTTGCTTTGTGAAGCTGTTTTTAAAGTGCTGTGTGTAAATTCTTCATTGCTGTGTCTTAAGGGATAGTGTACTACATCCCTTGAATATTTCCACGGAATTTTAGCCTGTAAAAGTGACTTATTTTGTGTGAGAAATACAGCATTTGTGAGAGCTTCTGATCCAGGCGGATTGTTAAAAGCACGTTACTGCTAGAATGTGCTTGTGAATTGTGTGCAGCTGATTGTTCTACGAAGTTCTAGAAGAAATAAAGTTTGTGTTCCATCCTGACAAGTGACTTTTTACTTGAACTTTTTACACCAACTGGACTTTAGAACGACGAACCCCAGGAGTAGCAGAGTAATTCCGCAACAGTAGTATCCGAATATAGAAAAACTTTTCCAGACTCTTCGAAAGACACATTATCTAAGCCTTGCCACTTTAATAAAAAATTGTAAACAAAAATAATTTTTTTTTAAATAATGTGCTTCCTCTTAGGTACATAACTTTAATAATCAAATATATCTAAACGTTAGTCGTTCTCAATTTTATGCTTTCTTTGACCTTATTTTCTATTAATTCTTTTACTTAAATTTCATTTCTTAGGAGGATAAAGACGAAATATAATTTTTTGAACTTTCATAAAAAAGCCAACTTTTAGGATTCGCATCGTATCTAGTCCTGAAAATAGCATAGATGTGTGCTTTTTTTTAGGACTAGATATGATCCGAATGTTACCCTCTGAGCGTTTTGGAAATGGGCAAATAATCTAAAGTTGTTTTCACAGTAAAATTTTCATGCAATTTTTAAATTATAAAAAAATAATTTTTTTAATTATAAAAAATAAAATTTTTAACAGGAAGATTTGCAATTATTTTAAAAAAAGGCTTCTAAATTACATACAAGCTTTAATATCAAACATATTTTATGATATCTCAATGTTACAAATGATTATTATTATAGATGTACTGCAGTGAAAACTGGAATAAAGTGGACTGGATTTGACATCACGACCGCTTGGGGGGGTTAAATCTGTAAGTTTTTACATAGAAATGATGTGTGACTCATCAAGGCGGGAAGTTTTCTTCTGAAACGAGAACAAAATCATGTTTCTAGACCCAATTTTACCCATTTTATGATGGAAAGACAGCTTTTTGCGAAAAACCGCGATTTTTCTAAACTTTAACCTCAATGCGGCACGGGTTAATATTATGCAAATGAGCTGAAACTTTACCAATCTCATTTTTGAGCCTATTGGCAATTTTTTTTTTTTTGGGGGGGGGTGCCGCCCCAAAAATTCGAAAGTTGATTTCTTGTGATCACCCTAATACACACACATTCAGTTTCTCTGGAATTTAGAGCCTCCACGAAGCCTAAAATTGAAACCAGAGCCATACAGACGTTAGGTAGCTTTAAATATTTCATTTTAACTTGGAGGAAGGGGGAATCAGGGAATTTGGCGATAAATTTGCGTGACTTTTAATTCTATTTGGGGTTTAAATCTTTGTATCTCCTCTTTTTTCTTCCGGGGGGGGGGATTAGTGACAATTTTGTTTGTTTTGTGTTAAGGTAAGCCTACACGAAGGGCATCTGCCTACGAGGGAGGGGGGGTGCCTTGTCGGAGGACTTTTTAAGGGATTCTTGTGTGTAATTCAAGTTCAATACTGAGAAACCCGACCAAAACTCCAAACCATTAGATCAGGTATGGGCAACCTTTGAAAAGTAGCGGGCCGAACATCAGGATGTTAGCGAATTCGCGAGCTGTATAATTGAGATTTATATGGGATTTTGAATGATTTATATGGGTTTTGATATGTTCTGCGGGCCGGATCAAAAGCCGTATTGGGCCACATCCGGCCCGAGGGGCCGGCGGTTGCCAATATGATTAGGGATGTACGCGATGCTAATACGCGATGTGATCCCAATATGATTAGGGATGTACGCGATGCCCAATATGATTAGGGATGTAGGTTGCCCATGATGATTAGGGATGTACGCGAGACGAAAAATCGGCGTCTCGCAAAACAGCCGAAAAGCTTCGTCTCGTCTCGCAAAATCCCTAAATTCTAATGTTAAAAATGTTTGTCTCGTCTCGCAAAAAAGCTGTAAATCTCTGTCTCGTCTCGTAAAAAGTCGTCTCGCGTCCATCCCTATATTAGATCGAGCGATAGGCCCGAACGCAGGACCTTCCTACTTCAACCGTCTACCAGGTTCAGTGCCATATGCACTCGACCATGGTGGGGCATAGTAACAATTTTCCGGATTTACCTCCTTGATTTAAGGATTTTCCTACTTTGTGATTAGTCTCACCTTTAGGGATGTTTCTCTTTGATTTACAAATTTTTCTGTTTCAGAATTAGTAACAGTACTTTTGGTGATTTCCCGCATTGATTTTAGAGATTTTTTCAGATGAATCAAAATTTTTTGTTCTTTATTTTTAGTACCATTATACATTGAAAACGGAGTAGTGAAAAATTGTTAACTGATTATTAATTTCAAATCGATATTGATTTCAGAATTCAAATCGAATTTTGAATTAGAGTTGAAAAGACGAGCACAGTTAATATGTTACAAAATTTCATGTTTCTAATTTCAAATAAATACAGTTTTAGATTCGTAGTAGTTAAATGTATGTATGAAAAACTAATAACAAATTTTAACTTCTTAAAAAATTATTTATTGATTTTTCAAATTAATTTTAGCGACTCTTGAAAAAAAAAATAAAAAAAGAAGGAAAAGGCGAAACTAAGCAGGAAAGATAGGTTTTGTAATCCGGGTGGAACATAGTAGTCGGAAAAAGTTCTGGAATGATGTAATAATCGATTACACCTCACACAGTAAGTATGGAAACACTGACCGAGGCTTTTATTCCTTAAATATAGATCACAGACATGTATACATTAACTTACAAAGTTATGTAAAAAAAAAAAAAAAGTAGAGAATTTTATGGTAAAATTTTCAGGCGATTGAATCTAAATAAATACAAAACCGAAACTTTTATGCGATCCCCATAAAATAAACTCCCTTATACTATAACGTGCCCTATACATAAATTAGGTGATGTAAAAAAGTTTGAGCATTTTAACCTAAAAAGTGTTCGAGATATAAAAGTAAATATATGCTGACTTAAACCTTATTTCAATGGCTCTCGAAGGAAAAAAAAAACTACTTCGGATGATTGCATTTCTAGGAGGATCGAACGCAAATTACGAAAGAGAACAATGATTGCATATATACGTAAGACATTTGCTATTACTGGTAGTGTATCACCTCAACAACTTTGTTTAAACAGATCTCTGACTTTTTTTCTTATATGATGGAAGACTGAAACTTTGCTCATCACTTCATTAACCCTTTAACGCGCAGTGTTCCCGCTCTGGGAACACCAAACTCTGACGTTTTGACTGTTGCCAGTCACGAAGAATTAGATTTGATTTCTATAAAAATAGTTGCGGGTGACATAGCTACACGAGAATACTTTTTAGCACGTCGTTTCCCGTCAAAAAATTGTCACGATTATTTTTAACAGCACTGTCATCTGCTGAAGAATGGAAGAATGCGAGACCAGCTGGATAGATTGCCCAATGCTGAAAAAAGGGCAGCCGTTGCCATCGCTCGACTTAACTACCAGCAGGCACAGCCAGCTGCGTCAAAAAAGGGTCTCTAGATCTGTGGCACTCGATGAACGTTTCGATCGTCCGCCATCTTGCTGGTAGTTAAGTCGAGCGATGGCAACAGCTGCCCTTTTTTCAGCATTGGGAAAGGGTTGCGCCTCAAAGGGTTAATGCATGGAGCACATTTTACTAATTTGTAATTTTTTTTTGTTTTGGGGGGGGGGGCACGACAGCCGTATAAAAATCTAAAATTTTATATTTATTTGGATTTGATCTCTCGAAAACTTTAATAGATACCATAACATTCTGCAGGGGCGTAGCCAGGAGGGGGGGATATCGGAATATATCCCCCCCCGCGAAATTTTTGGATTAGTGATGAAATTCCGTCTATTTATACACATATAAGTTCATATCCCCCCACCCCCCGACATTTTTTTACAGGCGCATATTCCCCCCCCCCCCCGAAAATTTTCCTGCTACGCGCCGCATTCTGTACCTGTATTTTACGTAACTTTGCCGTTAATATATATATATATATATATGATCAATTTTTAAGAAGTAAAATCCTAGGTTGGTGGTTTTAGGACACCCGGCACCATTCTGTTGCTTCATAAACTGTTTAGCTACAGATTACTCGTCTAAAGTTCACCTGTATTTTGAAGCCAGTGGCTCAAGGGCAAATACAGTGGTCGCCGCTTATTTCGGTCGGTGGTTTATTCGGTGAGCCGCTTATTCCGGTGAAAATTTGCAGGAGCAGAACAAAATGGACCTCGGCTACGAGAAAGCTATAGCTACGCTTCGCCCGTGAGCGATAATCATCATCTATCTGTATGCGCAAATAAAATCGGATTGGAAAGCACTTCATCTTCTAAGCATTATGCTTGATTTATATTTCTTCCTGTTACTAATATAGTCTCTTGTAGCTATTATACAATGCGGACAAGCCACACGTGTATCTCTAAAAGCCGAATTCACTCTACCGTGGTGCAGTTTCCTTAAACAAACTTAAATTTATTTCGACACTTTTATCAAGCTGAAGATAACAAAAAGAAGAAAGAACATAAAGAAATTTTTAATTTTCTTTTTTATTTCTTCTGGGATTATGATGCTGATATCAGCACCAAATGACTCCCCCCCCCCCTTTTTTTTTGAAAATAGAAATTATCCTCTTTTATTTTCTATTCTATAAAAGCCGTACGTGACCAAGTTCCGAGATGAATTTTGCCTTTTGTTACTCGCCATTTACTTATTTATTTATTTATTTTGAGGGATTTTGTGTCCCATAGGCTTTATTATTATTGTTTCACTTGCTTTCAATGCTGTTTTGTTGCGAAAAAAATAGAGGGGGGGGGGTCTTGACCGTGATTCCTGGATGGTTATGATTTTTTTTTTTCGAAATTTGGAGAACAATGGGGGGTGGGGATTATTTTGCTATGTGATACATTAAGTTTCGTTTTTATTTTATTCGTTTTGACCTCTCTGAACTTTAAATGATGGTCTTCAGTCGACAATGTTAGCTACCGTGAAAAAAGGCACGTAAGCGATATGGTATGGTACGGTTGGTATGGTATATGGTATGGTAAGTATGGATGACAGAATCAGGCGCGTAGCCAGGAAAAATTTTCGGGGGAGGTTATGCTCCTGGATAATTTTTGGGGGGGATATGAACTTATATGTGTATAAGTAGACGGAATTTCATCACTAATCCAAAAAATTCGGAGGGGGGGGATATATCCCGATATCCCTCCCCCCTGGCTACGCCCCTGGACAGAATAAAGGGAGTTTAAAAAAAATGTGATTCGGTTTTAAGCCTATGAGACATAAAAATACTGTCACTGAACTTTAGTTTTCACTTGAATTTTATACTAATTGAAACAGACACACTTACAACAATTACTTTTTTGGAGATTTAAGGGGAGATATCCCTCTTAAAATATGGAAGATGTATAGAATTTTGTTAAATTTTCAGATTCAAGAAAAATATGAAGAAAAGAGAAAGATCAATGCATGTAAAAGCTTTATTTTTTGGGGGGGTGGGAATTAGTGACAATATCATTATTCTAAAATATTCCATCTACAATTATTATGATAATATTAATATTCTGGGTTGCACCAAACTCAAAAGTAGTATATTTTATCCTATAAATATATTAGTTTTTTAAAATTTCTGATTTTAAAGTTGGAAAATGTAAAAAAAAAAAAAAAAATGTTCAGTTTCAGAAGAAACAGAAAGAAAGAAACAAGAAACTGATGCATGTAAAAATCTTAAACGTTTTTGGTTAATCGGTTTGACATTACCTTGTATAGCAAAAGACTGCTTTTGCGTATTATAAAAGGAGACTTTTAAAATACTTTTTACTAGACTATATTTGAAAACGTACTTGCCAACTGCGTCAAATTTCTCTCGGTTACAATACACTGAATCATTGTCGATTGATAGGAAAGATGCAGTGATTAAATGTAGAATTTACATTAAACAAAATATAATATTAAAGTTAATAATCTGTAGTAAAATATTTTATTTGTTTTAATATGTGATTTTAGAAAAGCATATTTTTTTTTGTAAAATTTAAAATTTTCATTGAGAGGTTTACTCATTCATGGTATTTTTTTTCTCTCAATGATAATTTTATATTTCCAGTCTTTTCTTCAGTATGTGAAATTTATGGAAGAGAAAAATTTTAAGTTTACAGTTCATGGCTAAATACGAGCAGTAGAAAAGCTTACTCTTAAATGCCTTCTAACAAATTAATATTTTTTAATATTTTTAAAAGTTTCTATTTCGTAATAAACAAAAATTATATTTTTATTAAATTTGTGATTCTCCCGCCCCCTCTTCGAAAAAAAAAAAAAAACCCTCTTATTTTCTATCATTTTGAAAATTCTGAAAGTTGAGCAAATTAATTCCCTGTCCATTTTTTAAAGAGGAATGCTCATTTTTCTTTATTTTTAGTCTTGAACCCAAGTTTAATATATTCGCTTACATGACTAAGAAGCAGTAATGAAAGAGAAACGATTATTCTGGATTGGTTTTTGCATTATCTTCCTTTACTGGTTAGAAAGCATAACATTTTTAAACTAAAATTTAAGACATTGCTTCTTTGCATCGATGAGAGAGATCCGGTTAAATTCACGTACATAGAGAGAGGTTGTCTTCATAATCGGCTTTCTTCCTTTCAACCATGCTCTCAGTCTAAAATACTGTCATAGAAAGAAGCTTTTAAAACAAATTTTGAAGAAAAACTCCCAGGAAATTTCGAAAGCTTTCAGAACATGCTAAACCTGAGTTAAAATATTGCAAGTTTGAGCGATTTATTCCTAAATTTAGCAACTTTCCATAGCATCTGGAGGTAATATCAATGCATTACACGTAAATAAATATTAGATTTTTTTTTTTTCATTCCAATTTAGCGAATTTTCATGGCATTTGAAGCTAATACAATGCATGGCATAAAAATTTTCAGAGAATTTTTTCAAAGAACACCTGGAAACGCTGCACTGTAAAATAATAATAATAATAATAATAATAAAATAAAATAAAAATAAAAATCCATGAAAATACGGAAGTAGTACTGGCAAGTGGATCGCCAGTACTACTTCCGTATATTTGCGGAATTTTAGTCCTGTAAATTCCAGTCGAAATTATGTTCCAGAGAGGCTCTATCTTTTGATATACGGAAATCGCGCTGTATTCAAATATAAACGGAAAAATTCCGTAAAATTTTACGGAAAGTTTCCAATATTTGTACGGTTACATTTTAGAGCGTGGCTAAAATAATGCTCAAAGAAAGAAGCGGGAAAAAAGTATCTAGCAAAGCTTTCTTTTCTCTTTTCGAACGTTTTTCTTGTGTTCAATTAATAAAGTTCCCATTTTAGAATATCGGCCTTCCAAAACTCATTTCAGTGTTTAAAAAAAGAAAAAAAAGAAAAAGAAAAAAATTCAAAGGCTGCATTTTACGTCAAAATAGGGAACCGATATTTCGGGCGGCACATGTGTTAGCAGTTCCAAGGACTTCGCGTATGCTTCTTTTATTTTTATCAGAGCGGCAAAAGCTTCACGTGGAAAGTGAATGAACCTTGGCGGAGAAAACAATCGACTTGGATCTCGGCAAAATCGCTGCTTTTGTTTCCATTTCGCACACATTTACTATTTTTTCTTTTCTCCGGGTATTGTTAAATGCATGTAATTTGAAACATGGCTTTCGTTTTTATTTATTTGCATGGCTTCTGAGTCATTATTGTCCCTCGAAAAGACCATATTTTTCTCTCCCTATATTTTCTTTCTTTTCTTTTCTTTTCTTTTTTGGAGACACGTTTCTTGATGGCAACATCACGACTACAGAAACTCATTTGGTGTTCACCATTAGCTGGATGAGGAAATGCAGAAGGGAAAAGGGACAGTCACCACCTCCCCCAAAACTTAATTTGTCAATGAACACCTTGGAACTTGGGGAGTGAATATTCAAACGGTTCGAGTTAACGGAATTCAACATATCCGTGAGGTGTGGTAGTGTTCAGAGCGTAAAAGAATAGCTGTCAAACTCATAAACTTGTCACTTCTTTAGAAGAGCCAAAAAATAAAACGAATTCAGGTATGACCAGTGGCGGCTCGAGGGTTATTTAACCCTAAAATGCGCAGTGTTCCCGCTCTGGGAACACCCAACTCTGACGTTTCGACTGTTGCCAGTCACGAAGAATAGATTTGATTTCTATAAAAATAGTTGCGGGTGACATAGCTCCACGAGAGAATCCTTTACTTTTTAGCACGTCATTTCCCGTAAAAAAAAATGGTCACGATTATTTTTATCAGCACGGACATCTGCTGAAAAATGGAAGAATGCGAGAACAGGTGGATAGTTTGCCCAATGCTGAAAAAAGGGCAGCCGTTGCCATCGCTCGACTTAACTACCAGCAAGATGGCGGACGATCGAAACGTTCATCGCGTCCCACAGATCTAGAGACCCTTTTTTGACGACAGCTGGCTGTGCCGCACAGCCGGCTGTCCCTAGATCTGTAGCACGCGATGAACGTTTCGATCGTCCGCCCTGTTGCTGGTAGTTAAGTCGAGCGATGGCAACGGATGCCCTTTTTTTCAGCATTGGGAAAGGGTTGCGCCTCAAAGGGTTAAGTGTTAATTTCATGTCGTCAAGTATAATTCACTAAAGGGAGAAATATATTGGAACTACTGATGAAGAACCTTGTTTACGAAACAAGCTGTCCGCTCTTTTTTTTTTCCCTACATTTCTGTAAAATTTGCTGATCCTCTGCAAAAACTGAAAACTGGTTACAGGCAGTGAAAGCCCTGTAACTCTCATCAACGATCATGTGTCATCTGTTGGAGAGCAGACGCGCGTGCGGCATATCTTGTGTCAAAAATCGATAAAATTACGCGCGAACAAGCAAAAATATCGAATATCCAAAAAGCAGGCAACGATGTACAAGCACGCGCTTGACTGGAGTGTTCGTTGCATTGCTCAATAGATGTTTGTTACATACTGCTGACGGGCCACTTTATTATTATTATTTTTTAAAGTTATTTACTTAAGCATAAATAATAATAATAAAAAAAATCTGGAGTAACTCAGCACGACTTTCCGAACACTTACGATTAAGATTATTACCAAGCATTTAAATAAATTTTAATCAATGAATAATTCAGCTAAAATTCTTAGTTTTTTTCAATTTGAGCTCAATCGAATGTACCGTTTAAACGCTAGCGCACTTTCAAGAATTTCCCCCATAGGCCATAATGTAAAAGAAATCTTTGTCGTAGCCCTGTAGAAAAACTATAAGTAAGTCCTATACACATCAAAATCAATACCGGTCTTACGAAGGTGGTTTATAACATATATATACTCAATTTAAGCTCAATCGAATGTACCGTTTAAACGCTAGCGCACTTACAAGAATTTCCCCCCGTAGGCTATAATGTAAAAAAAATCTTTGTCGTAGCCCTGTAGAAAAACTATAAGTCCTATACACATGAAAATCAATACCAGTCTTACGATGGGGGTTTATAACATGTATATCCAATTTGAGCTCAATGGAATGCCCCGTTTAGGAGCTATCATGTTCGCTTACACACACACACACGCATCTCGTAAAAATAGCATCAATGAATTCAGAAGACCTCAAAACGTGTCAATACACCAAAATTTCGAAGTCGAATTTTTTCATGATTACAATACTTTTCTTACATGGTACATGTTCGGAAAGTAAAAATGTTATTCTCTTGGCGGAAGAGCTTGACAATGATGAAAGAAAAGAGCATTTTTGCACCAATTCGCAAGGAAGTCTTGACAAAACAATTCGAGGGGGGTGGGGGGACCCTTAAGTGTACGGCATTTTACCGATTTCCGAAAAAGAGGAAGTTCTATGTTCAATGTGTATGTTTAAAACGAAACTTAAAAAAAGAAATCTTTAATAGAAAATTAAAAGGGCAAAATTTCATGAAGTGTATCTCCATTAACGAAATAGTATCATCACCATCTGAGAATTCTTTTCCCTGAGAATGCTTCCACCTTCGTAAGTTGAAAATGTTTTTTACTGGCTTGGGTTGGTCTTTCGACAGCGTATAGTACCGAATGTGAAGAAGCATATTTAGCCTCCTAAGGTAATTATTTTATTTTAAAATATGTTAAAAAACACCTTTCAACAAAGCTGAGAAATGTTTACTATTTCAGTTTGTTTGTCTGTCCGTTTGTGCTTTGACTTTCTCCATCGAAAATAACGAATGTAGCATTTATCGTTCTACAGGATCACTCAGAAGAATTTGAATACATTACAGTTGCCGCCCAGGCGGTGTTGTGGCAAGCGAGCCCTACTACCAAGCCCCTAGGTCTAGGGATGGACGCGAGGCGACTTTTTGCGAGACGAGACAGAGATTTACAGCTTTTTTCGAGACGAGACAAATATTTTTAACATTATGGTATAGGGATTTTTGCGAGACGAGACAAGCTTTTCGGCTGTTTTGCGAGACGCGAGACAACAATTTTTCGTCTCGCGTCCATCCCTACCTAGGTCCGGATTCGAATCCTGGGACGGGCATGGGTTTTTGTGTTTGTCCCATTATTGTCCTGTTTTTTTAATAAATGTTATTTGGAATAAAATAAAAATGTTAAATGGACATTCAGTATAAGACCATCTCCGAGATTGTAGACAAAACCTCAAGAAAATTCTTTCAATCACAACAACAACAACAATACATTACGGTTTGTGGGACAGAGGTGGCCCTAAGGTACGCTGAGCCCCCCCCCCCTCTGCAAAAGGTGCCCGCCTTTTAACCCTTTGAGGCGCAACCCTTTCCCAATGCTGAAAAAAGGGCAGCCGTTGCCATCGCTCGGCTGTGCGGCACAGCCAGCTGTCGACAAAAAAGGGTCTCTAGATCTGTGGCACGCGATGAACGTTTCGATCAACCGCCATCTTGCTGGTAGTTAAGTCGAGCGATGGCAACGGCTACCCTTTTTTCAGCATTGGGCAATCTATCCGGCTGTTCCTCGGATTCTTCCATTTTTCAGCAGATGTCAGTGCTGTTAAAATTAATCGTGACCATTTTTTTACGGGAAATGACGTGCTAACATGTAAAGGATTGTCGTGTAGCTATGTCAGCGGAAACTATTTTTATAGAAATCAAATCTATTCTTCGTGAATGGCAAGAGTAAAAACGTCAGAGTTTGGTGTTCCCAGAACGGGAACACTGCGCGTTAAAGGGTTAAGCTCTAGATCAAGTTTTTGCCAGTTTTTGAGTTCGAAATGGCGCCCCTTCGAAGACGGTGCCCCGATGCGATGCTTACCTTGCTTACTGTGTCGGGCCGCCCCTGTTTAGAGACAATCATTCATTTCAGGCGCAATAAAGTAAGTATTTAAACGTTTATAGCAGCTTGCGCTTCATTAAAGTTGGTTTCACGTTTGACGACGACAGATCGCAAATTTTGACGCCAAAAAGACTGGCTGTTAGAAAGTGTTTTCACTCAATCGATTTCTTGATTTTTCAAACAGCTATATAAATGAAAAGGATAATTTATGATGACGGTTATTTAAAATTTATTCGATTACGATGATGATTATTTGAAGTTGAAATAAATCTCTTACTCAAGTCAAACAAATACTTGTCGAAAATTGAATGGGGTAACTCATCAAAATTAATTGGCACGCTCTAGTTAAAAAGTAAAATTAAATAAAAAAAAAAAACAAAATGGGAACTTTCTCTCATTCACGAAATTTTATGAATGGAATACTTTGTCTCTCTTCCGAATCTCAGTACAAGCATTCGATTCATTGGATTGGTTGAATCTTCTTTTATAAATGCTATACTTCATTTTTTTCTAACATCGTAAGATGTATAGATATCTATGCCATTCGATCCACGTGAGCGTTTTTTTTTTTCTGGTGTTGAAAGACTTATGAGAGATGCACTCCCTGATAAAGCGAATGAATTTTTTTTGTCTGAATATGATTTACGATGAATAAGCAATTAAGTGTTTCTGGCGTTTTAAAATGGAAAAACAAATCTTTGAACGTAAATTTTAGATTTATTTCCAATATAGTATAAAAGTATTTATTATTTCGAATTGTTTGGACTTGATGAAACCAAAATTCTTTGGGGCTTCGATTAAAAAAGAATGGTATCGATTATTCCGGTAAAAGTTCTCTTTCATCGCACCAGATTCGTGCCGGTTAAATTTCGACTTTCACAAATAGATGGCGTTACGTGCGAATGCAGTGAATAAATGATTTCCAGAGCTTAGGCGTCTCTCATGTTAAGGAGAAATTTTGATATTCAAACCATAACGCTAAACGCATTGTATGGCTATCGAAATACTTTTTATTTTTATTTTCAAAATGTAGTTTTTAAAAATCTCAGCCGTTACGATAAAGACTTTTTGAACTGCTGAATCTAATAATAATAATAATAATAATAATAAACAGAGGTTAGCTGTAACAAGAAGAGCAAATACTTAAGAAAAACGGGTGTTAAAGAGTAAAGTCAACAAAAACTTTATATAGTAACACTCATAAAATGGTACTTATCAATAATATGATCATTTCGGCCAATACAAAAAGTAAAAATACAAGCATCCACAAGAGAAGTAAGCCTGGAACTCTTGCAGATGCAAGAGTTCCAGGCAGCAGCAGGAAGAGGCAGAACCAGGCAGAAATGCAGTTCCCTGGAACTGCATTTTCGTTTGAATCAAAACGCCTCAAATCCACAGATAGTAAATTCGAATTTCATTCGGATCAGTTATTTTGAGAGTGTTATCGAGGGCAATTAAGAGGGAGGCCTGAAGCACGGTATCTACTATATTCTGCATTTTGGCATATTGTTACATCCATAGTAGAGGAGTTAAATATTGATGAAGTCTCCATTTACTAACTCACTCAATTTTCACTGTAGAGGCATTAAATATCATACCGGGGGTCTGTATGGCTCAAGAAAACAGTCGAGCAAATAAATAATAATGGTTTTTTTTTTTAATTCACTTAACCATATTTTTTCTTGCGACTAGCAGTGAAAACGCTGAAATACGGTGATTTCACGGATCAGTCACTACGCGTCAAAGGGTTAACCTATTCGCTCCCATCATCGCAAGACGCGCTTAAAATCAACAAGACGCTAAAGAATTTATTTTGAACCACTGCACTTAGAACCTAAATGGAAAAGTTCTCATAGCTATATTTTAGTGTTGAGTCACTTTTCCGTTATACTTGTCGTAAACTATGGTACTGTATATTTTTCCTGGAAGCTGGTGGGGGGGAGGGGCTTGTCCTCTCCCTGTCTATAGTTATGGCCGCCCATGCATTGAAATATAAGACTTGCCCCTCCTCCCCCAGGATACTTATACTTTTTGTATACTTTATTCCTTTCTAAGCCTGGGAAAATGGTAATAAAAAAAAAACAGTAATATCGTACATCTGTTCAAAAGAATTTCTTTCAAATTTTTATTCAGATATTAAAACGACAGTCCCTGAAGAACAAACGATACCGGCAGATAATCCCATCCTTGAAGTGTAAATAAACATCGCGTCAAACTTCAAAAGCAGAAAAAAAAAATAAAACGCATGTGTTTGTACTCCCGTTCGCGCTGATTATGCAAAATTTTATCGTAACTTTTGCGCGGCAAAATTTTTGCCGCGAGTTGATCTCGCGGCTTGTTGATAAACGGGAGCAAGCACGTGCTGAGAATCGTGTCTGTGTGCATATTTCAGTCTGCCACCGAATTTATTACAGCACTCTGAAACTGATAAATATGAATTATCACGGTGAAAGTGTTGCACTCAAGGCCGGTGCTACCGAAAATGTAATCTAGAGAGCGATGTTTTCCCGGCCCTTTAATCTGTTCGCTCCCATCCTTGCAATAATTCAGGGCCGTAGGTTCCTTTTGTCATGTATCCCAAGCGTTGTTTCTCTCATGTTGTCTTCGTCTGATCCGAATCTGAATCCTTCAGTTTTATCTGGAAATTAACTTAGCGGTGTTCTTCGAAAAAATCATGTGATTTTGGTACATAAGTACGAATAAACTCATTATGCCAGGCACTTCAAAATTTTGAAACTGTCTCTTTACAAGCTGCATTACATACTGCAATAAACGATCCATCTGTATCGGTTTCAAAACTTTTAGGAAATATTCTTAAAAATCGGAAATTTTCGCAAAGCGTGTCACTCTTCGAAAAATCTTGCAGCTCAGATCCATGTTTCAGAATGTTTTTCTGAAAATTTCACAAAAGCCACAACTTTTTTGGTTATCGCAGTGTGTAAAGCAGCTTATGAAGAACGGTCTGGAATTTTTTGGAGACCGTGGTGTTATTAGTTTATTTCAATTCGTGTACCAAGACTAAAAACAGAGTTTTTTTTTCCTTCGACATACACCCTTAGGTGAAAAGTCCTAGAAACTCATCGAACGTCACCGTTCATATTAATGTTACTAGATGGCAGCACTGCCTATTAATTGTTTGCAAATGTGAGACTACTCTAATTCGAAAACATATTTGAGTGATTTAATTGCAATTAATGATTCAATAAAACATATAATTTTTAATTTAAAATCAGATTTTATTTATTCATATCAAAGTAGTGCATCTTACTAATGAAACAATAACCGCTGGGAAAATTTAGCATGCGATTAAAAAAGAACACTAGTGGCAGATCCAAGTGCCGTCACATGACTTTTGAACAGCTTAAAAACGAAACAATGATGTTAGAAACTCGAAAAAACTAACAATGCATCTTCACCCAACGTACTATGGACTGACAGTAAAGCTGCATATCTCGTGTAACTTTCAGAAAGATTTCATAAACACAAAAATTGCTTTCAAAAATGGGCCGAGGATTTACCCGTTTACGGAAACATTGCGAAATTCCGTAAGTTTAACATTTTTTTTCTGACAATTTCATAACTTACAGCGTCATTCTCAATGTCAGTTCACGTGCAACTTTGTAAAGAGCCCTTCTAAAATTTTCTCGAGTCTCAACTAAATTTTTTAAAAGGCTGTTCAAAAGTTGCATGATTTTCAATTGAAACAGCCTTAAATTTTTTTTTTTTTTTTTTTTTTTTTTTTTTTTTTACAACGGGCGTGCACTTGCCGATTAGGCATTGTCCACTACAACTGCCCGAATGCATTGTGGCCATTTTATTACGGAGGCACACCCCGAGTGTCAGCGTTGCCCCATATGTAGGGACGGACAAGTTAACATCCATGTCCAAGCCGGGATTTGAACCTGGACCCAAAGGCGTGATAGAATGGTTCTTAAGCCACTACACTACCTGGGCAGTGCACTTAAACCTAATAATCTGTCGAGTTGTTAGGAATTTTAACCCACTTTTGAGCCCATGTTCAACCAGTTTTCTCTCATTACTGAAAAAACGCAAATACTCTCCTTATTTGACCAGTAACCATGAGAGTATACGAATTAAACATGGGTTTAAGCTAAAAAGAGTCAAGATTTGCCGAATTCTTTCAGCAAATGAAAAAAATTATCTCATTAGTAAGTTACGACAAGGAGTTGTTGTTGTTGTTTTAGTTGTTGTTGTTTAGGCGCTCTGACGACCGACCGCAGTGCCAGATCCCCCCAGACAGGGAGGCGAAGGGCAGAGGGGGCGCCTTCCATTTTCATTGGGACCCAGTGGGAGGAAGTCCAACTTTAGTCAGGGGTCCTCTAATTTTGAATCAATTCCAGAGGAGGGATAAACCCTCTGAAATCGGCACTCCCAGAGGTAGCGTTAAACCTGGAGGACGTTGGTGCCACGGCGGAATTTACGTACAGCAGCTCCCATTAGCGTACACGGTCCCACAGCAGTCGAGCCGGGAGGGAGCTGACCCTCCCAAGCACTGGCCAAGCCGGATGCTGCTTCACTTGCCGTGTTCTTATGGGAACGGAGTTTAGCGCCCAGACCACTGCGGGACGGCCGATTTGATGACATTGAAATGGGTAGATGGTTCTGGCTTACCGCTCGGCTGTCGATCTAACGTTCTGGAGTTTGGGACGGTTTTCTCCAGAAGTAGCGCGAATACGCGTTAGACCTCCTTAAAAAGTCCCTCGCACAACCCACAACCCCCTCCAGTAGTAAGATACCCCTCGTGTAGGTTTGCCATTACACAAACACAATACACCTATACGAACAGGCCACTCTAAAAGTCCATCTCTTGAATTCTTGAAGGCTTTCTTCGAAGTTTGAATTCTTTTAAGCTTTTTGAAAAAGGGTCAGACGCAGACCAGCTTGTCTTTTTCTTTTTCTCCACTTCTTTGTTTATTTTCGTGTGCGGACCTCCCAAGGCTCGGAAATCTTCAAGCCTCCCCTTTACCCAAGTTTCGTGCAAACAAAGTGGAGGACCCTTCATAATCTACTTTAGTCCGGGGAAAAGAAAAAAAAATGGTGCCTTAGCCTGTAGCCTCGGTGGCATCGGAACCCTTATCTTGAAGGGCGAAGATAAGGGTAATGAAAATATAAAAAAGGAAGAAGGTCATGCAAATAAAGCTGAGAAGCGGGGCAGACCTCACTTTTTCTTTCTATGCATATGAATGCTTCTTTCTGTGGTTGAGTCAGAGATATCAACAAGTGAGATAGTATAAACCATTCTGCTCTAACGCATCAGTTATAAAACGCTTTCTTCTATCACCCCATTCAAAATTTTGCTGAGGTAATAAATAAATTCTCAGAACATTCCAATTCCAAAATTAAATTGTATCCTTCTTGGTATACTAACCACGTTTTATATTTTTAGTTATATAATAATATAGGAAGGTAAACCGACCAATGAGTGAACAGAAGCCTGTGAATAAACGTTTTATATGTATTTTTTGAAAATGAGGTTTGAAGAGTTCTTCAGTCCATGGATTGGGAACAGTAATTTTCTTCCTTCCACAAAGATGCTATTTCGCACTTTATGGGTTACCCTGATCAAATGTCCTTCTTTAGAAAAATATAATCATTTGTTGGTGTGTATTGTCTATGCTCATTTACTGGGAATGTTATGTAATTCCAGTAAATGAACTTTACAATATTACAGTCTCTCCATTTACTGGACTATTGTGTCACTTTTTACTTAACCCTCCCCAAAAAACCCAAATCTAATAACTTATAAGCTCCCCAAATCTTTTACATAAATTATATATATAGAAAAAATTTGTGCTCACCCAGGTAAATGCGTAAAGATGCAATAAAAAATATATTATTAGTAGTATTATTGTTATTATTTAAAAGAATGAAGTTACAATCTGCCATCTGCTACTTATGAATCTGTTGTGCTCGATTGGGAAAACTAGCGTCCCTCTGACCACAGCCCTTGAAAAATCCAATTTAGTTCATCAAGCAAAATTTTCAGCTCACAGCTCATTTTAGCTCATTAACCAATTAAATCGCACGCATCTCTTGAAAATGCCCGTAATGTTTTCGGGTTCGAAGATTTTCAGTGGTCTAAACTTTTGAGGTTGAAAAATACATAAAGCCGATTCCACTGAACCAATATTGGAACAATTTTGTACCTTTGTGTGTATGTGTGTGTGCGGAGGGGGGGGGGGAGGTTAAATTAAAAGGCAATACAAATTGGGAATGTCATATAATTATGCCTGTTCTCATACTATAGACATGATTTTCTTCCTAGCTTTTCATTAAACAAACGAGATCAAGTAATTTCATGATCACCAGAGTTGCGAGGCTCTTTTCCATCTAGGCTGAAGGTTAACTAACTGAAATGCAAAACTTAATAATAAGACAAATCAACAGGAGTCAACTGAAGGTAAACAAGGCAGCCCTCAATCCATCTTGAGGCGTGAAAAAAAAAAAAAAAAAAAAGGCGATTTTGCATAAATCATTCCGATGTGTGCCTTGAAGCTCGCGAACAAAACAACGAAATCTTGTCTTTAGAATAAAATGGCGCTCGTTTTTAGAACATTGTAAATGACTTAAGTCTCCTTCATGCACGGTACGATACAAATAAATAAAAAGGCAAACGAATTGTTGTATAATCATCCGCAACAGAGAGAGAGCTATAAAAATAATGATAAGTGCTTGCCCAGTCTCATTTACATCACAGCAAGCACCTCAAGGTTGCCTTTTCGCGACTACCCTTGCGCCATTTTTCTGTGGAGCGGGAGATACGATATGAAGAGAAGAGTGAAATTTGCCGGCTTACTTCCTGTGTTTTCGAAGGGCTCTGAACAAATAGAATGATAATGAAGCTATTGTGTTGACGTAATGTCGAAAAATGAAAGGACATTATTATTTTTCATTTATTTATTTCCGTGGAATGGCAGCAGGACGTGAGCGAACTGTCATTAATTGAATCTACCCGAGCACGATCATGTATTCGAATAAAGGGTGTTCCATGTTGTTTGCTGTTTTCTTTTGAGGCTGTTCTTAAAAAAAGTACTTGCAAATTTGGAACAGTTTTAAAGCGAATCCACGAAGTATGTCAGAAGCTGGAAATAATTCCGAATTTCTTCACAAGCTGTGCTAGGCGCCAACATAAATGGTCATATTGTAAGAGTAATGAACCATTCTGGAAATTAAAATATTTGAGTATAGTAGTTTGTAATATTTTACTGAAGAATGACGCGAAGAGATTAGTATGTGAAGAAATACAACTGTCTGAACAGCTTTATAGAGAGAAAGATATATCAAAGGAAAAAAAAAGTAATTTTTCATTTCCTTCCACTGGAAAAGTGAACTTTCGTGCACATTTGCATAAATTTTCATAAAATTTTTAGGCAGTTTATTGTAGCATCAAGATTTAGCACAAATTTTCCAAACATTTGAGGGATGAAATTGCGAACTGCCAATACATCTGGCTGTATGTGTTATGAATATGTAAAATACATTGAAATTTAATTGTTCGGGCTTCTTAAAATAAATAAATAATTGGATTTTACGGATAAAATACCGCTTTCATATTCCGAGATTAACTTTTTCATTATGAGCTGCAAAAGTTTGTTTTTTAAAAGTGTTCTCCCACTCGTTTAGAGACTTGTGTCATTAAGTTATTACGCCCCGCCTAAGCCTCATCTCGGGTTCAAATGTAATGTAACGGCTGTATAGTTGTAATGTACAAAGAATATGATTGAAACCTATAAAGAAAGCATTAACGTCACAGAAAAGTAGTCAGATGACTAAATGTGCTCTCAGGACGATCATCAGCACATTTCGGCCTTCTTGACCGTAGCATCACGTAGAAACTCTTAACAATCGAGTATTTCTGATACACTAAAGAAACATATTTTTACATATTTACCTATAAAACCATATTTTACCATAAAAAAACATTACTAAAGAAACATATTTTAACTATAAAACCATATTTTAAGAATTACGTTCAAATCATTTCTGCTTCAAGTCTGTTTACAAAAGTAGCAATCTTCTTTTTCTGCTCTGGTACTATCAAGGTGAGCCCACAGAGCTGAAGCATAAATCCAAATTTCGCCTCATTGATCTTAGGATAATTTTCCGTCGTTATCCTTCTGTTCCTGGAAGCTGAATGTAATCCAGAAGGTACATTCAGCTTCCTTGTTTTCTGATTCTTAAGCTGATGGCATGAAATTCATTAAAATATTACCAAGTATTTCATAATACCCGACAAGCCATCTAGGAAAATGAACCTTTAAACTGATGGGCAAAACACTCTCAGCTAAAACCAACCATAGTAAAACAAACTACAATACTTTTAGTGTACATTATGTGTAACATCAATGTTCAAGTCCCATGTGTACTAGTAGGTAAAAATGTTTGGAAGCTTATCTACAAAAACTTTTGGAAATCACGAAATGCATTTTGTTCTCTTGTGAGAGGTACGGCAACTGTAAACGAACAACTCTCACTGGATTGTAACATGGGAATCTTTCTTGAGTAGTTCATGGTATTTTTCCACATGACAACAGCCACTCACAGAGCCGGAAACTCTGCATTTCATATTCCCCGACTATTTCATAATATCCTCGTCTCCTCTAACGTTCCTGCAATATAATTAAGACTTTTTATCATGTTCGTGGACATAGAAAGGTTATCTAAATATTCTTGTAAACTGTAAATATTTCTTGCGTTAAGTAGCTGAAAATTTATCTACACTGCGTGAAAAAGCAGAAGGACATTTAGATTTTTTTTAGAAAAATAAGGAACCTTTTATTTTTACTGAATTTTTTTTTGTAAGCAACATTTTACAGATCATTTAATAAGAAAATATCAATATCATAACCATGATATTCAAAAATAAAACATTAATGACAACAGAAATAATTTCTACCATTTGAAACTCTGTAAAAAACGTAGAAGGACAGTAACCCAGTGAATAAAATACAAGCGATGCTAGTAAGGAATACTCTTCCCATTAGATTTTATAATTTCGAATATTCTATTTGGCTGTGAATCATACAAAGATTGGAGGTCTGTTTGGCAAAAATGATCCCATGAGCTATTCAATGCTTCTCGAAGCTCAGTGATGAATTCAAACTGTTTTCCACCAGCATATACACGACGAACAAGCATTGCCCAGATGTTTTCTACTATGCTAAGATCAGGGCTTTTAGCTGGCCAGGGTAAAATCTGCACATTATTTGAAACGAACCAGTTTTTAACTCCATTAGCGGTGTGAATGGAGGCTCCGTCTTGTTGAAAGATCCACTCTTCTCCTCCTAAGAAGCTCAGAATTTAGCTGCTGAATATAGTCTGTATGCTTCTGCCTACCACTCAGAAAGACCAGACTTGTTCTTCCTCCATATCCAACTGCTAACTAACTAGACCATCAAACTTCCTCCTCCCATTTGTCGAGTTGAATAAAATTGTTCTTCGCTCTTCATACAATGCCAGTAGTACTGGTAACCGTCTGAAAATATCACAGAAATCCATTCTGTGATATTTTCAGATGAGAAGAAATTCAAAAATCAAGATGGACGGTCAAGATGGTCTTTAGACGGTCAAGATGGTTACCAGTACTACTGGCATTGTCTGAAGAACGAAGAACAATTGGACAAATCTAATGGAGTTAAAAACTGGTTCGTTTCAAATAATGTGCAGATTTTACCCTGGCCAGCTAAAAGCCCTGATCTTAGCATAGTAGAAAACATCTGGGCAATGCTTGTTCGTCGTGTATATGCTGGTGGACAACAGTTTCAATCCAACACTGAGCTTCGAGAAGCATTGAATAGCTCATGGGATCATTTTTGCCAAACAGACCTCCAATCTTTGTATGATTCACTGCCAAATAGAATATTCGAAATTATAAAATCTACTGGGAAGAGTATTCCTTACTAACATCGCTTGCATTTTATTCATTGGGTTACTGTCCTACTTTTTTTACAGAGTTTCAAATGGTAGAAATTATTTCTGTTGTCATTAATGTTTTATTTTTGAATATCATGGTTATGATATTGATATTTTCTTATTAAATGATCTGTAAAATGTTGCTTACAAAAAAAAAAATCAGTAAAAATAAAAGGTTCCTTATTTTTCTAAAAAAATCTAAATGTCCTTCTACTTCTTTTACGCAGTGTACTGTATGGGCGTGTACTTGGGGTAGCGTGCATGTTAAATAAGCGAATGAAATGAATCGATTAATCTATTATTAAATCCATTCGAATCAATCGATTTCAAAAAATTCATTCGAACGCCCAGCACATAGCATTCGAATAGCATCGGTGAAACGAGTACTCGCGATGAATCGTGAATACTACTCGAATAGTGAAACGAATACTCGCGATTAATCGTAAATAGTACTCAAATAGTGAAGTACCGAATATTCACTATTCGATTAATCGATTACTGACAATAATCGAAATCGATCAATCGATTATGGAAATCCTTCGAATGGCACATCACTAGCTCATAGCTTATTAAAGCAGTCCAGTGCAACAATAAGCTCTCGGTCTTCCGCAGTATAACAAAATCAAGTCTATGTCTCTACAAATGATCTAACAGATATATATGTGTATTTATTATGGCAACCAGCTGAACATATATACAAAAAAAAGAATTAAAAAAAATATAGAAAGTTATTTCTCTGATGCACGCATCATCCCTCGTTACAAGATATATTAAAGCGTGAATCTCTATTATCGAACTGACCTTGGCAATGTTAACCACAGGGAAAAAAAATAAAATAAGCTACTCGTTTTATGAGTAACAGCTTTGTACACTTCGTGAGTAGCAACCATTAGTTAAGAGTGATAGATTGAGTTATTCAGGGGAAAGAACAAGGGAACGGTGTGTAATGCATGCCTCAGGTAAGGGATGATGTTTGCCAGGATTTTAGAGGAGAAATTTTTCTGTAATTCTTTTTTTTTTTAATACATCTCGTAACATAGAACTGAGGGAATTGTTCACTCTCCCCCCCCCCCCCCCAGAGATGCTGTAAAAATAGAAGTTGGAGTTTTCCTTTTTTTTTTTCTTCCTTCCACCCCAAAGCTACATAACAGAAGTTGCCTGGGAAACAGCAATGCGGCAGGAGCCATCACACTAAATCTACTGTGAAAAGCTTGTAAAATTCCTGGAGTGTAAGACACGGGAAGTAAAGTAAAATAAAACCTCACGAAGCTATGCAGAGCGACGTTGAAGAAGTCTGTAGCAAATGCCGAGTTCCAGAGTTGGTGACATGTTTTTTGTTTCAAATACCAGACTTCGTTTATTTATTTCATTTCTTTTTAACCTGCTGACGTCACAGAACTTTTTAATAGCTTTAAGACTGTTTGTTCGGAAAAAAAGGGGGTGTCACAGGTCTTTTGAACGGTTTATTAAAAAACGTTAAACACTCGAAAAAAATTGATAATGTTTCTTCAACAAATCCGCTATGTAGTTATATGCATTGCCAAACTATTTCTGACGACTCATGCATACCTCTTTCTCTCTCCCCTCCCCCCCAAAAAAAAAGAACTTTCAAAAATGGGATTGAGCGTTATCCGCTTAGGAAAATTATACAAAATACCATAGAAAATAAACACTCAAAAAACTGGTGTTATAAGATAAAATAAATAAAAACTTTGTGAAAAAAACACACATAAAAGGTTACTTCAAGGCGTAGCGATCGTTTCGACCGAAAATTCGTTCGGTCTTCTTCAGACAAACCCTTCCGTCAAACGGAGCAGAGGGAACTCTGCTCCCTCTGCTCTGTTTGACGGAAGGGTTTGTCTGAAGAAGACCGAACGAATTTTTGGTCGAAACGATTGTTACGCCTTGAAGTAAACTTTTAGTGTTTTTTTCACATAGTTTTTAAGTCACATAAGTTTTTATTTATTTTATCAAAATACCATATGTCTGTAAGATTTATTCAGAGCCTTATTATCGCGTGGGCAAATCGGGACTTTGCCCCCCCCCCCAATTTCAAATGTTGTTCTGAAATATTCTTTTTTATATCAAAATTTTATGAAAAATAAAAAAAAGTTCATATATGGGGGGCCCATAAATCCATCAATTATTATCGGGGCCCCTGTAGGTCATAATCGAGCCCTGGTTTCAGGGGCGTAGCCAGGGGGGGGATATCGGGATATATCGCACCCCGAAATTTTTGGATTATTGATGAAATTCCGTCTATTTATACACATATAAGTTCATATACCCCCCCCCCCCCGAAAAACTTTCCTGGCCTGGTTTTGTTCCCGAATATTTCATAAATTTGATATATTCAGTGTCTGTAACTGTGCAGAGTACAGCTTGTAAAGAGACTTTGTAAAATTTTTCCACTCTATCACGACTGGATGCTTCAAAAAATTTGTTTAAAAGTTTCATGATTTCTTAGACAACTTAAAAAAAAAAAAATAATAAAAATGAGCACTGCTTCTTTACAAACGGTACATTGCAGTTTTATTAATAGTATAAACCCGCATGTCTCAAATACCACTTTCAGAAAACTATTTTCTTCGATAAAAGACGACTTGTAGAATCCTACATGTTTCAATTTCTTTCCGCCTTGCATATTTAGTCACCCTTATAGATCGACTTTTTCCGAAGCGTGTATAGAGCATGCGTAGAGATATCCTCAATCTTTTCCCGAGTTTCTGGTGTCATTTCATTATTTAAAAAAAACTTTCCAAAGGCTGCATGATTTATTTAAAAAAAAGAAGAAACCCCCATAACACTTTGATACATCAATTTTCGGTTATTTTGTGTCTTGCATTTTTCACTGCAAAACACCTATATTTTTAAACAGTTCGAAAGATGGTTTATAAAAGTCCAAAGATAACGTTTTATTTATTTTTTTTTTAAATTACAGATTATAAAATATTAGTTTTGAATCATGAACCGTTTAATGCGCAACCATTTTCACATCTCTATAGGACAACTTTATATAGTACTCAAAACGGAAAAGCATACTCGTTGCCATCTCTCGAGTTAACTACCAGCAATATGGCTGTCGTTCAAATCGCCCATCGCGTGCTACAGAGCTGAAGTTCTTTTTCGACATAGCCGGCTGTGCAGGCCGCACAGCCAGCTGTGTCAAAAAAGGACTTTAGCTCTATAGCACCATGATGGGCGATTCCATCAACCGCCATGTTGCTGGTAGCTAACTCGAGAGATGGCAACGGGTATACTTTTTCGAATTTGGTACCATTTAACCATGATTTTGCGACTACCAATTGAAAGCTTTGGAAAGAGTGGCGCGACTACCGCGCCTTAAAGGGTTAAATTTTACATGTTTCAAAAAATCTGATGAAAGACTGAAATTTTATGCCTCGTCTAATTAATGTACAGGCCACATTTTTGTAATTGGGAATTTTTTCGTAAGAGGGCAGTATAAAAATTCACGTTTTGCATTTGTTTAGATTAAGGGCGAGATTCAAGTGAAACGCAATTCGAACGTTTTCCGCTTCGAACAGGGGAAACTTCGAAATATATCAATTTTTCTTATTCAACTGAAACAAACTAATCGTGTTTTGATCACGTTTGGTGATGAAAACACGATAGGCTTGTGGTTTGTTCATTGGAAGCATTCTGCCAAAACGTTCGAACTGTGGACTGAAAAACGTTCGATTCGAACTCGATCGCGCGCGTTTCACTTGAATCTCGCCCTTAATCTCTTGAAAATTTTAATCGATACTATAAAACTCAACATCTTTTTTTTTTTAAACGCAACTTTGTAGTTAATTGTATAGGTTAGTTACATGATCAATATTTAATCCTTAAATGCATAGCGATTAATATATGCATCGTATTTTTCAGTGCCGGATAAGAGCAGAAGCCAAATTTCTCACGTCATTTTCACATTATGAAATATGGTTTTTAATAATAAATGATTCATATCGTGAATCAATAAAAGTTTCACAGACTTCTTCCAAACTGCGTGGTTTTGTAAAAATTGATTAGTTATTTGCAAAACTGACTTAGGAAATTTAGCTTACACTCGTGACTATCGAGCGAACGTCTTCATGCATTTAACCCTTCAACGCGCAGTGTTCCCGCTCTGGTAACACCCAACTCTGACGTTTTGACTGCTACCAGTCACGAAGAATAGATTTAATTTCTATAAAAATATTTGCGGGTGACATAGCTCCACGAGAATCCTTTATTTTCAGCACGTCATTTCCCGTAAAAAAATTGTCACGATTATTCTTAACAGCACTGACATCTGCTGAAAAATGGAAGAATGCGAGAACAGCTGGATAGATTGCCCAATGCTGAAAAAAGGGCAGCCCTTCACATCGCTCGACTTAACTACCAGCAAGATGGCGGACGATCGAAACCTACATCGATCTAGAGATCCACAGAACTAGAGATCCTTTTTTTGACGACAGCTGGCTGTGCCCACGCACAGCCGGATGTCGTCAAAAAAGGGGTCTCTAGATCTGTGGCACGCGATGAGCGTTTCGGTCGTCCGCCATCTTGCTGGTAGTTAAGTCGAGCGATGGCAATGGCTGCCCTTTTTTCCGCATTGGGAAAGGGTTGCGCCTCAAAGGGTTAAGGGTTAAGGAATGAAAGCCTAGGAGAGTATTTTAGGGACACCCTGTATCTGTGATGCATTTTCTCCGTAATTAGCCCACATTTTATTGATCTAAATGTTACGGAGTAATTCCTTTTGACGCTTGAGTAAATTTTTCGATGATGTCTTATATCTGGCATCAAAAACCGATAAATATTTTCGTACCTGTACTCAACAGTAGGTTTTGGAATCAACGCGAAGATAGCCACCTCTGTTTAAAATCGACAAAAAGTGGAGTTGTTCTTTTTTTTTTTTCACGGCTACAGTTAAAAAAAAACGGTTGAGGCAATAGAAATAAGTGGTGGTTTTTCAGCTGAAAATTTCAAAGTTGAGTAAAGAAAAGTAAATAGGTAAGTAGACAGACGGCTCTCAGTAAAAACTTCAGAGAAAGAAAACATAGGCCTAAACAGCTCGCATCAATGTTAATTAAAACTCAAGATTCCACAAAGGTTTAGATTTTTTAAAACAATTTGTTTTACGAATCTCTGTAATATAAATAATTCTGTTTTATTAGTTTACGTTTAAATAGATTTTAAAGGCCTTGAAGGGAAAATTGAACAATTCTAGTTTATTTAAAATATTTTTTCTAGATTATCCAGTTTTAACTTTTTTTTTTTTTTTTTCAGAAATAAAATGACATGAACATGAAACATTGATATAAGAGGGTATGCTCCCAACGAGACGAAATCTTTCAAATACGAAAAATTTCCGCACGATTTTAGAAGAAAATGCAATTTTGATGTCGGTATTTAGTAAAATTGAATATGAAATGATTTATTTTCGGAAACCGAAAGATTAAAGAAAACAAAGATTAAAGAAATTGAGTGAAGGCATATTTATGTCGAATTTTTTCTTCTTTTTTTAGCGCCCGTTGTAATTGCCTTCTAGCATACAAATATCAAAGCAATCTGCGCTTATTAACAGACAAACAAACCGAAAACTAACAATTTTCGAATTGACAGTCCCGAAAAAACGCCGTCAGCGAAGCGCACCATAGCAACCGATCTTGCTTCGCTTCGCTCCCGCAACGCTGCGCTGCCATCGCACCAAAAAGAAAAAAACCTCCGAACAGCTGTAGAGTGCCTCTCTGGTTTCGGTTTCTTTTTTCCGCTTTCCTGCTTACCGTACAGTGGCGCCACCTTCCTCTTTTCTTTTTTTTTTCTCCTTTCCGAAAGCACGGGATGTCCGGAAGGCAGATTTATGACGGCATTTTCAATGTCAGAAAGGTTTGGAGAGAGAGAGAGATGTTAAATAACCGGAATGGGTTATAGTTTGTTTTCGGTGTAAGATAGTAAAGCTTAACTAGATTTTATTTCATCCTTCACAAAAAGCGCTGAGCTTTTTTTTTTTTTTTTTTTTTTTTCACTTTCCAGTATTGTGAAAAATGTTTATGATTATTTTGTGAACGATATTGAGGCGTTTCGCTGATATTAGCTGTTCCGTTGATATCATATGTATTCGTTCATTCCGGACTTTTTAAAATAAAATGTTGTGTTTAAAGCATGGCTCACTGGGATATATACAGGCTGTCCAAAAAGCTCCGTTTTTCCGTACGAGTAAATTTTCTCTTCTTCGCCGATTTGTCGCTTTTACCCAACGAATCACTGTTGCCATCTCTGCCGGAGAAAATATGCCTAAAATCAAAGCTAAAAGTATCCAGGAATGGATAACAATGGCCGCATTCGTAAACGCCAAACGAGTTTATCGTAAGTAAGGGTAAAAGCGACAAATCGGCGAAGAAGCGAAAATTTTCTCGTACGCAAAATCCCATAGGAGAAACTGGTTTTCGGACAGCCTGTATTTATCCAAGTGAGCCATGGTTTAAAGAGTAAAAAAGATATTGAAAACTTTTCTCAGATTGTACTGCATTGTGTTTAAGACAAACCACCTACACGTGGCGTATCTGCATACAGGGGGGAGGGGAGGATTGGGCAGAGGACTTTTTAAGGTGATCTAACAAGTATTCATGTTACATCTGGAGAAAATCGGCCAAAACAAAGAGCGTTAGATCGACAGCGGTGCGGTTGGCTAGAACCCTGGATCTTCACCCTTCAGCCATCTACCATATTCAGTGTCTAATCTAGTCGGCCATGGTAGTGTCAAAACTTTTCACAGTTTTTTCAGGTTGTGTCACTGTTATCTCGCGTAGGGCCCTTTTTACTTTTGCCACAGTTGCTTTGATCGGGCGCTGTTTTCCAGATAACTTCCGTAATTATGTGACAGTTTCTACGAAATGTATTTTTACGATAATGAAGACAGTATGCTGTTCTATATACAGGGTGAATATAAACTCTTGAGCAAAACTTTAAGGGGTGATAGGGCACATAATAAGGAATCAGAATCACATAGAAATGTGGGGTCAAAAACGCAGTTTTCACTTACCTGGTAATAATCACTTTGTGAAGAGTATTGAAGTGTTCGTCTAATTTCTTAACCAAGTTTCATAAACAATAGGCTCGTCTCCAAAAACTTACGTGAAATAAAATAGAATTTTTAAACTATGAATTTTAGTCTTCTGTTTTCGGAGAAAAATACATTAGTTTCTGAAGAACAATGGTCGGAAAGTGCACTGTTGTTTCAGCATTTTTTTACAAAGTGATTATTAACAGCTATGTGAAGACAATGTTGCCGACCCACATTGCTATGTGATTCTGATTCCTTCTTATGTGCCCTATCACCTCTTAAAGTTTTGTCCAAGAGTTTAGATTCACCCTGTATATCTATATTAATTATGTACAATTCGAATCAATTCTATCCTGAATGGATCGCTTAGCTGAACCCAGAATCAACCTGTATGAATCGATCCTGCTATTAGAAAAAAAAAATCGACGATCGATTTATCGGATAGTGAATGAATGCTGAATGAATCACTCGAGTAGAAGTCAATGAATAGTTACTATGGATCGCAATTTCTTGCTCAGTTACAATTCGGAAGTCATTTTCGGGTTTTATTCGAATACTTTTTGAATATGATTCGAAAATTTTATTCGAATACCCTTCGTGAATTTTATTCGAATATTATTTGTGAATACTATTCAAGATTTCGAATGTCAAGTATTCGCTATTCGACCGCTTTGCTCTCGATAACCAATTTTTAAAAACCGTCTAGCTCAAATAAACCTAATAATCGATTTAATTCGAATATCTTCATTCAGTCGTGCCTATCTCTACTTACACACTAGTTCAGTTACAGTTACTTGGGTGGTATTTCCCCTCGAAATCCAAAACTAGGGAAATGGAGAGATATTACGGTCGTTTACCGGCGTTTTAGCACCCTCATTTCCTTTCTAAAAGCGAAAGAAAACCCCCGTTATTTTCTCTTAAATGACTCTTAAATCTGTCTCTTTTAATCAAGTTGAAACTCATTGCACCGGAAAGGGGAACGTCGCTACGAATTTAGAAGATGCCCCAGCACCAGAGAGTGAAAAACAAGAGTCTGTTTCAACATTCCTCCACCACAACTCGGAAGGAATTTTTATTTCTGACTTTTTGCAGTTCAGCGTGGCAACGAGATGGTCCTGTGTCACCGTGCCAACATTCGGCAAAACATGTTGCTTTTACAGGCTTTTTTTTTTTGAGGGAAGTTCATAAGAATGCATAGAGAAACTCTTATTTAAGAGTTTCTTTACAAATGATCATACTAATATTATAAATGTCAATGTTTGTATGTATGTTTGTTACTCTTTCACGCTGAAACGGTTTTGACAGATTTGGATGACACTTGGATGACACTCGATTAACAAACAGGCTACTTTTTATCGCGCGAGAAAAACACTGTTCCTATAATTAACAAAAAAAAAACCCCTATCTTTTATCCGGAAAAAAAAAGAGAAAGAGTACCATTTTGCTTTATTTTACAAAGCCGTCGACAGATGGCGCAAACTTACAGAATACGCAGTTTTTAATAAATAAAATCACCTGAATAAGTTTTTTTTTCTTCTGACGTGGATTTATAAGAGGACTTCGGACCAAGCACACAAATCCGAAATACATGTTACACAGACAAATAAACAAAAAATACGTTTTTGAAACTTTCATTCAGTTCGAATTATGCATTTTTCTGAGAGTCTCCCCCCCCCCATACCTCTAATGTATTTACATCCAGTAAAAGGGTGTTAGAAATCTCAATTTTAATTTTGTTTGATCACAGTCATGAATAGTGATCCACTTTCCAACTTAATGGAATAAGGAAAGGAAATAGGGAAGACACATGGATATGATACGCTTTTAATATTATAGCACGTTAGCGCGTACTTAAAATCTGAAAGTGTTTCAGATTTTCTTACTTTTTTTGGTACTTACGTATTATCTCGGCGGTCCGCCAAGACCAGCGATTTTTCGCCACGATAAATGCCAGACACATGAAATTGTTTATGGTTTGGAATATGATTGGCAACAATTTGCCAGCACATTTGACGAAAAAAACACTAAGGAGAGCATAAAAGGGGGCGTCTTTTTTATGTTAGCAGGGGGCGCCACTTACCCTAGGGCCGTCCCTGTTTGTAACCATCTTAATTTTATATTCCATTCATATATGGAAGAAAGCCGGTGAGAAACACAAGATTTATTAAGATGGCGAACCAACTGGTCACCGGAGACGGAAAGTCAATAAATAAATGAATAAATCAAGGGTGGCTAAATCATGCTACATGCGCCAAACTTAGCGCATTGGATGATTTCAAGTGCCGCATCTCATCCTTGTCCTTACTTATTGTTTTGGGACAAACTGAAGATCTTCGAAATAATTTTAGGCCACAAATATTTTATTTCTTATGATTCGTGGCGCTGCATCAAAAGGAAGTATTTGTACATACCAAAACACACTGTCATCAAACATCGAACACTTTGATCGCCTTGTAAATATTCGAAAAATTATTCCTAGAATTCTTTCCTTAGAACAACAATTTCAATCTCATGCTCACACGTTATTACTTTTCCTCTCCTAAATTGAAGCCTAACCGTATTCACATTTTTCAACTCAGCCCGTGAACGCAGTGCTTGAGTTGTCGTATGACGCACCTGAACTCGTATATGAAAAAATTTGGCGCATGATCAGTGGCGCACCCAGGATTTTAGTTTAGGGGGGGGGGGGGCTGAGCTGAAAATACTGCTGAACTCGGTTATAGTGAGATCGATAATAGTTACAACACTCTTATAACGTCAAAATATTCTGTACCACTTGATTTGCCCATAAAACACAAGCCCACAAGCAAAAACTCATTATAGAGTCATAAATAATTATCTGATCTTTTCAGTGATATTGTAACTGACTTTAACAGTGTTTCATAAACTCTCTGTAAGTATTTATTTAAAAACTGACATCTTTTTAGGTAAAAAATACTTTAGAAATAATTTGAAGACAATAAATAATAATAATAGTAATAATTCATTAGTGACAATTTTCATTTTTTTAAGTTTTTCACTTCAAACTTTCCACCTTTAGGGGGGGGGGCTTGAGCCCCCATAGCCCTCCCCCGTGGGTGCGTCTATGCGCATGATATAAATACGAATAGAGTAATTACTCTCAACTAAATAGAAAGTGAAAATGGTTTCATCTCTAAATTGAATCAGCGACAAGAGAAAGAGCAATAGCCACTTTTTGAGGATTTTAACCCTTTGAGGCGCAACCCTTTCCCAATGCTTAAAAAAGGGCAGCCGTTGCCATCGCTCGACTTAACTACGCAGCTGCGCACAGCCAGCTGTCGTCATAAAAGGATCTCTAGATCTGTGGCACGCGATGAACGTTTCGATCGTCCGCTACCTTGCTGATAGTTAAGTCGAGCGATGGCAACGGCTGCCCTTTTTTCAGCATTGGGCAATCTATCCAGCTATTCTCGCATTCTTCCATTTTTCAGCAGATGTCAGTGCTGTTAAAAAGAATCGCGACCATTTCTTTACGGGAAATGACGTGCTAAAAAGTAAAGGATTCTCTCGTGGAGCTATGTCACCCGCAACTATTTTTATAGAAATCAAATCTATTCTTCGTGACTGGCAACAGTCAAAACGTCAGAGTTTGGTGTTCCCAGAGCGGGAACACTGCGCGGTAAAGGATTAAACTGAGGTACCCATTCTTAGATTGGACTCAAGACGTCACAATTCAGTGGATGGATGAAAATATTCCTCCGCTTTGAATGGTAGATATAAAACATAGACATTAATAACTTTGAAGATAAATAAGCTTTAAAAAACCCAGCGTATAAGCGCACCAGTAAAAAATAAAAGAGCAGATCGGTTGCGTATGACATGCTGTCGTCAGTTCTGTAGAATGAGAATGGCAAAATCAAGAAAATCCAAATCACTGGGGGAACCCCGTTCCTCAAGTTACATTTTCTTAAAGCTTTCAATATCTTCTATCCACAAAAATATTAGTTTTTGTGGATATTGAAAGCTTTAATCAACATTAACATAAGTTGTCTTGTCCACAAAAACATTAGTTTTTGTGGACAAGACAACTTATGTTAATGTTGATTTATCTTGTTGATTCTCTTTAATGTTGATTTCCCCCTTCTCTGAATGCTTAAAATCTCAACTGTTCTCATTTACCTCAATTGGTCCTCATAAAACCATTTTCTGAATCTCTGCTTTCCTACTGACCCTTGTAAACACTACCCTGAATCGTCTCTTTTTCTGAGTTATTCACAATCACCACCCGGGTTTGGAAGGCTTATAAAAGATATATTACCAATACAGCAAAAAAGGTTGACTTTATTGATTTAAGAAATGCTACAAGTTTTGTTGCATAAATCTTCAAAATGTGAACCTTTCGTGATGCGGCAGGTATCAAGCCTAAAGTCAAATTCTTCCCACACTCGCTTTAACATGTCGCGATCAACGGGAGCAAATGCGGTTGTGATCCTTTGGCGTTAAGTCTTTTAAATCATGAGGCATAGGGGGTGCTAACACACGGTCTTTCATGTGACCCCATAAAAAAAATCGCATGGAGTTAGGTCCGGAGAGCGAGGTGGCCACGGAAGATGGCGATTGTCGTCGTCAGAACCTCGACCAATCCAACGGCGAGGAAGCTCGTTATTTGTGAGACAAAACTTGTAATGTTCCTTTCTCCAGTAAAGTCAACTTTTTTGCTGTGTTGATAATATATATATATATATATATATATATATATATATATTATAAGTTTTCTAAACCCGGAAGGGAATTGTGAATAACCCTGTATATACAGAGCAAATTTTTGCCATTCTCATTCTAGCACTGTGTTTTGTAAGGGTCCCCTAGTAGCACAACTAGTTCAAAAAACGTTCAAATTACGCTGGAAACACGCTTTTCGACGTTAAAAAACGTGTTTTAAACGTCTTTTGGACTAATTGTGCTACTAGGGTCAGTAGGAAAGTAGGGATTCAGAAGAGCGTTTTATGAGGACCAATAGGAAAGCAAAAAAATTGAGATAACTAAGAACAGAGAGATTCCAGAATTCAGAAAAGGGGGGAAATCAACATTAACAAGACTATTTATGTTTTTGTGGATACCTAAAGCTTCAAGAAAATCTAACTAGGGGAACGGCGCCCCCCCCAGTGATTTGGTTTTTCTTGATTTTGCCATTCCAATTCTACAGAACTGACACCGGTTTGCTATTTTAATTTTCTTACTGGTGCTCTTATATGCGGCTTATTTACTTTCTGCACCAAGCTACGTTTTCTTGTTTATTGAAATTGAAGATATATCAAAAATAATTCCCGATGAATACCAATTATTTTTTCATAATATCCTTCTGTGTCCTGCTCACTCTTATGAAAGTGATGATTACCGACTATCACCACGTAGTCCTTTCCATTTGCCGTTGTGACACTAGGTAAACTTTAAAAATGGTTCAAGATTTATAAATTTTCTTCTAAGTGTCTTTTTTCTGGGGGGGGGGAGGCTTTACTTTAATAAAACTATCATCTGTATTCTTATTTGGCAGTCCACTTTCTACACCAATGAATCATTGGCTACTGTTATTGAAATAAAAAGCCTTTCCATACGTTTATCCCCCCCCTAAAAAAAAGAAATAAAATAAATAATAATAATAATAATAGTAATTTTCATGCTGTTTAAAAATCAATTTTACGGGCGAGTAGAAAGAGTGAATAACTCCAGAACCTCTAGATCAATTAAACGGGTTTAATAATTGACAAAATGCATCAATCTAACAGATAATTTAAGTATAACCTCTTTCTATCTATCACGACATCGCCAACATTTTGCTGTCATCAAAGGAATTTGAATTTATAAACTTCAGTTAAATCTACCTGCAGAATTCATTCTAGTCGTCAGAAGCATTTGAGCAGTTGAAGATTGCTTGCAGCAGAATCCGTGTATTTTTGTAAGCGCGAGTGGTTTGGTATCTAATGAAATAAGGTTACGGAATGATGAATGGTATTTAGCAGCTAAGCGGTTCATGAACCTCTGGATGTCTGACAATTTAGTTACATAAGTTGTTGGGATGCCAAATTCTTTACACAACGGTAGTATACGTTACATAAAAATAACTAAAACAATCGAAATAATTATAGACTATTAACAGCCGGATGAAGACAGAATTAAGAAAGAAATCTGACTATTGTTAACTCTGCCGTATGAATTATCAAAAAGGTCTTTTTAAAATCTAATGCTGATCAGTTTAACCCTTTAACGCGCAGTGTTCCCGCTCTGGGAACACCCAACTCTGACGTTTTGACTGTTGCCAGACACGAAGAATGGATTTGATTTCTATAAAAATAGTTGCGGGTGACATAGCTCCACGAGAGAATCCTTTACTTTTTAGCACGTCATTTCCCGTAAAAAAAATGGTCCCGATTATTTTTTAACAGCACTGACATCTGCTGAAAAATGGAAGAATGCGAGAACAGCTGGATAGATTGCCCAATGCTGAAAAAAGGGCAGCCGTTGCCATCGCTCGACTTAACTACCAGCAAGATGGCGGACGATCGAAACGTTCATCGCGTGCCACAGATCAAGAGATACTTTTTTCACGCAGCTGGCTGTGCCGCGCGACACGCGATGGCACGCTGTGGCACGCGATGAACGTTTAGATCGTCCTCCATCTTGCTGGTAGTTAAGTCGAGCGATGGCAACGGCTGCCCTTTTTTTCAGCATTGGGAAAGGGTTGCGCCTCAAAGGGTTAAATGATGTGTTTTAACATCACACCTGATTTTTTTCTTATATATCGTAGATATTTTGCACGCAGTACATATAAAAGAAAGCGACACAAATCATTTTAAACAATTGATTATAAAACACATTTCTTTTTTCGCGCCATATTTGAAGATTTAGGGTAGATCTACCAGTGTGTTGTTGTTGTAGTTTCAAACGCCCACTGACAACTCCGGAGCGGTGCCATATCCTGCATATAGGTCAGCGATGGGCGAAAGGGAGCGGCCATTTTAATGAGTCCCAGTCGGAGGAAGACCGACTTAGCTCGGAGTCAGCAAATTTCGAACCCATTCCAGAGGCGAGACCTAGCACCTGAAATCGGCACGCCCATAGGTATCGTTTGAACGTGGAGATGATTGGAGCCGCGAAGAGATTTTACGTGTACCTGCTCCCATTAGCGTTCACGGTCCCACAACAGTCCAGCCGAGAGAAGAGTTCACCCTCCCAAGCGCTGTTCAAGCCGGTGTTGCTTCACTTTCCGTGTTCTTGCGGGAGCGGAGTTTAGTGACTAGGCCACTGCGGTACTCTACCAGCGAGTGATCAAAAAAAGTGAATAAACATTTCGTATTTATTTAAAAAAAACCTGAAGAGGCCTTCATCTATGAATTGGCAGCGGTAGCTACTTTCCACGCAATAAGAAGGTATTTTACGTTTTACAGGTTTACCTGGTCACATGTCTTTATTTAAAAAAAGAATTATTTGTTGATGTACTATTACGTTATTTAAAGGCACGTAGCCATTAAAAACCACAGCCCCATTGGAAATTTCGATTTTTGTTAATTTTTTGCCAATAATCAAGCTATTTTGGGAGAAATTCTACCTTTTTCACCTTTGAGGCCTTTCCCGCAATTTTCTTCTGGATACTTATCTGGTTATTTCTTTTTTGGTTATTACTACCTTGTTATTCCTTTAATGGAAATACTATTATGTAGTTCTAGTAAAGGAACAAAACAATGTCATTGTCTGTTCCTTTACTGGGTTGGTTTGTCACTTTTCATTTGAACCTCCCAAAAATGCAAACCCAATAACATATAAGTTCCTAATTAAAAAAAAATTAAACATAAATTACATGTAAACAGAAAATTTGATTGCACACATAACTACCAAAATCTACATTTAAAAACATATTGTGATTTTTTAACGAACAAATTGTTTTAGACTTTCTATTTAGCTGGTTGGTTCAAACTATATTGTCTTCAAAATTGGAGAGATTTTGGAGATAACTTCAAAAAATCCGTATATCACTATTAATATAATTGTGCGAGACCCTGTAAAAGAATTAAATGCTACTTTCATCTTTTAAATTAGGATTAAGCTTTTATAAAAGTTTATATAGTTATTATATTGTGCTTGAAATGGATGAATTCCTGTAAGCTGCCACAGACAGAACTGTACTGGAATTCTTATAACTACTCATGTCAGAATCTCAGTACATGGTACAATGAATACGAACAACACATATAATTAAGATATAGTCGAGGCATATTTACGACAGTTAGGACAATCAATTATTTTTTTAAAATCTTGTTGGACAGTGGCGCACACAAGGGGGGGTCCAGGGGGTCCGGACCCCCCCATCGGCTTTGATATTTTTTTTTTGATTGATTATTATCCTATATCTATAGTAAATAAAATAATTCCAAAAAAAGGTAGCAATAGTTTCAGTTCTAATAAATAAAAAAAAAAATTTTTTCTCGTTTTCCTCAACTTTTCAAAAACGAACTGAAAGTGAACATAAAACATCATCTTGTTCTCAAAACTGTACAACAATTACTTTGCTTCCTATTGTACTGTGTAGTGTATTCTTAGGGAACTGGATGGGACGAGTTTTGATGAATTCCATCTAATGAAAACGAACTCTTTCATCACTGATTTTGTCAATCTGGAACATCCCTGAAAGTTGGAACCCCCCCCAGCCAAAAATCCTGTGTGCGCGCCTGTTGTTGGAACGTGCTAAAAAAGGAAATTATATTAAAATAAAGAATGATAGTAGATATTTCCTTTAGAGAAAATCCATCTAGGATATGAAAATAAAAATCATTATTGTTTAACGTATTTTAATTTTTTTTAATAAAAAATTACATCACAAAAAATTAATTTCCAAAATATCACAACCAAGACTTATTACTACACCGGTCAACAACAACAAAAAAATTCTTTTTGGGTTTCCGTTCTCATGCTTAAATTCTGATTCTACACATTGAAAAACACTTAAATTTTCATTTTTAGTTCTTAAAGTTTGCTTTTGTCTGATTTACGTCGATAAGTATATTTTAATTTATTTCATAAACGAAAGATGGCAGCACTTTGATTAACCCGAAAGTAAACTGTATTATTATTTGTAACTCCGTAGTATTGCTTGTAGTATTATTTGTAATATTATTATTTATTTGTATTATTATTTGCTCATACGAACATAAAAGAAATACGAAAAATATTCACTTTTAGACATTAATTTCTTATCATTTTACATTTATGTGTTATTTTTTATGAGAAATCTTGAATAAAAATAGACTTTTATATCCAGCAAAAACTTTTCTGATCATAATTTAGAGTGGAATTATAAAAAATATATAAAAATCAGTGATTTTTGCCAAAAAATTGAAAAATTGCTTTAATTTCTACAAAAGCAAATTTTCATTAAAATATATATATATATATATTCCTTAGTTTTGGCGTTGGAGAAACTAAAGTTTAACATGTAGAAGTCAGACGCAAAAATCGTGTTATCAGACGATACTCATACCAGTTTACGCACATTTTCAATATATCCAGAGTCTGCGTAAAATTTCATTCCGAATTGCTTGAATTCGTTGATGGAAGTTCCAAGTGCAAATAAAAATGCACGTAGCTATGCTTCGGTATCCTTCTTTAATGAAGGAACTTCAGACATCGCGCATGTTTGTTTTTTCCGCCGAGTCACTCTTTCAACCGTGAAACGACATTGCCGTTAATTAAACTCGATGCCACCAGAGAGGGTACCACCTGCAAAGTCGGTATTGCCAGTTTACGGTGATTTGTAGCTGAATAAAGACACTTAATTTTTCGATTGTGACGCTGAATTGAGTGACTTTTTGCAGAAATATGCTGCTGAATTTAGCGACTTTTCTATTCCTTTTTGGAATATACTGCTGAATTTAGCGACTTTTCTATTCCTTTTTTGGAATCGTGCCGCTGAATTTAGCGACTTTTCGTTGTATTATAGGATGTGTCGCTAAAATTAGTGAATTAGCAATGCATTTTGGGATGCGTCCTTGAATTTAGCAGTTTTTCATTTTATTTGGAGCATTACATAATGTAAACATAGTTATCGGGTTTTGGGGGGAAATTTAGTGATTTTTTCAGCTGAATAAAGCTACTTGTTGGTTTCTAAGGGGCTCTAAAGCGTATTCACGTTGCACCTGGAGAAAACTTAACAAAACTCCAGACCGTTAGATCGATAGCCGCCCTTCACTCTTCGACCGTCTACCATTTTCTCCACTAGCAATTTTGCTCGGCGGGCTACCACCGGCCACGTAGCCAGCCGATGATGGCCCGGGCAAAATTGTTAGTAGGGTTCAGTGGCAAAACCACTGTGCCATGGTGAGGCTTTTGATATACAAATCCAAACTATTGTGCTTTAAAATTTGAATGAATGCATTAAAAAAAGTATTTAAAGTTAGTAGAAAACTTTGCATAATAACACACAAATAAGCTTATCAACAATACGATGTTTTCTTCTGGTACAAAAGGTCTGGTCTTTCTGAGTTGCACTGAAGTTCTAGCATTTACAAGAACAGAAAGCCTGGAAAAGTATTGTCAGCTATAAAAATCTGAAAATCCACCTGTTCCCCTATTTTTGAGACCCTCTCCAATATCCGAGAGGGATGGAAAGTCAGTATCGTGAGATTGACGTCACTTTGATGTCGCAGGTTTAAAAAGCCATTAGAATTCCAATTATGGTTACAGACCATTGTGAAATGATTCCATAAATTCTAATTTTAAATCCTCCGTAGTTTTTCGTAAGAAAGCTCGAAGAATAGTTATTATCTCCCCAGATCAAAATATCGTCTTCAGGAAAGCAAATGCTGAAATTGCCACGTACTATTTTACTTTTGTTTTTACCATTTTTTAAATTCTGAAATTTGGTATCTAAAGAGATGTTTCTGTCCGATAGCCTGTAGCTCTAAGCAGCTCCAGAAGCTAACCGCTGCAAAGTTCTACAGAGCAAAGTGAAGTTCATTCTTTTTTGAGTTTCGATTAGCTGTTATGATGGAAGTGCTAACATGAATAGTGAAACAATTTGATAGTTTTGAAAATTCGAATAAAAGCCAATAACCATATCTGCGAACTCTTCCGGTTTTTCCGGAAGATTTTTCACCACTATCTTCAAACAGTTTTATTTTACGAGAAAAATTTGGACTTATTTTAAGCGTAAATTCGTAAGTAAAAATTAGTGGTGGAAAATCTTCCGGAAAAACCGCTAGAGTTGGCAGCTATGAAATAACGAATGTTAGAAAAATGCTGCCTTTTCCTACCGTACGAAGAACGGGTACTTCAATTAGCTAATCATTTAGTGTAGTAAATGAGAAAATGAGTTGGTGCCAGAAAATATTTCGCAATCGATCCTCTCTGCATGATTTATGTTCCTGGGACTGCTTTTCTGTTTACTTTTTATGGTAATCCACTGACAATAGAGCAGGTGTTTACGAAAAGTTGCTCAAAACAGATTAACCTTCGTCTCGGCTTTAATGATATGCGTTTTACTTGAAAGCAAGTAGAAAACAAAACTGCCAAACTGCATCCTGTATTATGATAATTATTATTTAGAAAGCTCTTTCTATTCTGAAACAGTCATTAAACGCCGAAAAACACTGTTTGGCACCCCACCTCTCGTAAAATTGGAATCCTTCAATAAGAGAGAAAGAAAGAGTTGTTTTCGTTGAGGAGTAGGAGAGGAACCACTCTACTCTGGAAGTCCTTCGTCGAGTTAGAAGATTGCTCATGAGAAACAAAGCTGGGATGAAGTCGGCCATTAATGGTCACGCTACTGTTTCAAAGTAGGTAGATTCACCGGTGTCCATAATGAAGGTTGCAAATAGAAGTTCTGTAAAAATCTGATGTGTACAACACATGGCTTCCTTGTACGTCGATTAAATTAAATCATAAATATTTTCTGGAGGCATAATATTAAAATATCTGCAGTGAATTAAACAAAATTTTGTTAATGACCTTGACTTTAAAAAGCTCATTCCACTAAAATAAAATGTTAATTTTGAAAAACAAAAAAGTTTTCTTTATTGATAATTTTACTTAGCACTTTGTTACTCCCTAACTTGTAATCCTTTAACAATGCACAGATGTTATAATTTTGCTTTTTACACTTTTGGCAATATGCCAATTTCATTCCTTGTACTCTTACAATGTTGACGAAAATTCGGGCTTTTGGGGAACCTTCATTACATACTAACTTGTCAACAACGGGTACTTCAGCTAGTAGAACACATAAAATCAAAAAAGATGAACTGTTACTTAATATTGTTACGAATTTTCGGGGCAACCCGCTATTCTAGGGTTTAAAATAGTTCAAAATTCGTATTCTACGCTTCAAATAGATAAATTTTGCTTTTTGTTGCATCAAAATCGGTCAACTAGAACCGGAGATTCGGAGGTTTCGGTTTCCCTATTCAGTAGTGTGGGGTTTCTAGAAATCCCGAGAAATATTGGTCGTAGGCCTTCGGCAACTTAACTTTTGGAGACTTAGTTTTGACGATATATCGCTAAAAGTCACTAAGCTTGGCGACATTTTGGTCATTTGGCGCGATTTTCCCAATGGGGCTTGTAAAGATACTTTTTCTGCATTACCATGCACAACAGCCTAATATTTCTCTTTTATGACGTAATCAAAATCCCCGCTTTATGTGGAATCTTCGAGAAATACATTCTTCTGGAAGCTTCTTGTAGCTTCCAGAAGCTTGTAGCTTCTGCCTCACCTATAAATACAAGCATTCAGAGGCCCAGTTCAGTGTGAATCGAGCTCTTGTGGAGTGAGTTTGCTGTGTTACGCTATGTATTGACGCTTTGGAAGCAGTGTTTTGGCTTGCTTTTCGAAGCTGATTTTTAAGTGCTGTGTATAAATTCTTCATTGCTGTGTCTTAAGGGATTGTGTACGATATCCCTTGTATATTTCCACTGAATTTTGCCTGTGGAAGTGTTTTATTTTGTGTGAGAAATACAGCATTTGTGAGAGCTTCTGATCTAAGCGGACTGTTAAAAGCACATTACTGTTGGATTGTTCGGATAACTGTTCAGGATAACTGATAACTGATCATTGTGCTTGTGAATCTTGTACAGCTGATTGTTCTACGAAGTTCTAGAAGCAATAAAGTTTGGTTCCATCCTCACAAGTGCACTCTTTACTAGAACTTTCTACACCAACTGAACTTTAGAACGACGAACCCAGGAATAGCAGAGTTTTCTGCAACAAAATACACCCTCCCAAAAAGGTATTCGAGCAAAAGTCACACTTACTGCGTTGGTTCCGTTAAAAATTTATCTTAAAATATGAATGCGAATATGCTTAATAACAATTTTTCATATTTCTGTCGAGTTGTGTGTTTTTCAAAAACTAAATTACATATTCGCAAATACAAAATAGGAAATTTTCTTTCTTATTTTCAATGTGCGCAGGCCCTGATTACTGCACGTGCACTTGGGGTACATGACCTGGGCGCACATGCAGAAATAGATAAAAAGCGAGTTTAAAGCTATATGCAGGAGCACAAAACTTTGAAAAGTACCCTTAACTCAAAAATGTTACTGCCAGATCATGAATGGGTGGCAAAAATTGTTTTGTTCATTCAACAAAACTTTGAAAAGCGCCATTTTAACCAAATGTTGTAATTTCAGCATACAAATATTTTGTCGAGTTTCTAGAGCGTAATCAAAAAACTGAAAAATTTGAAGAAACTGAATTTTCAGACGTCTGCACCAAGACAGTACAAACGTTCCTAACAGATGCAAATTAATCGACCATTAAGTTAATGTAGTTAAAATAAGGTGACCATACGTCCTCGAAATTCGAGGACAGTCCCCAAATATAGATATTTTTTTTCATTTTGTCCTCAAAAAACTTTGACTTCTTGGGGACGCGAAAAGTCCCCAAATTTAAAGATTTGTACTTTTCCCTTAGAGTTTCCGTTTAGTTTATTTCTTTCAGAAAAAACTGAAGAAATAAGAAAAATAAAACAACTAAAAGCGCCTTCTACTCAGAGCAAGAGATACAATGAAATTCGATCTCCGAAAACGTTTGTTGTCATTGTGTGTGTAGCTTGTACAGACATCCATTAAAGTATTCGATTATGAGCCAAATTTCCCATTTCAGTTTTGTTAATGATTGATCACTTTTCATGAAGAATCATGTTTTAAATATGAAATTGAGGATACGAAATTTTTCTTGGACTGGGATACTTTTTTTTAGAGGGGGTACAAAGTTTCATGAAAAGCTATCACAAAATGAGCCAATGTAAAAAGCAATGCCTTCTGAAAAATACAAATACTATGTCAAGAGTTAAATTTTGAATAAATTGCAATATTTCAACATGATGGTCCTTTCCTATTTCTGGTTTAAATAAATATTTATAAATGAATGAAATACTTACATTAATTTATTAGAAATAAGAATACACAATTGATATAGCTATTAGAGTTCATTTTTAAGTATCAAAGTCAGTTAAGATTTAAGGTACGGGTATACTGCTATACATGGTAATGTGTCCTCGAATAAGTCCTCAAAAATATTTTCTAGTGTCCCCAAGTTTGCCTTGGATTCGAGGACAGTGCTTGATTTGCCCCCAAAATACTGTTCAGAAATATGGTCGCCTTAAGTTATACACATACCGTATATCTCGGCGTATAGAACGCACTTTTTCAACTTCAAAAAATTACTTCATTTTTTCGTGTGCGTGTTACACGCCGAATATAAAATGCATAACATAAAATATAAAATGAATTTCTCGACATATCCTAAATTTACTGATGCGTGCTACGCCGGGACATGTAATAAAGATAAAAACTCGTTTAAGATAATCCGAATTTTCGACTATCTCAGCAATCAGTGGTCCCAATTAACTCGGATTAGCAGGGTTTACTTCTGAACTAAGAATGTATTTTTAAGAAACTTATCTGCAAAACACATTACAGTTAGACTATAAAATATGTTACAGCGCTGCACGGTAAAATAATAATGATATGCTGCACTGTAAAATAATAATAATAGTAGTAATATGTTGCACTGTAAATATTTTGGAATTTTTCGAAGCTGTTGTCAGAAAATAAGTTCTTAAATTGCATATACAGGGTGTCCCCAAAAAAGTGGCAACACGCTTTAATTCTTTACCTATTAGAGATAAGTAGATAGGTTGATTCCTATTTTAACAACCCCCCTCCTCCCACTCTCAACAACCTAAAAAATCTCCGCACGTTGGCGAGCTGCCCAGGCACAAGTTCCAACGCTCTCAAAGTAATTAGATTAAAACGAACGTGAACAAATTAGCGATTAATGCACCAGTTAAGGAATTTGAACACTTAATTATTAAAAAATAACATTAATTGACAACCGGAAAGAAATTCATAAATTAATAAATCAAAGTAATGCTGTACTTACATATTGTTCTAAACGGCCATTTTAATTTTAAATTAAAGCAATATTCTTTTGTTATTGTTGTCACATAAATAAATAAAAAAATTCGTTATGGTAGCTCCACACGAACATATATTGTCATCTTAACAAGAAGAGGGCGGGGGTTAAAGTAAAATTCAACCAAGTGGATAATGTAAATTGAAAAAAATGTTCAATACCAGGCAGGAGAAACAATTAACAAAAAATTCCCCTCGTTAATTTTGACTATGAAGTTTAACTTTAATAATAATAATAATTAATATTATGAGATAATTAATACAATAACTTAGAAATATGAAAATTATAATCACGATATTCAGAATAATATACTAAGTTATGTCTTATGCTAGTTGCTAAAAATGAGGACTATAGAATTTATAGATATGTCAACATACTTACGTTATTTTCTTAGTTGCTGAAAAAATAACGTACAAAATCGAACAAATCCAATGAACCATTTCCTAGTCTATATTTAATTTTAGTAAAATCATTAAAAGTGTGAATTATAAAAAAATTAAAAACTAAAATAAAAACTTTTTATAATTAATTCGTGACTGTTCGCTAAGAGATAAATAGTATGAAATATTTCAGTTCATTTGGAGAATGGGAACTTTACGAAAAATTTGTATTACAATGTTTAGATTTAGATGTTCGATTCAGACTTCCATTATAGAGCAAGAGCCCGCGGCCGCCAGACCTTCGTCATAGTATAAAAGCTGAAACTTTCTCTGCGCATACCCCCCAACAGAGGTAGGAACAATCGGCCACTATATAAAGTTTGGAGGATCGTGGCTTTGGCAGGTAACAGGTGGCAAAGGTGTATAAAATTGCAGAATATTTTCGTCATTTCATAAAGCTTCATTTTTTTATATGTTCTTCTTCGCAGTAGTAGAAATCGCTTTATCCCTTGCCAGACACTTTTCCCATCGTGGCAAACCCCCGCCAGACAGCCTCAAAGTCTTGAAAAACGTAATTCTATTACGAGCGCGCTGCAAGAAAGTTCGCGCGTAAGAAAGTACAGAAGTAGCAGTTATAAAATGTGCTTGGCACTTAGTGACCGCTTGACGTACTTCGTCGCGGGAGTTTATGAACACAACAGTTTTCCATGACTTTGAGATTGTCTGGCGAGGATTTGCCCCGATGGAAAAGTGTCTGGCAAGGGATAAATTGATTTCTAGTACTGCGGAGAAGAACATATAAAAAAATTAAGCTTTCTGAAATGACGAAAATTTTCTGCAATTTTATACTCCTTTGCCGTCTGTTACCTGCCAAAAGCCACGATCATCCAAACTTTATAGTGGCCAATTGTTCCTACCTCTGTTGGTGGGTATGCGCAGAGAAAGTTTCAGCTTTTATACTATGACGAAGGTCTGGCGGTCGCTGGCTCTTAGACTATTAGAAGATGATTTACAAAATAAAACTTTAAATTAAAATTTGTAATTAATGATTCGTTTATTGTTAGATGAGAGACATAAATATGCAAAATTTTTCGGTTTGTTGATTGGAAAGCAGCGTGAAACTGTAATAAAAAAAAATTATTTCTCAGTGTCAATCCCGCGGGATTAGGATCGTAATCCCGCGGGACTAGTCCCGCAAACATTTATGAGGGATCCCGCAAGATCCCGTGGGATCGGGATTGCATTCCCTAGCCCTGGTGGTGTTTTGCTAACATAAAAATCCACCTAGGGGAATACAGGTAACATAACCAGAGAAATGGCGCTCTCCAAGAGACTGTTTCTAATTGTCACAAACCATACCAAACGCAATCAAAAGCGGACAAGCCCATCGAAAAACGACGTCATAGTCCTTGTCACATCGGCATAATCATATGTTACATCGACGTTGCCATCATTAGAAATGTCTTTTCTCTTCGGAAAATAATAATAAAAAGAAAAGAGCTCGCCTAACCAACTAAAACGGACGGTTTTTTCACTTCGTTAACCAAATCTCTATTTCCTTGAGGAGTTAGTGCTTTTTTTTCTGTTAGTTAGGGAAATAGCCTTGGAATATTCACTCTCTCGATCTCAAGTATATACACTTGTGTGTGTGTACCGCATGGGTAAACGCTTCGTGTCTGCTAGACCATTACACGTTCAGATAGTTGATTTAGTTACTGTGATGTCACATTGTATTCAAATCGCACGACACGGCAGGAGCAGACGTACTTCCGGGTTAGAAAGATTAGCTCCTTTTTTCTTTTTTTCTGTATGAATACACAGTAATCTATCGTCACTCCCACCCGACTAGATAAATATATAAAAAAAACTGTTTAGAGAGTTTTTTGTTGAAACTACCGCGTGATATACAGTGGTCGCCGCTTATTCCGGTCACATCGGGACGGACTGATATTGACCGGAAGAACCGATATCCGAAATAAACGGCGGGAACGAAAGTGAGAAAATTTAAGGTAAAAAAATCAATAAATTAAATCACAAATATGAACAATATTAGTCAATAGTTTAATGTACGCACATATTTTATTAACCCTTTAACGCGCAGTGTTCCCGCTCTCGGAACACCAAACTCTGACGTTTTGACTGATGCCAGTCACGAAGAATAGATTGGATTTCTATAAAAATAGTGGCGGATGACATAGCTCCACGAGAGAATCCTTTACTTTTTAAGCACGTCATTTCCCGTCAAAATATGGCCACGATCATTTTTAACAGCACTGACATCTGCTGAAAAATGGAAGAATGCGAGACCAGCTGGACAGATTGCCCAATGCTGAAAAAAGGGCAGCCGTTGCCATCGCTCGACTTAACTACCATCAAGATGGCGGACGATCGAAACGTTCATCGCAATGTGCCGCACAGCTAGCTGTCGTCACAGCCAGCTGTCGTCAGAAAAGGGGTCTCTAGAAAGGGGTCTCTCTGTGGCACGCGATGAACGTTTCGATCGTCCGCCATCTTCCTGGTAGTTAAGTCGAGCGATGGCAACGGCTGCCCTTTTTTCAGCATTGGGAAAGGGTTTCGCCTCAAAGGGTTAAAGAATAAAAAAAGTGAACAAGTGAAAAAATACACATGTACGTTTATTTAAAAAAAATTACTTATTGGAGGGGGAAAAGTCCGAAATGTTTAGGCATCAAATTGAATCTCAATGTTGAAAAGAGGTGATCACTTGCATTGTTCTTCTCAAACGTTCTGCGTAAAAAGTCAATAGCGTTCAGCAAATCTACCCTTGTGACACGTAACCGGTTCGGGTGCACATCGTCGTCATCATCATCATCATCAGGTGCCTCATTGGTTCAGGATGTCGGATTGATCATTATTTTTATTAAAATTCTGTTAAGTGTATTAGCAATTGCTTTCACTGGATTCCTGTAACTCCACACGGAGTCATCTTTGACTGGCTTTCACTCCACCTTAAACGCTAATTACGTTGAAATTTTCATAATCTCCAAAGATTATCTGACCGGTAATTGTGTGTGATTATGGCAACGCTACCCTAGAGTGATCTGCCAGGGTGGGGGCTTGGTAGGAGGACTTTCTACGGAGTTCTAACGCGTATTCACGTTACATCTGGAGAAAACCTACCAAAACTCCAGACCGTTAGATCGACCGCCGCGCGATGAGACTCGAACCCAGGACCTTCACACTTCGGCCATCTACCATTTTCAGTGGCATAACCACTGTGCCATGGTGAGGCTTTCAATTCAGATAAAGTAATTTATCCCTAAACACTTAAGACTTAATAATAATATTTATCACTAAACACTTAAGACTTGCATAAATAAAACTTGCACTCACTACCGAGGTAACCGGCGGAGAACCAGTGCAGTTTGGCCATTTCGTTCTGTTCGTGCCGATTTTCACCGGAATAAGCAGCTCGCCGGATAAATCACTGACCGTAATAAGCGGCGCCCATTGTATTAACCCTTTATATGATCATGTTGCAGATCTGCAGTGTACCAATTAAATCTGTCTAAATTAATTATCGACTATTAAAAATATTTCAATTTTTCTAGGATAACGTGAGCATAAGATATTAAAGAAATGAAAAGTTTGTGATGTCTAATTAATATTGTAACATGAAACTGTATTTTATACTTCAGTAGTCGTACTATTCGGTTATGGCAGTGTTTTTTCGTAGGTCAACCTTGCAAGAATGCAAACCCTTTACAGGACAATGTTCCCAATGGGGAACATCAAATTACAAAGGTATTCAAAAATGAAATTTTAACAATACTGAAAAAAAATAGCAGAGGAAGTTGAAAGATAACTTAACTTTTTAAAATAGAATTTGCATTTCTATCATGCGTGGGAAGCTGGACAAAAAATCATGAAAATAGCCATTTTCATAAATTTTTACGGAGCTGTGTTGATACATCCCTCCCACCCCTTCAAACTTAATTCATATCTTTACTTAAATTTAAAAAAAAATCTTTTAATCCTGAATATTTCACTTATTATTTAAACAAACCATCACCTGCTTTTGAAACCAAAATAAAAAAAATCTGATGTGTCCAACACATGACTTCCTTGCACGTCCATTAGATCAAAAATATTTTCGACGCACTTCCTCTAAATTTATTTGTTTGAAAGAGATAAAATATCAATAATAGTAAGGTTTAGCAATTTCTAGCCAAATATTTCGATATCGCCAAACTGAGTTCAATTTGAAAAATTCCTTCTGACAATTTATTTGGCGATATTTCACCAAAAGCCGACAAACTTGAGATAGTCAGCGAGATTTTGGGGATAGCCAAAGTAGTCAGTGAGCACAGACCTTCAATGAATTGAATGCATCTATACACCTCAATGTATTCAAAGCCATTTGGCTCACCATATAAATAAATTCTCAGTCGATTGCTGTCAAAAAAGATATTGAAAACAGTTAGATATTACAATAGTTCTAAATACAAAGTTAAAAAAATCTACGGGTTAAAGTTTTAGAGTTATACAAAATAGGAAATAATTTTTGGCGCCAAATTTGGCGATATTTCGGCGAAACTCGTCAATGTCGACGACATTTGGCGAGATTTTAAGCATAAACCAAACAATGACAGATTATCCCAGATTAACCAAACAGACAGATAAACCAAACAATGACAGACTATGCCAAAAGTCGCCAAGCTTGGCGACTTTTGGCATAGTTCTTGAGGGAGGCACGTGACCGTGGTCGGACCATTACCTAACTTATGTGGTAGGACGGTATTGTGCTTGAAATGGATGAATGCCCCTAAAATTGCTATTGACCGTAATGTATTGGAAATCTTTTGAGTGTTCCTGTAGCAGAACTATAAATGATAAAGGCACTTTTTTTAATAGACAAATTCATTTTCTAACTCTTTACAGCATATATCACTTCTGAGTCGTTTGAAATAGCCCAATACCTCTAAAAAACGCTTTGATGAATTTCGGCCCATAGAGCGTAATGTATTTCGAATCTTTTGGGCGGTCCTGTAGATAAACTATTCAGTCGAATGGAACCGAAAGGGGAGGTGCACAACTAGATGTTACAACAATCTTAAATATAAAGTTTCAACATTCAACGCCTTACAGTTTTTGAGATATGCCAGTTTAATGAATTTCGGCCCATTGAGTGTAATGTATTTCGAATGTTTTGGGCAGTCCTGTAGATAAACTATCCAGTCGAATGGAACCAAAAGGGGAGGTGCACAACTAGATGTTACAACTATCCAAAATATGAAGTTTCGACATTCTACGCCTAATAGCTTTTGAGTTAGGCGAGTTTAATGAATTTCGGCCCATAGAGCGTAATGTATTTCGAATCTTTTGGGCGGTCCTGTACATAAACTATCCATTCGATTGCCACCAAAAGGGGAGGTGCACAACTAGATCATAGAACAATCCTAAATATCAAATCTCAACATTCTACGACCAATAGTTTTTGAGATATGCGAGTTACATACATACGTACGTACGTACGTACAGACGGCATGGAAAAACTGGCCACAGTAGACTCGCCACTGGTCAAAATGAGTTGCAGACGCGTTAATATGATCGTGCATGCTAGCCTACGATGAGATGCATCGAAAAAATTTTTAAAATTCAATTTAGAGGTAGTCAAAATCGGTTTTTATGTCGAAATTTGGCCCCCAAAATTTTTCGGGATCACATTACTTCCTTATACTACGTACAAGGAAGTAAAAAGTCAGAAATGACCCATGCTCCAAATAGGAAACACAGCAAAAATTTTATAATTTCCCCCCCATTTAAATGACTATAATATCCTTACACTAACACATTAGAAGACAAAATATGCAAAAAACTAATTTATAATATGCCTGGAACTAAATTCGGTCTGTGAAAGATTAATGATTTTTAAAAATAGTTCTCCGCATAGGCTGCTCACAAATACTTTAATAGACTACAGATATATTTGTAAGTAATAAAAAAAAAACAATAATAACCGTTTTACTGAACTCTACAATAAAAACAGTTTGGTCAATAAATTTTACGTGAATTACAAAACTGGAAATAAAAACTTTCAGATTATAAATCTGTTTTTGCACATTGCAGTAAATATTTCAAAATTTTAAGTCATTAAAATATAGAGGATTAAAATAGGATTACTTATCATTGCTTACCCTATATTTTTACAGCACTCTCTACAATCTACCAGTTTGAAATTGCTAAACTTGGCAAACCAATCGCCACTTTATTCTTTCCCAAAACTTTAAAATTAGCTATGTTTAGTTGTAATAAATCCTCACACTTTTGCCTTAAACAGTTAATTCCATCTTTGTTGTCGCGTGCAGACGATATTTTGATTAAAAATGACGATTCAAGGTAATTCAGTTATTTTTATGATTACGAATGTCATTTCTGTCTGTCTCAGAACTAAAATAATCAACAAACCTTTATCAGTTTCGAAACTTTTAGGAAAAAAATTCTTAAAAATTGAATATTTTCCACGATGCGCCCCTCTGAAAAATTTTGCTGTGCAATTCTATGTCTGAGAATTTTTTTCTGACAGCTACACGAAAGGCAGTGTTTCTTCAATTATTTAAATGTGTTTAATTATTTAAAAGTTGAATAAACAAAGTGACCACCTTCGTAAAGAGAGCACGTGCCTACAGTGACCCCTTTTGTATACACAATTTCACTTTACATCCACCATACTTTATCAACTTTGTAAAGTGGCCATCTTAACAAGGTGGCCAGTTTTGTTGTTTTCCATCGTGGCCACATTAGGCAGGTTCCATTGTATTTTGTTAATTTAAAAGCAATTTCGTTAAAACCAACAAAATTATTTGGTTGAAACAGCGCCAACTAAATTTCTGTCAAATCAACATTTTTTTTCCAATTCAAAAAATCTGGAGTGACTTCACTCGACTTTCCGAACACTTACGATTAAGATCATTACCAAGCATTTAAATAAATTTTAATCGATGAATAATTCAAACATATATACCAAATTGAAACTCAATCGAATGTACCGTTTAAACGCTTGCGCACTTTCAAGAATTTCTCCCCATATGCCATTATGCCATAATATAAAAGAAAGTTTTGTCGTAGCCCTGTAGGAGAACTATAAGTCCTATACACACCAAAATCAATACCGGTCTTAGGATGGTGGTTTATAACATGTATACCCAATTTGAGCTCAATCGAATGTATCGTTTAAACGCTAGAGCACTTTCAAGAATTTCCCCCGATAGGCCATAATGTAAAAGAAATCTTTGTCGTAGCCCTGTAGAAAAACTATCAGTCCTATACACACCAAAATCAATACCGGTCTTGCGACGGTGGTTTATAACATATATGCCCAATTTGAGCTCAATAGAATTTACCGTTTAAACGCTAGCGCACTTTCAAGAAATTCCCCCCATAGGCCATAATGTAAAAGAAATCTTTGTCGTAGCCCTGTAGAAAAACTATAAGTCCTATACACACCAAAATCAATACCGGTCTTGCGACGGTGGTTTATGGCATATATATCCAATTTCACCTCAATCGAATGCTCCGTTCAGGAGCTATCGTGCTCACTCTCACACACACACATACACACATACATACATACATCTCGTAAAAATAGCATAAATGGATTCAGAAGCCCTCAAAACGTGTAAAAACACCAAAATCTCGAAGTCGAATTTTTTCATGATTACAATACTTTCCTTACATGGTACATGTTCGGAAAGTAAAAAGCATTTTTTCTCTTGTTATGAGCAAAACCAAACATGTCTGTCAGTCACACCGAGTTCAGTTTTTTAACTCCACTGCCGCCATCTTGATCAACGCGGGGGATGTTCGATGTAAACTGTCAAAACATTCTTTTATTTTTCTTACTCCATCTCTTTTCTAGCTTCTCAAACTGTTATCTTGGAGAGAGCAAGACCTTGTTAGCCTGGCTAAAATGCATTTTCTTTCAAGGCCTCTCGTTCGGCAGGGAAGCCAAACCTTTCCAGGCCCTCGCAGTAGTGCGTGCATCGAAGGCCAAGCTCTCTCTACCCGGGTGGTATGGGCTTGTTTACAGCCAGCATTTCCGTGTTTTCGTTGGAAACGAGAGTCGTTGGGGGAGTAAGCTTGTGCTGACGGAAAGGGTCCCCGCTGCGAGAAAGGGTGGAGAGTATAAATTGCACTGCGACATTGATGCGTTTTGAGGTTGCGTAATTGCATAATGTAAGGCAAGAAAGATAAATCACACAGGACCATCGATTATAAAACATAATTGTTATGCTGTTTGATTTAGTTGAATCTATTCATCCTAATGCTTGTCCTTGATTGAGGAAGGTGTTTGATATTGTGTTGACTCATTTTTTTGATTGTTTTAGCCCAGTGTTTTACGATATCGTTATAAACCTTTGAGGTTTCATTTTCTCATCATTGAGCACTGTTGTAACACATAGGTGAAATTGTAGATTGTTCCACACGGTTTTGGCACATTATTTGGCAAAGTTTAGCACATTGTTTATCATGAATTTAACTCATTGTTTCCAGTAGCGGATTCAGGGGAGAGACTAGGGGGCTTCAGCCCCCCCCCCAAGAGAGATTGCTAAAGGGTAACATTCTGCTTCATTATGCACTTTTAATATGTAAAGTGATCTTTTTTTTTTAATCACTTAGTCCCCCCCCCCCAAAAAAAAAAATGTTTTTACATTGGTTTTGACTAAAATTTTGCTTTATTGTATATTTTGTTTGGGTGAAATAAGCTTTTTTCAAAATTTAGCCCCTCCCAAAAGAGAATTTCGGGATATGCCACTGACTATTTCATAATGTTATAGCGTTAATAGCATCGGCACATTCATTCGATTTATTTTTTCCCATTGTGCCACATTGTTTTTTCCTATTGTTAAAGCATCTTTTTCGGCATTATTTTAGCTGAATTTTCAATATTGTTATGGCGCAATGCTTGGAAAATTCTTAACACATTGTTTTATATTAATATTTTTTCTGTTGTTAAAACACATTTTTGGCATTATTTTAGTTAAATTTTTAATATTGTTTGGCACAATGCTTGGAAATACTTAACACATTGTTTTGTACTAATCAACTACATCGTTTGATATTCGATCAGCTTTTTGTTTGGGAAAGTTATAGCATGTTATTCGTGATATTTCTAGCCCATGGTTTGACGCTATTTTAGGACATAGAAATAACAATTTGCTTGCTAGTTTATTAGTTCATCGTTGAACACCGTCGAATTACATTATTTGGACCTGTCGCTCCATACTCTCTACATATTTAAACTTTGTTATCGTTGTTTGCTTTCGTAATTTGTGTATGACCCCTAAAATGCGATCATTTGATGCGATTTCACCCCCCCCCCTCGAGAGCCATTAGAGTTCAAGTCAGCGCATATTTATTTTCCCATCTTCGACACTTTTTAGGATAAAGTGTCAAGTTTTGTCCATAGGGTATATTTTATTTATTGGTTTTTTTTTCCCTTTTTTTGTGCGTGTGTGTGTGCGGAACAGTGTAAAAAATTAAATTTCGAGTTTATTTCGATTTAATTTAGATCTAATAAATTTTAATCGATAGTATGAAATTCTGTACCTTAGTTTACTTGACTTTGCAATTCATTGTACAGTAGACACCGGTTATAACGTACTTTCACGAGACCTAAAAAAGTAGTACTTTGTAGGCGAAGTACTTTATAAGTAGTACCGCCGGTAAGATTCAATATTACACACAAAAAAAAAAAAAATAAAAAAAAAAAAAAGTGGGCTCATAATTTCAATGTAATATGGGTTTTAAACAGGTCTGATTAAAAAAAATTTAAATTAAACTAAACTTTAAATTAAATTGAGAAAATTCTTTATTACTTGCAGATTATTTATCCCAATAAAAATTGTAATTTTTCTTTTTGCTTTAAATGCGCAGATGCTACTTTAAAAATACCGTTTTGGATATCCATAATAGACTTTTGTAGTCTCTGCATCATCACTGCGGCATTCAAAAAATCGTGATCATGTTTTTGCAGGATTTAATGCTTCGGGTATGCTTGGTATAGGCTCCTCTGTTTCTTCTTCACTATCATCAGAATCATTATAGATAGGGCTTTTCAGGAGGCATTTACATTGATGAATGACAAATAAAAACATGGTCTTGTTCTTATCCCTACCTAGCAGGCGAAAAAGATAAAAGATCGCTCCCTTCATTCATACACAATTCATCTCGCTAGAGAATCTGAAAACTGTGTTTTTGACAAAAAGTGTTTTTGAAGGTACTGAAATTTCCGAGAAAAAGGAAATAAAATGCTTAAGAAAAGCAAACTTTTATTTTTGGCTTTGGTATAAAAAGTACGGTATAGCCGAAGTACGTACTTTCGTTAAGTACGTTTTAACCGAAGTTAAATAACATTATAAATATAGGACTTCAGTCGGGACCTGGATCCTAGGTACGTTATAACTGAGGTGACCATACGTCCCGTTTTGAACGGGACAGTCCCGTTTTTAGGTGGCTTGTCCCTTTGTTCCCAAGCATAGCTTTGGGACACCATAATGTCCCGTTTTTAGAAAATGTCCCCTGCAACTTCCCGTTTTTAAAAAGAGAGCAACCCAAGGTAACGATTTCAATAAAGGCCGCTAAAATCTAAAATTATCCATCAGAAAACGATGGGGGATGTATTGTTTTTGTGTTTGTTCTTTTAATGTTCTTTTTTTGTGAACTACTTCAAATTATTTAATTTGTATTTCTTATTTTAAAGTCACGTTCCTCTTTTGCTTATCCCCCCCCTCCCCCGATCTCCACTTAATTTTCCCTTTTCACTCCTGTTTTCTAAGAAATTTTTTTCTTCCGAATGACAATTTTCTTTTTTCTGTGTGTCCTTCTGTTAACATTTCTCACTTTCCTACCTTCCTGCCTTGTGTCGGATTGTGTTTTTGAAGTCGAAGAAGGGCCTACCCCTTGTACCACCCGAAACGAAAGTCTTGCACTATTTTTTATAGTATATGTGTGTTTTAGCAAAGGTTATTTTCATTTTATTCTGAAATGAACATTAACACAAGCTTTTTGGGGCGTTTTCTTAACAACTAAAAGATACCCAGTCCTGAAATTCAATCTCCCTACACTATTACCTTAAAAACAGTAGATGTCCCGTTTTGAGGAAGAAAAAAACAAACTATTGCCAAAAAAGTAGTAGATGTCCCGTTTTGAAGGAAAAAATAAATGGTCACGTTAGTTATAACCGATAGTGCGTTATATCCCAGATCCGTTATAACCGGTGCGCACTGTATACATCTGTGATTAATATTCAAGGAATGAAAGCTAGCAAGGAATAATTGTCAGTGTTTTTAGGATGCCCTGTATGTAAATAATCACAAGATTATTAAGGTACTCTTAAAAAAAAAAAACAGAATTTCCATTCTTTGTCGGTCTATCACTCTATCGCATCCAGCATTTTATATCGCACGCCGGCTTCAAGGGTGTTTGTTGTTACTAACTGCACCATATTTCTCCTGATGTAGGTCGAACCGTGATGCCGAACACAAAAAGATTAAAAAGGAGAACAAGAAAAAAAAAAACCGCACAAATGCAAATCTAAATAAAAAAGTTCTTTTTGAAGAGAGCGAGAGTATATAATATATCCTTGGCCCAGATGCGAGAGCGAAAGTTTTTTCTCTCGGGCAGTGAATTACGGTCCAGGCTCGTTCACACTCGCTGGGGACAGGATGTTTGCTGTACGTTCGGAAACTCGGCCCTTTTTAAGTCGGCGATAGGAGAGAGTTATCTAAAAAGGCCTCTCCAAATTGTGTGCTTGTTCGGTGAGGAATGGATTAGTTGTTGCGATAAAATCGCAGCTGCTTCATTGAGGCAGTGGTCTTTAAATATTTTTTGCTACTTAGAAGTTAACCCTTTAACGCGCTTTAACACCCTTTAACGTAACTTTCGGTGTTCCCGCTCTGGGAACACCAAACTCTGACGCTTTGACTGTTGCCAGTCACGAAGAATAGATTGGATTTCTATAAAAATAGTTGCGGGTGACATAGCTCCAACGAGAATCCTTTACTTTTTAAGCACGTCACTTCCCGCAAAAAAAAAAAATTGTCACGATTATTTTTAACAGCACTGGCATCTGCTGAAAAACGGAGGAATGCGAGAACAGCTGGATAGATTGCCCAATGCTGAAAAAAGGGCAACCGTTTCCATCGCTCGACTTAACTACCAGCAAGATGGCGGACGATCGAAACGTTCATCGCGAGCCACAGATCTAGAGACCCTTTTTTGACGCAGTTGGCTGTGCCGGTAGTTAAATCGAGCGATGGCAACGGCTGCCCTTTTATCAGCTTTGGGAAAGGGTTGCGCCTCAAAGAGTTAAAGCCAGTTGTGGAGGTTTCACAACGGGCGCTAGAAAAGAAAATTCGACAAAAATATGTCTACACTCTATGTATTTAACTTTTGCTCATTTAGAATAAATAATTTCATATTCACTTTGTATTATATACCGAAATCGGAATTGCAATTTCTTCCAAAAACGTGCGAGAACTTTTCGCATTCGAAAGATTTCGTTTCGATGGGAACATCCCCTCTTATATCAATGTTTCATGCAGAGGAAATCATTTTATTTGTGAAAAAAAAAATGTTAAACTGGATAATCTAGAAAAACTATTTTAAACGAATTGGAATCGTAATTTTGCTCGACCAATTAAATAATAGATTGGTCCTTCAAAGCCTGATAACCGTGACTTCAGTATAATATAATAGTCACTTGCGACACCTAATTTTGTAACGCAAATAATTCACTTTTTTTTACTCTCGGAAATAAAAAAAGCTAAAAATAGCTGAAAATCAATTGAAAATTGGGGAACGGGTGGATTTTCAGATTTTTAAAGTAGTGCAGATTGTTTTCTATATTTATATGCATAATCGTGAAAATTTTCAATCGGATCGTACAAACGATGTAGATTTTGTCACATTTTTGTTCTCAACATTTTAACCTTTTTGGAGTAATGGAGGTGAAAGTTTTATTTTGGATTGGTTCAACCGGAATCGTTACAGAGTCGCAAAAAAGCTAAAAGGAAAAAATATATAGCAAAATGTGGAAAGGCTTCAAGCGAAAAACTGCTATTTTGCTAATGTGAAATTTTTTTCCCCCTCTGAATGCTTTCTCAAAAAAAGTGAAAAATCTTTAGTTAAACTTTCGTATTTTGATAAGCCTTTTCGCATTAGGTAAAGAATGCTATGGTATTTTAAACTCTGATCCAGAGTTGAGACTAGGTGGCTTCACCCAGCCCGCCCGGGAAAAAAAAAAAACCTTTCGGGAAATATTTTGTTTGCGTCAAATAAGCTTTATTAAAAATTAGCCCTCCCACAGAATGACATAGCTAAAGCAATCATGATATTTCGCTTTGTTGCACATTTTGTTTAGATCAAATTATTAATTATTTACCTTGTCAAATTTTTATTTTGTATCCGCTACTGCCAAAATTAACACTATTTGTTGAGGTTTTTTTTTTTAAACTAAAACTTTCAAATAAAGTAGATAAGTTTTTTGATTTCGTTTGGTGTCTGTACGTGTTCTAAATCTGACTTATATATGCTGCAAAGAATCCAGAAAACAATTTCTCTCGTTTTTTCTTTCATTTTTTTTCATTTTTTTTTTGGTCTCCTTTTTCTTTATTATTGCATTTCAATCTACAAGTCAATATTATATAATCTAAAACTTTATTAGTTTTTTGGGAGATTCTAGAGCACGATCCCCTATGCTATTGTCAGCATTTCCCAATGTATATAAGCAGCAATTACTGTAGATTTATATATTTTGAAGAGTGTCTCAATTTTTTTTTCGAACATGAGGGTACTAATTTTTGAAAATTGACATAATGAAGTATTAAGGTTTAGTCATGCATGATCTAAAATTTTACATTCAAAACAATTTTTGTTTTGCTTTGTGCACGTGTGGCGGACGAAACGTTCTAATTTTTGAGCAAGATCATTGCAGATGAACTTTATGGTCATCTTGTCTATGTAGAACTAGCTGTACAAGTTCGTGTGATTGGACACCATTATACTTTTTTCTTTGAGGGTTTTCTGAAAGGAAAAATCTATACCAATACTAAAGTAAATAAAAAACTTTGTAAAAAACACACATAAGATGTTGCAGGTAAGATGATACGTACGTTTCGGCCAAAACAATTTTTGGCCAAACAATTTTTGTGTGTTTTTTACAAAGTTTTTTTATTTACTTTATCGTTTAACACCAGTATTTTGAGTGTTTTTTCCGCTATACCAATATTATTGCCATTACATTATATTAAGAAAGGATAAGTAAAAAACTTTGTAAAAAACACACATAAGATGTTGCAGGTAAGATGATACGTACGTTTCGGCCAAAACAATTTTTGGCCCAAACAATTTTTGTGTGTTTTTTACAAAGTTTTTTATTTACTTTATCGTTTAACACCAGTATTTTGAGTGTTTTTTCCGCTATACCAATATTATTGCCATTACATTACTCTATATTAAGAAAGGATAAGTAAAAAACTTTGTAAAAAACACGCATAAGATGTTGCAGGTAAGATGATACGTACGTTTCGGCCAAAACAATTTTTGGCCAAACAATTTTTGTGTGTTTTTTACAAAGTTTTTTTATTTACTTTATCGTTTAACACCAGTATTTTGAGTGTTTTTTCCGCTATACCAATATTATTGCCATTACATTATATTAAGAAAGGATAAGTAAAAAACTTTGTAAAAAACACACATAAGATGTTGCAGGTAAGATGATACGTACGTTTCGGCCAAAACAATTTTTGGCCAAACAATTTTTGTGTGTTTTTTACAAAGTTTTTTATTTACTTTATCGTTTAACACCAGTATTTTGAGTGTTTTTTCCGCTATACCAATATTATTGCCATTACATTACTCTATATTAAGAAAGGATAAGTAAAAAACTTTGTAAAAAACACGCATAAGATGTTGCAGGTAAGATGATACGTACGTTTCGGCCAAAACAATTTTTGGCCAAACAATTTTTGTGTGTTTTTTACAAAGTTTTTTATTTACTTTATCGTTTAAGACAGTATTTTGAGTGTTTTTTCCGCTATACCAATATTATTGCCATTACATCACTCTATATTAAGAAAGGATAAGTAAAAAACTTTGTAAAAAACACACGTAAGATGTTGCAGGTAAGATGATACGTACGTTTCGGCCAAAAAAATTTTTGGCCAAACAATTTTTGTGTGTTTTTTACAAAGTTTTTTATTTACTTTATCGTTTAAGACAGTATTTTGAGTGTTTTTTCCGCTATACCAATATTATTGCCATTACATTACTCTATATTAAGAAAGGATAAGTAAAAAACTTTGTAAAAAACACACGTAAGATGTTGCAGGTAAGATGATACGTACGTTTCGGCCAAAACAATTTTTGTGTGTTTTTTACAAAGTTTTTTATTTACTTTATCGTTTGACACCAGTATTTTGAGTGTTTTTTCCGCTATACCAATATTATTGCCATTACATTACTCTATATTAAGAATTAAAAAAAAAAATCCTTCGTATCAGATTAATTCTTTTCTTAATTCTTTTGACAGAAAAAATAGCGAATTGAAAGGAACGATTATAAACACACACACAATTTATATTAAAAAACAAAGGCTAATCCCCATCCCCCTTCCGAAACAGCAATAAATAAATCAATAAGTAAAAACGAACCGACCAGCAAAACTGTCGGCTCAATAGTTTTAGAACAAACAACATTATTTATTTATTTATTTATTTACTAGCTGCGTACCCGTTCTTCGCACGGTAAGAAACGAAAATTTTCCTTACTCGTGTAATTCGAATTGATTCTTTGATGTGGAAAAAAAAAAAAAGAAAAGAAAAAAAGAAAAATTATTTGACTCTTGACGTAAAGTTCCCGGCATCATTGCAATATAATGACTCAAAAAGTACGTCAGCGTCATTCGCGATCAAAAAATTGAAAAGCTTAATGGTTTGTAGAGAACTCCTGACTTTCAAAATGTCTTATTTCTACACCATACTGGTTTGTAGGTTCAAGCTATAGCATTAAATACCTCAGACACTACATGAAATTTACAACCGTTATTTTTAAATAGCTGCGCACCCGTTCTTCATTCGGGAAGAAGCGAATATTTTACTAAAATCATATCTGCATGTGACAAAACAGAATTTCATTTTTAAAAGAGTTCAAGTAATCTCCCCTGTTGAAATGACTGCGGGATATATTAACGCAAATTAGAATTACTTATCGTTTAGTTGGTTGTAAGACAACCGTTGAAAAAGGATAAACAGAACACTTTTAATTTCATGAAACACTTATTGACGTGGTAGATTGTGATTTATACATATTATCCTTGCAAATCTACCAATACCACCTATTACGTATATTAACGGTGTAGTTCGAAAAAATTCATGCGATTTTGGTACATACGTACAAATAAACTGATTATGTCAGGCACTTCAAAATTTTGAAACTGTCTCTTTACACGCTGTACTACATGCTGAAATAAACGATAAACCTGTATCAGTTTCAAAACTTTTAGAAAAAATTCTTAAAAATCGGAAATTTTCACAAAATGTGTCAGTCTTCGAAAAATCCTGCAGCTCCGATCCATGTATAAATTTTTTCTGAAAATTTCACTAAAGGCACAGCTTTTTCGCTTATTGTAGTGTGTAAAGCTGCTTATGAAGAACCATCTGGAATTTTTTGGAGATCATGGTGCTATTAGTTTATTTCAATTTGTGTACCAAGACTAAAAACAGAGTTTTTTTTCTTCGAAGAACAGCCTTTATATTACCTATCTTCGGTTCTCCCTAATCAAGGCTCGATTAAAAGAAACAGCTTAGATTATTTGAAACCAATGGGACCTTTTTATTCAATGGCGGTTCTTTGCAATTTGCTCTTTCCATAAACAACAATCATTTCACATAATGGTTGCCATTAAGGAAGCTTTTCATATATATTTAATTTATGCATAGTTTCGTAAGATTGGCGTATTTAGCACCGCAAAACTTTTCATATCATCGTGGAAAAGATCCAAGTGGTGCCATTTTAAATATCCGTGTATCCAATGTAGCGACAGCTTATAAATCCTCCATGGTACTGTCTCCTGAAAAACATCAAACTGTGTAATCTCGAGGAGCTATTTAGAATCGCTTTAATTGTGACATAACGTTAGAGTTGCTGAGTTTACAAATTTCACTCATTTTTTAAATTTATGACGTCACTGTTTAACTGCCGTAAAAGATACCCCGGTTGGTTGAGGGAGTTAATTTGGATATTTCGCTCAGTAGTTTTCAAACGGTAGCATATTAAAACTTACAAAGACGTTGAAAATTTTTTTTTGCTTTATATAGGACCACTATGGTGGAACGTAATCCAATGGTAAAATAAAACTATACTCGCAGCATGCATATGCTAAGAAACATATAAACATTTTTAAATAAGCGACGGTATAAAATGCCACTTATAATAATAATAATCGTGAACTTCTTAGTTTATTTCTATAGAAAGTTTTAATCAAAATATCGCCTCCTTGTGTTAAAAAAAAAAAGAGCAGGAATAAATGCATTAAAATCGTGGCGTAATTTTTACGTATCTTAACTCAATTGTCGTGATAGATCCTCACTTGCGAATTGAAAATCCGGTGCCATTTAAAAACTCTATCGATAGGTTGAAGAAAAACTTTTTTTCTAATCCTGTGGCAACTCAACATAAATTCTCGTGCCATGATTTATTAATGTAATGGCGTAAGCTTTCCGCGTTGATGCTATTAAATTCTAAACATTAGGTTACATTAAAATTCGTAAAAAATCACCTAATTTATATAATTTTTTCGTTTTTATTTTAAAAGAGGGAAAAAGGAATGTTTCACGATTTGTCAAAACATCAAAAAGCTATGACGGATAGGATGAAAATAACAGTTTTAAAATTATTTTACTAAACAAAACGTCAAAAAAGATACTTAGTTTAAACATTCCTAAAAATCTGTAAATTATATTACATATTCAGAACAGACTGCTTTTAAAAGAAAATTTTCTCCTCTGTCCGATGGTACAAATACCATTTTGATGCAAGCGTAATTATCGCCGTTATTACGAATTAGGTAAGAAAAAATGCTAAAAATCGCATAAAAAATAAAATAAAAAAAATTCTAGGTCAAATTTTGAAAAAAATTGACTCGAGGTGCATAACTTCATGTTTAGAACTTCCCGAGTACCAAATTTGGTGTTTCTGGGTGTAGCCGTTTGTCCGTAACGCCACCGACAGACACACACACACACACACACAAACCCACAAACCTACAGACATCTTCTTTTTATAATAAGTGGAGAAATTCAATTACTGTACGATCAAATGTCCAAATTCATTTTTATTGGTATTTCTCGTTTCGTTCACATCAAAACACGCGTGGTTTCATTCTTATAGTATTATTAAAAAAAAATTCATAAGTTTTGTAATCACGAAATACATTTTCGGTTCGTGTGGTTATTCCGTTTTCAGGAAGGGAAAAACAAAAAGAAATAACACCGCTGCTCGAACACGTGCTCAAAAAAAAAAAAAAAAAAAAAAAAAAGAGAGAGAAAACCAATGTCAAGGATGGTCATGATGACTTGGCAGAGATATTTCTGGAGTGTTCCTTAAATTTCTGGCATGCAAGAGCACGTGCAGTTTATTTTTCTTTCTTTCGTTCCATTTTTCTTTTTCAGCGTGATCTCAAATTTTAAAATCAAAAGATTTATCAAATTAAGAATGTTTATTTCTATAGTCAAGATTGACAGCTCAGCTGTACTGGATTGCTTTAAAGCTACCAATGTCAGCTTCGCGAGTCCTCCAGATTGCTTGTTTGGCAGGAGAGGACAGCTCACGCCACTGAGTGTATCGTTTAGAGCTACATACGTCCTTCCCGGAGTTTACCGCCACAATTAGGGTCCTCATCAGAAGGAGTGTGCGGGGGGTGGGTACTTTTGAATATTGGCACCCCTCGGAAAGTGCTAGAGACCACCGAGAGGACTTTCGGAACCAAGGATTTAAAGTACACGTACACTGCATGTACACGGTGGCCTTAAGTGGTATGTCAGAATCGAACTACAACAACCTAAACCGCAACCTAAACTTGAAGGTTGTTGTTGTTGTTTTTGTCCACAGGAGAGAGCCGACCCTTAGACAGAGACATATTTACAAATTTGCCGCCGTAGGCTATAGCCTAGCTAGCCTATTTAAAAATGCCTGACTACTTTTAGGGCTGTAACGGGTTTGCTTTTTCCAAGCCACCAAGCTTCTAAATAAACCGGCTCCAACAATCATTATCTTTTAGAATTATGCCAAGTCTGACATTGCAATCTTCCCTCAGAGTGGACGACGGTAAGCGCATGCTATTCTTACAACAGCTTCTGGTGCATCATACCTTTCTCACCTTAGCAGGGTGCGAATTGAACATTTTCTTCAGGGGGGACATTTGAGAGAAAACATTCTCCAGCAGGGGACATTTTAGAAAAAAAAAAAAAAAAAAAAAACAGAAAGAAAGAAAAAGGTGGAAGGTGTAAATGCTCCACTCACACAATGTATAAGGTATTACATGACAAATGTAGTCGCCAACATGTCTAAAAAGTGACTTAAATTCAAACAAAAGTCGACCCCCGATTTTCTATGCACATATTCCAGTTACGGAGAGAGAAGTGGCATCAGGAATGCGTATATCTATTTCGAAGGCATGCTTATAACTTGCTCCTTTATCTAGTAAACAAAAGAAAAATTTCTATTCTCAAGAGTTAAAATCGTTAGGTACTGTTGAACTTGTAGGGTGGGACACAAATTAATTTAACATTTCTCCAGCAGGGGATAAATAGTATCCCTGGCAGGGATCCATTAATATTTCTCTAGCCGGGGACATTACTTTCTTCAGCCGGGGACGATCCCCGGCATCCCCCCCCCTCCGTCAATTCGCACCCTGGGCCTTAGGTGGCAAGATTCTGTACCGGATCGGATCGTGTGACTGTCCTGCAGGACTGAAATACGATCCATGCTTCTGGTGGTAATTTTTACCATTTTAACCATCCTTCTTGTTTTAAAAGTTCGGTGACGGATACAGCAAAATATGCTTGCTGTGATCTTAGATGACATAAACCATTATGACACCATGCATGAAAATGGTGAAATGCCATCTGCAAAACGCAACAGTCTACGAAAGTCCAAACTGGCAAATTGGGGTTGTTGGTTGTTCAGGCACATAGTTTTAAACAAACGAACACAAGCGAACAAAATTACATTCAGCCAGAACGAGCAATTCTAGGCCCCTTTTTTAACCCATTTGTGCCTGGATATTTTTGCGACTTTCTTCGACTTTTACCGATATCAGAAATAATAGATAAATTTCTGATGTCAACTTCTTGAACAAGGGATGATTTCTTTTAAAATCATTATGCATAAAAATCGAAATATCAACATCCTACTTGGTCACGTTAAAATATTTTGTAGAGTTGAGGCTCAATACTCATGAATAAAGGCTAGGAAAAATAAATAACGTTTTCGACTAATAGCGAAAATGCCGTCCCAAAAAAGGGACGCTAGGCATAAATGGGTTAATCACAAAACTTGGCAAAGGAATTTCATGACTATAAGATTTAATTGTAGTAGAATTTCCTTCATTTCACTAGTTGCTCTTCTTATTTAGTTTTATACGTGTACAGTTGCTTTATGCCATTGCACTTCTGGATCTTGGGATCAGGTTTAATGTAATGGAGATGACCCACTAAGACAAAATTTTACTCATTACCCACAACGGCTTAACGAAGTAAGAAAAGTTCCTACTTCTCATTTTCACTGTGAGCACAAAATTAACCAGAAAATGTCGCTTGCATTCGTTTCTTCTTTTTTTTTTATGTAGCAACCGTAAAAATAATTCCTCTTGAAGTCGCTTTTCTTATAAAAGACTTAATAAAAGGTTATGCACGCATAATTATACCAGTGAACTTAAAGGTAAATCTCTTAAACGTTCGTGTAAAAACCCTTCTGAAACGTCGGTATTCTGAACACACAAAAGGAACATAAACCGTTTCCATGATCTTCCTATAGTGTAGCTGCATTGTAATATGCATAATACCGACTGCTTCTCAACAAAAAGAGCGGAGCCTCTCATCTGTCATCTCTTGTTCTTAATTCTCTCTTAATGGAATTAAAGAGAAGCTTCTACTTATCTCCAGCGGAGATCGTCCCCCTTTCTTTCTCTGTGTCCGTACCTGGCAATTCATTTGTGATGCCGGGGCATTATTATTTCGAATATAAAGGGGAAACAAAAAATGGCTTCTCTCCTGTATTGTTGCGGTCGGGGAAAATAAAAAAAAGACAAACGTCCGTGTAATCTGCCCGCGATGTTTGACCCCTGTCTCGGGGACATCCTGGGTTCATAGAGTATAGCAAGCAGCAGGTTGTGGTGGATGACGACCTCGCAGTGGCTTTGTTTCGGATATTTTTTAGATCAAAAACGAGTAGCGTGTTTGTGTAATGCGGTAAAAGTTTGAGGGAATTTTTTTAGCAGCTCATTGATAGTGGCTCATCCAGTAACGTAGAAATTCAATAAATTCGGAGGGGGCGCAGTTGTGTTATCATCAGTACTGGATACTAAAAAAGACACCATATTGTGATAATTTGGGGCTATTTTCTTCCTTTCTCATGGGGTAGGGGGGGACCCGGTCCCCTGAGCCCCTTTCCTACACTACTGGATTCCTCTGCCCATCGCACATACCCATGAACAGGGAGGGGCCACTCCCCCCAGCTTCCATACTGTTATGATGAATGCAGTGGCATATCGTAGAAGTGGTTCAACATGGACGCCCATACCTATGAGCACGGAGGGGCTATCCCTCCCCTAGATGCCATATTACCATTATGATTTACGTAGCGGTATATCGTAGAAGTGGTTCAACATAGACGCCCATACCTATGAGCAGGGATTGGCCACCCACTTCCCCAGCTCCCTTATTGACTTTATGATTTGTGGTTGCTGTTGTTTCTGATGCCCCCTGACAGTCGCAATCGGCGGTGCCAGATACCCCTCTCCCCAAAGGGAGGCGATGGACAGAGGAGGTGTGCCTTCCATTTTTACGGCCCCAGTGGGAGGAAGTACGATTTAGCCTATGGTCCCTTAATTTTGAACCAATTCCAGAGAAGGGACCAACCCCTTGAAATCGGCACCCCCAGAGGTATCGTTTAACAACTCGGAGGACATTGGAGCCACGACAGATTTTTCGTGCACCAGCTCCCATTAGCGTACACGACCCCACAGTAGTCGAGCCGAGTGGAAGTTGACCCTCCCATACCACTGGCCAAGCCGGATGCTGCTTCCCTTGCCGTGTTCTAATGCGAACGGAGTTTAGCGCCCAGACCACTGCGGGACTCGTTATGATTTAGATAGTGGTATATCGTAGAAGTGGTTCAACACTAAAATATAGTATCTTGCTGGGGCAGGACTCTTGACTTCCACCTCCCCTCTACAAACAATCATATGGGAGCCCGTGACTGGATTCACACTAGGGGAAGAGAGTCTGAACTAGTGGTGGTCCTGAAGGAATAGAACGATCCGAATTAATCGATTATTAAATTTATTCGAGATTTGAGCTAATCGATTTTTAAAAATCCTCAATGGAGAGCGAATGCCATGCAAGGGCGGCTGCAGACTGAATTCTCAGAGGGGCCATTGAACTTCCTACATAGGTCTGTCCATTGTTGATGCAATTTGAACATGTGGAATCGTAAAGTATGCGAATCTAAGTTGTAAAACAAAATTTCGGAGGGAGGCATGGAGCCGCCCTTGACGCCATGTACTATTGGAATACATGTGTCGACGTGCAGAGCAGCTCCCCATCTTGCATCCATGCAATGGCATGAACGACACTTCGCTGCTATAATTCTGGAATTACGCAATTCAGCAACTTCGTATCGACGCACTGTTTGTTCTATAGCGAGCACTTGTGAGGGATCACTTTTTCATACTTGTGGAAGTGCGCCCTGCTACACCTAAAGCATTTTCGTCAGCCTAGTGAACGCAGTTTACTAAATGCGCCTCATCCGTCCATAATATCCAAAGCGGCAATATAACTGACGGGCAAAGATTTTTCTAAGTCAAGATGCAATTGCTGATCTTCAGGTTGAAAGAATCAGAACGTGCTGGAGTCGACAAGGAAACGTACTCAGATGCCTGAGGAGTGTGGTTTTCGATGCATCCAAATCTTTGGCAGCACTTCTGGCAGTTTTGCAAAGGACCTGTTGCAATTGTATATTATGCACTTCCTCATCAATTTCAGCAGGAACAGATATTCGTCTTCATTAAAGTCTCTCATATGTGCATTCCAGTTACTTCACATACAAGTAACAAATCAAGCACAATTCGTATACCATATATGGGCAACCTCCGGACCGTCACAGCTTTTTATCCGGCCAGAGGAACATATCAAATATATAAACCATTCAACATCCCATATAAATCCCAGTTATGCTGCCCGCGACATCGCTAACATCCTAAAGTTTGGCCCGCAACTTTTCAAAGGTTGCTCATGCATGTCGTATAAGTTCAAGGGTCTCGTCTTATGATGAAGATTCCGCCTGACACTGCTTCACCAGCATTTTCCCCGTTCAGACAAAACCTTTATCAATCCACCTCATTGTTTCCCTGTAATTGACATACATCTTGTTCTCACATTGCTTATTAAAGGTGTTCCACAACATGTTCTTTGCACATGATGTTCTACGATTAGTTGCCCAACTTTCAATTCCTATGATCAAAGCACTTCTTCTGTTGCACCATCATCGGTCCTTTCCAACGCTCTCGCTCACAGATGATTTTAATCGCTAAATTTTGTCGTGCGTGGTGCGTTCGTTACCAACTTCGTAGCTAGGGACTGACCAGGCGGTGGGCTGCCAGAGGCGCAATCGTCAAGGGGTGCACTTTGCACAACCACTGCTTGCGGGCGCTGGGTCAGAGGAACACGATAATTCTTGAGGGGCGAAAAATTCAAATCTTGCTGAGGGTGCTCATGAATCTACGTAAATCGCTGATTGTTCCAGCGCCATTTACAGTTTTTTAGTACAATCTGCCAATAATGTAATCAAATACTGGAATCCTTAATCAAAGATGCACTTCTTGGGACGTTTTAGAATCTAGATCTAGTTTTTACATTTCAGATTACATTTACAAAAAAAAAAAAAATGGGGGGGTTTTGCTACAGACGCAAAATATCTAGATTTTAGTTTGTAGGATTTAATCATACAGTCTTTTAAATACCGTTTCTAAGATTTAATCATACAGTTTTTTAAATATAGTTTGTTAGATTTAATCATACAGTTTTTTTAGATTTAATCATACAGTTTTAAAAATATAGCTTGTAAGATTTAATCATACAGTTTACATACTAGATCTATCAGGTTGTAACGAAAGTTTTCCGCCAAACCTGCTTGAAACAATTCATGCGACGGGGCCCAGCGATTGAACTTGCGCGTCAAGTTTATGGGTTGCATAGCACAAATAATGGGCATGACACAAACGTGTAACTCCTTAGCTTGCTCTCGAGTGGTTGAATACTGATTTTCTTCCACAAGTTCTTGTAGGCGACCCTCCCTCATCAACATCAGTAGGTCGGCCAGAGAGTTCTACTTCTTGGATGTCACAGTCCTTGCTTTTGAACTTTCAGTATCGAACTTTCACACGGTCATATTATTCAACAGTAGTACCTGAAGCCGCACATTTAACTCATTGATATTCTGTAACTGACTTTTTGAAGAGAACTGGAAGTAAATGATGGTTCTAATTTGGTAGCGTGATAGTCCCCATTTCAGACACATTGTACTTAATGATAACGGTATTTTTTTACCTTTCACAACACAGAGTCTGTTTTTTTTTTTTGTGTGTGTCCAAATATAGTTTGACAAAATATGAGCAAACACGCAAACGCGAACTGTTTGCGTAGACCATATTTGCGGTGGCGGGAAACTTTCGTTACAACCTAGTAGATTCTAAAACGTCCCAAGAAGTGCACTTTTGATTAAGGGTTCCAGCATTTGGTTACATAATTGACAGACTGTACTCTTCAATTTGCGCAAAATAAAAGTAGGTATATTATTCGAAAATTTGGATTGTTTTTCATTTGTAACTGTAACCATGAGAACACTTTTAATTAACTAAGTAAAATAAATAAAGTAAAATAATCAAAGTTATGGCTTGCTAAACTATCTGTACTTGGAAGTAAGTTTGTTTATTCACAAAAATTGGTTAATTGCTCTTTTTTTCTCACTCTCAAAACACACTTTCTTTTTTTATGATTACTACAGATATTGAATATCTGAAACGAATGACAGTTAATCCATTCGTGGATAACTGAAAGTTTACATAGCTCCAGTGAAAGAAAAAAAAATTGCATACTGAATATTACGCAGCTTCCGTTTGTGGGAACTAGACTAATACGTGACTCAAAAACAAAGAGATTGAATATGCTACCGTGCATCAACTATATGGTACAAAATTGCTACAATAGATCAAGCATTTTACAATAAATCAATTAATCGACTATTATAGCGCCCCGAAAACAATATTCAGGCCACTAATCAATCAACCATTTCTCCCCCACGGCTGATGAATCGGGTCGGTTTTCGACTCGGTGAAAACCGGTTCGTTTGCCGTGATTGACACGCGGTTAAAATGTTACAGGCGTATAAATATTTGTACACATACTCAACCACGGAAACGGAATTGATTCTGTTTGTTCTTACCCCAAAGAGAAAATGAATGGGTTGTAGTAATAGTCATAAATGACCGTCTTATACCCAAGTAGGTTAAATGGGAATTTTCCTTTGAAAGAGGTCGAGCGGTCGTTTTTTAAATAATCATTGTTCCTTTTGCGATTTCAGCCACTGTCATTTAGCCGTTGGTTGTCCACTCCTGCATTTGTTGGTGTATAAAGATTTGTTAATTTTTATAGGCTGTTTCTTTTTATGAGATACATGGGAATCCCGTTATAGCGAACATATTGTGCAATGAACTCTCGGATATAGCGAACGAACACATTTTGGTCCTACCGATTTGCTACAATATAGTATTTTAACCCTTTAACGCGCAGTGTTCCCGCTCTGGGAACACCGACCTCTGACGTTTTGACTGTTGCCAGTCACGAAGAATAGATTGGATTTCTATAAAAATAATTGCGGGTGACATAGCTCCACGAGAACCCTTTACTTTTCAGCACGTCATTTCCCGTAAAAAAAATGGTCACGATTATTTTTAACAGCACTGACATCTGCTGAAAAATGGAAGAATGCGAAAACAGCTGGATAGATCGCCCAATGCTGCAAAAAGGACAGCCGTTGCTATCGCTAGACTTAACTACACAGCCAGCTGCGTCAAAAAAGGGTCTCTAGATCTGTTGCACGCGATGAACGCTTCGATCGTCCGCCATCTTACTGGTAGTTAAGTCGAGCGATGGCAACGGCTGCCCTTTTTTCAGTATTGGGAAAAGGTTGCGCCTTAAAGGATTTACGGTTCGCACGGGCGTAGCTATTAGAGATGAGACGGGCTCAGCCCGAGTCCGGTCCCGAACCAGGCTCGTTCTATGAAATTTACGATTGTGCTCTGGCTTGTGAAAATTTTTCCTTTATTGAACATGCGCCTAGTAAACAGATCTTAAAATGTGATTAATGAGAGATATAAACTAATTATTATTCTTTCATAAAAACTTGAATATAAAGAATTAGAAAGTGCATTAAGAGTTTGATACTATATTTGTCTTTTATTTGCACAAACGGCAAAATATATGATATTCCATCAATGAAATATAATTGAGTTTTATTTATCTATTAGCCGAAATTTCGGGCTCGGGTTCCGACTTAAATAATATCGCGGATGCTCGGGCGAGCTCGAATTAAAAGTCTTCGGGCTTTAAAAAATGAGCCTGAACTCATCTCTAGTAGCTATAGATTTCTCATGAGAGATGACCAGTTAAGGGGGGAGGGGCTGAACTCCAGTCTTACTCAAAATATAACTGACAGCAAATTTTTTTGTTATTATCTAGTAAAAAAATTTCAATAGGATTAAAATTTTTAAATTCTTCCTAATAAATTGTTTTTTAATCACCATGTGAAGTATGTGTAAAGAATATGTATTTTCAGTATGCGAAGTATATGTGGTTTCAGTGTGTGAAGTGAATGTGTTTCCATTAAGAAAAATATAGGTGTTTTCAGTAGAATATCTGAAGAAGATTTCTTTTCACTATTTAACGTACGTGTGGAAAAATATGTGTTTCCAGTATGTGTGAAGTATACGTGAAGCAAAAGTGTTTTTAGTGTGAAGTACTACGGGTTTCCACTGTTTCAATAAGTGACATATAGGAACAGTAGGAACAAACACAACTGAATTCATTTTATTTTAATCACAGGAAAAAACAAAATGTGTATTTCATGAGCATAAACATTTGCCGCATAAGAAAGGACTGTACATTTTTGAAGGTCTTTTGTAAATGTCGCAGCGTTTTCCACTGCACAATCTAAAAGTGCTTAAGCTCAGTGGCGTACACAGGACTTTCTCTTAAAGAGGGTCCAATCCCAGCTCATAAACATTTGACACCAACCTCCCGAAAAAATATAATTTTTTTTTCAAATCGTGACCCCCTTTTATTGTTCTTTTATTTAATTATCTTAACTACTATATTTGATAAACTCTTCTAGCATACTTAAATGTCCAAAATTACATGATTTAACGAAGAAAAATTGATAACTCTTTTGGGAGGGGTCCAGACACTTTGGATATTGATGGGCATGAATGAATGAAACTATTCGAATTAATCGATTGCTTTAGAGATAATCTATTTTTAAAAAATCCATTCGAAATTTCATACATTATTCGAATAGAAATCGCGAATACTACTTGATATGAAACCGTAAGTACTATTCGACTAGTGAAATCGCGAATACTACTCGAATAAGGAAAACGGGAAGACTTTTCGAACAGTCAAATCGCGAATACTATTCAAATAGTGAAATCGCGTATGCTATTCGAATAGTGATATCGCGAAAAATATTCGAGAAACCTCGAATACTATTCGAATACTAAAAATCGCAAACATTCACTGCTCAATTAATCGATTATTGATTCTTTTCGAATAGCAGTAATCCATTATAGAAATCATTCGAAAGGCTTTTGTGTTGTGTTTTATGCCATATCATCACCACCCTTGCACCCCTCCCTTGCGTTCGCCACTGGTTAAGCTTGATATGTACAGTTTTATATTTTCTCTCCTTTTCCAAGACGTCTGGTGAAGGGAGGGGGGAGGGGGTTGAAATTCAACTGATGCACCAAATTTTGCAGGTCAAAAAATAATGTTTTAAGGATAATTCCCAAATAAATAAACTATTTATCTCAAAACAATGAATATCTTTAAAAAAACGGGGGAAACTTTAAGGAAAATTTAAAAACCGGTTGACTGACTAATCAAGTTTCAACTCCTATACCATAATGTGCTTTAGCAATTAAGACTGGAAAAAAATAATCTTCATTTCCCTGTAACAATGATGAAGAACAAATCATACACTAAACGACCGTAATTTTGGGTCAAATCGGGGTTAAATCTTTTATTTTTTACCCAATTCAAAAATAGAGGAAGAGGGTCACAAAGTCGCGTGTTTCTTTTCGTTTCTGTCAAGATTTTCACCTCGAATTTCGGAAAAACATGTCAAAAGACTTTATTTATTTTGTATAATTTTTACTACGGTGCAGACGAGTTAAACTTAACATTATGCGGAAAACATTTTGAAAAAAAAATTCGTTTTATTTTATTTTTTTCTTTTTAAATGAGAATTGAAAATCCATGGACTAAAAGCGGTTATTGTGTTATATTTATTTGTGTTATATTAAGCGGTATTTGTGGTATATTTCAGTTATTGTGTTGGGTCAAATTTGTTAAAGGAAATATATATATATATATTTTTAGCTTTATCAAGACAAAAGCTAATGATATTTTTTTCAATTTATTTTTTTAAAACATTTTTTAAGAATTTTGTAAAATGTACCTATTTTAAACTTTATTAATAGGTAGATTTTCCAAAATTTTTAATGTATTTAATTTCATTTACATTTGAAATTGATAAAAAAAATAAAGTTATGTAGTTACCATTTTTTCTAAGCCATGAAATTCACATCACATTAGACTCCGCTGTATAGCTAGTTGAAGTGGCTTTTATTGTGTGCAGGAGACCAAAAAAGTCATTGTTTAAAGTGCGTATTGGAAACGTTCCTATAATTGAAAACAATCAAATCAATATAAATCAGTGAGATTTATAAAAGAAAACTCTTCATAGAAAAGAGTGAACGTAACTTTGATAGCTGCTGTAAAGGGGCAAAGTAAACAACTGCCAAAGATTTAGGTTTTAATGGAAGTAATTAAAATAAATGCATAGATTTTTGAAGTTTTAAAAAATTCTGTTGGAGTTATTTCAACTAAATAAATTAGTTAAATTAGCATATTTGCATTTTAGTTAAATTGTTGCATAATATAAAATGTAAAATTATGATTAATAATCATGTTGCATTTATCGTCCCGAAGTTTAGTTTTTTTAAATTTTTTAAAAAGCACCCGACACATTTTTAACGATTGAGTTGAAATTTGTGAAAACAACGTAATTATTTGTTAAATCCTTCAGCAAAATTTTCTCTGAATCAACAAACATTTTTTTCAGAGTACTTTAGCATCCTATTATCTATCATTCTGTTCGCCAGCACTGTTGTAAGAACATGACGGCAACGGTTCTCCTCCTCAGCCTACCGTTGCTTCCCGGAATGTGTTTTTGAATCCTTCGCTACTTCCCAGTATGTCTACGCTCTAGTACGGCACGATTTTCCTGATTACTTGTAAAGGCATGTTGAGAAAAGTGGTAACTGATATATTTATTTTTGAATAATACCCATTTTTTCCCGCATAAAGTAGTGTTAAGAGAGTGAATAATAATGTTTGACATGCGAAAAACGAGACGCAAAATAATATATATATATATATATGTGTGTGTGTGTGTGTGTGTGTGTATTTTTTACCATTGTGTTTAAGAAAAGACACTAAGCCTGTAATTGGCTTGTTCTGAACGCTTGTCAATAATTGCTGAACAAGACATTTATTCTGAGATAGCATTTCTCGCTCCAGTTGCTGCATGACGATTTTCACTTATTTGAACTTTTTTTTATATCGACCTCTTTAACCCTTTGACGTGAGGTGGTTACGCAGTGAAACCAGCTTATTTCAGCACTTTCACTGTTCGTAGCAAAAAAAAAAAGTCTGGTTAAATGGTCCCAACGGTGAAAAGGAGCAGCCGTTGCTATCGATCCATTTAACTATCAACAAGCAGCGGTACCCAGTTTAGGAGAGGCGTCGGTCTCGCAGCCGAAAGGTTGCGAGTTCGATCCTGGGACCAACCAAAAACCACCTAACGATAGGTACTGCTGCCATCTATCGGCTCCTGAATGAGGTAGAAGTGAACTGTTCGGGAGTCTGTGGTAGAAATGAACACACTCGGCAGGTACTGCCGCTATCGAGCTAATCCGAATTTGGGTTTGGTACTGTGGCGTCATATATAAAGGGATGGAACCTTTTTGCTAACACAAAACACTTTATTAGACTGCACATACAACACACATAAGAGTTGGAATTTACAGGATGTTAGATGGCTTGGGCTCGCAAAACAGCCTTCACAGGCCTAACACCAGAGGAAAGTTACCTCTGCACTGGTCACTGTCTGAAACCGATCTCTTCTCTGTCTTGAGCTGCTGATCTCGGCTCTGGGCTGGAATCTCAAGTGGATTTCGATCACGTGGGATGCTTGAAGTAAGTGTTTGAAAGTTATGAGATTCCACACGTCGCTAAAGTGTCAAATTCTGAAGAGCCCTTGAAACACCCAGGGATTTATTCTTTCTGTAACGTCAGAAATGCACATTATCGAAGATCTATAGCTTCTTGTCGAAGACTTTACGATACCGCACAGATCAAAGAATATCTTGGAGATTCAAGTTTTGAGGGGTAAGCAAAAGGGAGCATCACAGATATATATCTATAAGTACTAAATATTCGGACAGCGTCACAATACAAAATGCTATAAAGCAGAGCTGCCGAAGCCCCCATAATCAATGAAAACAAGACAGAAAAAGACAGACAGAATTCTAAACAACAGGGCGGCCGATCGAATCGCCCATCGAACGACACAGAACTAAGGAATTTTTCTGACGGACTTTCCCAAACTTTCTGTGCGGCCGCGCAGCCGGCTGTGTCAGAAAGTTTCTTTAGCTCTGCGGCGCAAGATGAGCTATCCGATCGGCCGCCATGTTGCTGGTAGTTAAATGGATCGATGGTGACGACTGTACTTTTTCAGAGTTGGTCAGTGTAGCCAGTTGTTCTTCTATATTGATGTGAAATCGCTTGCTCTTCAAAGGGTTAAGGTTGTTCTTTTTAACCGTTTAACGCGCAGTGTTCCCGCTCTGGAAACACCAAACTCTGACGTTTTGACTGTTGCCAGTCACGAAGAATAGATTTGATGTCTATAAAAATAGCTGCGGTGACATAGCTCCACGAGGATCCTTTACTTTTTAGCACGTCATTTCCCGTAAAAAAAAAATGGTCACGATTATTTTTAACAGCACTGACATCTGCTGAAAAATGGAAGAATGCGAGACCAGCTGGATAGATTGCCCAATGCTGAAAAAAGGGCAGCCATTGCCATCGCTCGACTCAACTACCAGCAAGATGGCGGACGATCGAAACGTTCATCGAGTGCCACAGATCTAGAGCCCCTTTTTTGACGACAGCTGGCATGGCAACGGCTGCCCTTTTTACAGCATTGGGAAAGGGTTGCGCCTCAAAGGGTAAAGCAGGGCTTCATTGATGGCGGACCGGTTGGATCAATCGCTCCAGGCCCGCAAGACCAAAGGGGGCTCGGCTTTTTTCAAGACTTTTTTAAAAATTACCGAAAAAAAACATTTTAATATAAAAATTTAAAAAATTAAACATAAAAGTTTAAAAAAGAGAACATTTTAAAATAAATGTTTAAAAAATGACATGTGTATCCTATTTTTTATGTTAATTTAATAAAAATTACTCTTTACAAATTGTTTTTTACAACATATTACAGAAGAGTTTCTTTTAAAAAACGTAATTAATACTCCATAGATTTGTTTTGGTTCAGAATAGCAAGACTTTCCGGCCATTTTCGAAAGAAGAAGAAAAAAAGAAAAAAGCTTTACAGCGTTTGACCAATATTTGAGAATTGCTTAGATATGCGGACAACACAGAATTTTTATTATTATTCTTTTAAAGCGGGAACTTGTTCATCAAGCATTCGCGACTACTGAGGCCCGAATCACTGGCCATTTTATTGTCGCCAGTGGGCGGCCAGAGTTATCCCCCTATAAAGGGACGGACAAGTTAACATCCATGCCCAAGCCGGTATTCGAACCCGGGCCCAAGGCGGGATAGAATGGTTCTTTAGCCCCTACACCACCTGTGGGCGGCGAATTAACCATTTGAGGCGCAATCCTTTCCCAATGCTGAAAAGAGGACAGCCGTTGCCATCGCTCGACTTAACTACCAGAAAGATGGCGGACGATCGAAACGTTTACGATCGCGTACCACAGATCTAAAGACCCTTTTTTGACGACAGCTGGCTGTGCCGGCCCAGCCAACACGCGATAAACGTTTCGATCGTCCGCCATTTTTCTGGTAGTTAAGTCGAGCGATGGCAACTGCTGCCCTTTTTTTCAGCATTGGGCAGTCTATTCAGCTGTTCTCGCATTCTTCCATTTTTCAGCAGATGTCAGTGCTGTTAAAAATAATCGTGACCATTTTTTACGGGAAATGACGTGCTAAAAAGTAAAGGATTCTCGTGGAGCTATGTCACCCGCAACTATTTTTATAGAAATCCAATCTATTCTTCATGACTTTGCAACAGTCAAAACGTCATAGTTTGGTGTTCCCAGAGCGGAAACACTGCGCGTTAAAGGGTTAAAAAATATAAAAATCTTATTTTATTTTCTAATTACGCTTACGATCCCCATTCCCATATGGGGAACGGGTACTGTAGTTAGTTTTAATACCAAGTACAAACACAATTGCTCGTCGACTGGACTGTGTTTTCAAACGTACACTTTTTTTAAAATGAAAACCTTTAAACAACATTTTCGCATAATTTGGAACTCATTTCACGAATGGTGAGTCACATTTCTTCCTTGAACTCCGAAATGGCCTGGCAATCGCTCTTTTAATTTTATAGAACTCATTTTCATTTCGTTTTATATAAGTCACATTTCAGGAATGACCCACTAAAGAATACATTTGGTACAGTAAACAAAGATGACTAAGCAAAGTGTAAATTAAAACAGCTTATCCTGTCGCAATAAGTCGATCTTTATCAAACTACTACATTTCTTATTTTTTCTTCATTTCAAAACTTCAGATGGATGAAACCATTATTTTCTTTTATCCTAAAGTAAAATTGGAACGAATCGCTTCAGCATTTAATTCAAAGAACCAATCAAAAATACAGTAATAACTTAAGTCACCCGACATTTTAAAAAAGCATCTGTAATAACACAATTTCCAAAATTAGGCCGAATAACGTCTAGAGATGGAAAAGTAGGGGATTCATTATTTCTATTACTATTATTATTATTATTATTATTATTATTCGCATAGTGAATAACTTGAAACGATCTTCGCAGATGGCTGGTTGTGTTGTTACTGCTGATGAAACATCTTTTCATAATAAACAAAAAACAAAAATTCTTTTTATAAATTTGCATTTTAAATGTGTGCGTAATCTTCTTAAAGCTATTCGTAATCGCGGTTGGATCAGAACTTTTTGCGAAATTGCAGCTAATGTGAATTTTTTCAATAGCCGTGTTCATTTTCTGAACAAAGGCGAAAGTTTCAGAAATAAAGCCGAAAACGCAAAGATGGCTTAGCTACTGCAGTTTGTTTATTTCTTTGCACCAGGGGGACATACTTTCCGCTATTCCTAATATGTACGAATATACAGGATGTGCAAGAACTTGACAGATTTCAAAAATTCACAGAAAAGCAACAAATTGTTGTATGAATATGCGGTTTGCACAGCAATGCTTCTCAGAACCAAGAATTTATTTTTCCATCTTAAAAAATTTACTTCCAAAATATGCTCATAGATGGCGCTGCATCTACAGTTTTCAGAAATGAGTGTCAATAGGGGTTTTTCGTGAGTTTCAAATAGCGCTGACGGGATGCGGGAATATTCATTCTATGTGAGGCGACTGCAACTGAGAAAGCGCATTGTTTAGGTTGGTGTTTCGAATCAAAATCCATAACTACATTTCAGAAAAAGTTTCGTAACATGTTTTAGAAAAACCTTCCGAGTCGAAACGGCATTTTGGCCTGGCATGAAAATTTTTTAGAAACTGGAAGCGTTTTAGACAGGGAAAGAAAGAAGTGTTCGGGCACGAAGATCGGATGAGAGACTGTACAAGACATTCGAGAAGCTTACTGTGACGGTACAGTGCCACCTATGAAAACAATTTGGAAGTAATTTTTTTACGATGTCGAAAAAATTTCGTGAACCTGTGAAGTATTGTTGTGCAAACCGCATATTCATACGATAATTTTTTGCTTTTCTATGAATTTTTTTAAATGTACCAAAGACTTTTCGGACACCCTGTATATTGCAGTTGATTCATGTTTAAGGCTATTACTTTTGAAAATCGATCGTTGTGCCGGGCACAGCCAGCTGCGTCAAAAAAAGGGTCTCTAGATCTGTGGCACGCGATGAACGTTTCAATCGTCCGCCATCTTGCTGGTAGTTAAGTCGAGTGATGGCAACGGCTGCCCTTTTTTTAGCATTGGGCAATCCGTCCGGCTGTTCTCGCATTCTTCCATTTTTCAGCAGATGTCAGTGCTGTTAAAAATAAACGTGACCATTTTTTGACGGGAAATGACGTGCTAAAAGGTAAAGGATTCTCGTGAAGCTATGTCACCCGCAACTATTTTTATAGAAATCAAATCTATTCTTCGTGACATGCAACAGTCAAAACGTGAGAGTTTGGTGTTCCCAGAGCGGGAACACTGCGCGTTAAAGGGTTAAGGATAATTAAAAATGATATCCCTAATACCCGTTTTCTGGGTTGAATACAATAGGAAGACAGTAGGAGAATCTGAGCAGAAAAGATGTGCAGTCGGCTGTCGCTCAGATGACGTCATTGAAACGTCACGTCCTCTTCATCGTGGCAGACGGACGAGAAAGACAAGCCTCTGTGCTGACATTTTGGTCATCCCCTTTTGCTCTCGATGAGTCCTATGATCTAGGGGCGTGTGGCCATCTTAGTCTGAGATAGCCACAGTAAGATGGCCACAACCCCCTAGGCCACATGACTTTTCGAAGACAAAAGGGTGTGTCCAAAATTTCAGTACCGCAGCCTGTCTTTCTTGTCTGCGACGCTCTTCCTGCCTCAATGTCACATTTGGTTTATAACCATGGGCGCCATATGATTGTTGGTAAGGGGGGGGGGATGGCGAGTCAAGGGTCCTGCCCCAGAAAGATACTACTATTTTTAATGTTGTCCCGTAGAGGTCTGGGAGCTAAACTCCGTTCCCATTAGAACACGGCTAATGAAGCAGCATCTGGCTTGGCTAGTGCTTGGGAGTGTCAACTTCCTATCGGCTCGACTGCTGTGGGAACGTGTACGCTAATGGGAGCTGGCATGCACGTAAAATCGTTCGTGGCTCCAATGCCCTCCGAGATGTTAAACGGTATCTCTGGGGGGGGGGGTGGCGATTTCAGAGATTTGGTCCCTCCTCTGGAATGGGTTCAAAATTGGGGGACCCCCAGGCTAAAGTCGGACTTCCTCTGCCTGGGACCCACTAAAATTCAAAGACGACCCTCCCCCCATTTCTGACGCCTGGGTCTCTAGATCTGTGGCACGCGATGAATTTTTCGATCGTCCGCCATCTTGCTGGTAGTTAAGTCGAGCGATGGCAACGTCTGCCCTTTTTTCAGCATTGGGAAAGGGTTGCGCCTCAAAGGGTTAACCCATTTGTGCCTGGATATTTTTGCGACTTTATTCGATTTTTACTGATAACTGAAATAATAGATAAATTTCTGATGTCAACTTTTTGAACAAGGGATGATTTCTTTTAAAATCATTCATAAAAATCGAAATATCAGCATCCTACTTGGTAATGTTAAAATATTTTGTAGAGTTAAGACTCAATACTCATGAATAAAGGCTAGGAAAAATAAATAACGTTTTCGACTAATAGCGAAAATGCCGTCCCAAAAAAAGGACACTAGGCATAAATGGGTTAAACACTCCTCTACACTTTGAGCATTACGTAATTTGTGGACCCCCCCCCCCTCAAATAAAAGGCTTACAATTTGGCGCTTAATAGCCCTTCTTCACTTACACGGCGAATGTAAGCGAATCAAATAGTTGTTTATTCTTTTATAAGCAGAGTCTCAGAATATCCCCCATTCCCAGCCGGCGCTAAAATAAACAGTCCTCGCACAGATTCTTCTTGTCTTTTTGCACCGGTGTTGCGTCAGATATTTCCGGAGAAAACCGATTTCTTTTTCCGCTTTCCCAGAAAGAGAGAGAGACAGAGGTGACATAATTACTTCGGAGCACCGTCTGTTCAAACAATTACATCTTACCTTTTTACTCCAGGTCTGGGCGATTTCTTAACTCTTCGATATAAATATCGTATACAAACACCAAGGAGTTTCTGTTGAGTGCATGTGTGTGTGCTCTCTCAAAGGGTGATGACTTCGGTAACTCCTTAGAGAGTTTGGATTTGGCAGGTGCTTGTGTGCCATGGAGTCGTACATTTTTGTTGAAAGAATTCCGGGATATTCCTGATAGTTGTGATTGCTTAGTACGAGGGTGGTTCTAAAAGTAGCGTAGTAATAGTGATGTGGCAATCGAATAGAATCAACAATCGATTAATCGAATTGTGAATTTTCTCAATTTTTATTCGAATAATATTTGAGGTTTTCCTATTCGAATAGTATTTGCGATTTCACTATTCGAATAGCATTTGCGATTTCCAACCGATATTTCGAATTCCATGATGAGCGTTCAGGTGAATTTTTCAAAATCGATTATCTCGAGTGTATTTAATGATCAATTGATCGATAGCTTCATTCATTCATGCCCATCAGTATGTAGCAAGCAGTAATATCGGACAGTCCTTTCACCAAAAAGCTTATTCACGAAATCCATGAATTACACAAATACAGCAAGGAATTTTGCACAGATTACAAGATCACAGAAAAAGGTCTCTAGATCTGTGGCACGCGATGAACGTTCCGATTGTCCGCCATATTGCTGGTAGTTAAGTCAAACGGCTGCCCTTTTTTCAGCATTGGGCAATCTATCCAGCTGTTGTCGCATTCTTCCATTTTCCAGCAGATGTCTGCTGTTAAAAAAGAATCGTGACCATTTTTTTACGAGAAATGACGTGCTAAAAAGTAATGGATTCTTTGTGGAGCTATGACACTCGCAACTATTTTTATAGAAATCAAATCCATTCTTCGTGACTGGCAACAGTGAAAACGTCAGAGTTGGGTGTTCCCAGAGCGGGAACACTGCGCGTTAAAGGGTTGAACCCAATAACTCCTTTCCCCTAAAATCTTACTTAGGTAACTGGCTGGAACTTGATGTGGAATGAAAACAGCCTTATATTTTCGTTCTCTCCGAATACGTCCAGAGGGATTACCAACAAGTAATTTGCGTAAACAGATTTTTCAATAGAAACAATAAAACTACCACGATTCGGTTGCTGGAAAGACGATCGCATCTGCTTGATGATCAGCAGCTGTTAACGTATTACCTGATCACCATAAACAAGAACGATCGCCTCTTACGAATATGTTTACCGGCGATTATTTTCTCCAGGGTTATAACACACTCTGGGAAGAAGATATTTTGCCCAGAAGTTAATTTGCCAAGAAGCAGTGATTATTTAAGAAAATTGCATCATTTTTGTTTTCTACCCTTTGCTCCTTTTTATTTTTTGTCGCAGATGCAAAATAGGTTCTGGCGATAACGCATACAACAGACAGCTGAATTAAATCAGGATAACTTGTGGTTTTTTCCCTGCCATTAAGATGCTTCCTGCATAAAGGAGTAAACAGGGAACCTTCTGTTTGGGGCTCCAAAAAGCGAAAACAAACAATTCATCTGCTGTGCTTAAGAATAATTATCCTGAAAGGCAAATAACCTTCGTTATAATATGATTGTCTTGTTCTGGTTCACTTTGGATTTACGTTTCTGGCCAGATGCCCGGAATACGCAAGTCACGTGACGTGAGGTGAAGGTTCAATGTTTAGCAAAAATGACACTTTGCTTTTTGGTACATCGCATGCATCTAGCTTGATCGATGTAGAACTGCACTGAAGTCTAACTAGAGAACTCTGGGAGAAGTTGCTACTATAATTCCGAATCTTTAATAAATAAATTCAACCAGGAGCGTAGTTAAGTGATTTTGCGTCCCTGTCAGAACAGTCCAAATTGCGCCCCCCCCTACACCTTGAACAACAACTGAATAATTGGTCATCCTCCCATAATCATTGCACTTAATGAAATCCTACTTATCCTCCCCTACAGATGTGATATTGTGAAAAAATGTGGATAAAATAGTAAAACTCTATTTAAACCTTTCTATGACCCATCTGATTTTGCGCCCCCTCTTCTGCCTGCGCCCCTGGCTAAGACCAACCTCGCCACTCCCTAGTTACATCCCTGGGTTCAACTAGTTTAATAGAACCTTTCATTTTTTGTTATCGGTTTCAAAATTTAATAGTTATTTATGTTATTAATAAGATAGTTTTAATTAGATATTTTTAATAATTTTGATAATAAAATTGGCATGGTTTACCGCTTACTCAAATTTTCGAACTGAAAAAAGTGACCAAAAATGATATTTTATACGTTTATCAACTAGAATAATGTATAAAAAGAATGCAGTGCTTTAGACTGGTAAATTTTGTTTGTATATCTACAGTAAATTATGCTCTAAACAAAATGAAAGTGCCAGTAAATAATGAGCATGTTCATTATTTACTGGAACTTCAAGGGGCTCATGTGCTCAAATGGAGAACCCGCCACTGACTGACAGTAATCTTAAACACATTTTAACAAAAAAGCATTGGCTATAGGAACATCTAGTTGAAAAATTATATACTTGTAATAATGTGAAAACCCTTTTTTCCACCCTTTTGATTAAAAGTATAAAGTTTTGTCATTACTGTCACAAAAAATAAAGCATGAAAGCAATTATATTATTATTTTCATATTCAGTGCAGTTAAGCAAAACTATTTAGGATTAGACATTTAAAATATAATTTTTACCCAAAACAACCGTGTAAAAAATATAATATTTACCTAGATAACTCATTCTGCACATGCACTAAAAGCAGCGGCTCCCAACCGGTGGTACGCGCAGAGCGTTTGCAGGGGGGGGGGGGGCGAGAAAAACCGGCAAAGAGCAATTGACTATGCATTGATGCAATTGATTTATGTTTTTAATTAACCATCTAATTTAATCTTCTTTTTATTCCAGAACATACCGATTTTCGTTTCAAATGTTTATTAAATCTTTACCAATTACAATATTTTGCGTAAAAAGTCGACTAAATGCTCTTTGCAGAAGAATAAAAACTATATGTTTGCTGGAGTATGTGAGAGAGGTGGGCACCATCCTAAATTGTCATTTGCTCGGGGGAGGGGGCGACGATTAAAGGTTGGGAACCACTGCATTAAAGGATTTAAACCAAAGTAAAAATTCTTTCAGCAAAAAAAATCGGTAATGAAGAAAAACGTTTCCGGACAATACTAAAATGACAATTTACTCTACAAAGTCAATTGCTTATAACAGAGCAAAGAGAATTGCATTTTTTTAAACGGATTAAAAAGATGTCAGTGAAAACATGAAAATGCTAAAGGACGAATAAATTTTGTGCCGTACTCAGCATCTAGCCTATTGTCGCCAACTTTTGTCGACTTTCGGTGAAACGCCGCTAAATTTGGCTCCAAATATAAGTTTCGAAAACTGAATGAAGCTTGGTGCTATCTGTTATACATATTTGGCGAGAAATAGGCTTTTCAAATGGAATAAGTTTGGAGGAAATGCATAAAAAAAATTATACCATTTAATAGACGTACGAGGAAGTCATGTGATATCCACAGAAGATTCTTTTTTAAAGTGTCCGATCTGGTACTTCTCACATTTAGTGAACAGAATCCTCTACTCCCAACCATTTCCTTGTCTTATAATTTCCCCCCAGATTCAGTAGGAAGACATCAACGCTTGCAATGGTGTTATCAACACATTAAAAAATTTAATTAATTGAAAGAATGTAAGCTGTCTATATTATTCACAGTTTCCCGTTTTGAACAGCCGTTACTTGGCCCGCGGTGTTTTTTGCGCCTCCCCAACGTGCAAATAAATCTATAATGACCCCGACCGGATATAATATAAGAAGTTTTTTTTGCATTTTTGACAATTGACATCTGCGCTCGTCAGATTCCATACGGCTTGCGCTGCGCACGTGTCAGGGCCCACGGGCTTCCGCGTTGGACTGAATTTGAAAATTCGAATGCAGTCCGGGCATTTAATTAAAACGGAAATCTGCTAACTGGAACTTTTAAGCGGTAAAATGTTGATGAGGACGGAACATAAGCGTAAAGTTTTCAAAATTATTGGGGGGGCCGGGCCCCACAACCACATATATTCACGTCAGTGGAGTAGCCAAGGGGGGGGGGTTTAGGGGGTTATACCCCCCATGAGGAATTTTTTGCCATACAAAATGTATATTCCTCACTCCCTTATCATACACGAGTACCGTATACATATATGTGAGTTGCAGAAGTCGTACCCCACCCCCTTCCCCATGAAAAATTTCTGGCTACACCACTGATTCACGTACATATAACTTACTCTTAACTGCCAACTAGTACGGAACAGAATTAACCACTTTTTCTACATGATTTTTCGGCTTAAAATATAGCAAAATTTTTGTGCCGCGCGCTCGAGCTGGTTACTATTTTGAAAAAAATAATTAAAAAATATACTGTTTACAAAAAGTGGTTAATTATATTCCGTAGTAGTTGGCAGCTATGACTTATTGTGTATAAGTGTAAATTATTGGAGGCGCCCATAAAGTGGCTCTATGGGTCCATAGAATTCTACACCTATGTAAGGTAAGTATCCATGTTAGTATCTTTCTGCCATGTTATAAGTTAAAAATAGAAGCAAAGAAAAAAATCCAATAGGAAAAAAACATTTTCGATGAGATAGTGCATTTTAGACACTTCTGAACTTTTCTTCATTACATACTTTACATTGCATAATCTGATTTTAATTAACCAGAGCCTGGCGAGGGCAGCTTATTAGTAACATTGTGTGTTACATGGCGTCACAAAGAATACTAAATCATGATTGAAACCAAAAGAAGAAAATTTTTAAAAGTACGAGTAAAGGTTTTTTTTTTAAACGTTTGTAAATGGCGTAAAATACTTTTTTTTATGTCAGTATAAATTAGTTTTCTGTATTGAGTGGTAAATTATTGGGTGGGCTCAGCCCCTATTCACAATTTATTGGGGGGGCTCGAGCCCCACGGGCCCATATAACTCTACGCCTATGGGACCGAATATGTATATACATCATCAAAACGTGTTAGCTGTTTTCAAAAATTAAAGGTATTCATTGTTAATTTTGACAAACATGCATCACCGTTGGATAACCAAAAGGCTTTTTTTTTGCTGAGAGAGATGTGTTGTGTTGTTGTGGAATTTAGGCCAGTTATCTGCACGAGGGATCTAGACCTATGGGTGGGGTGCCCTCCGTGGGGGGTCTTTCTGAAGGGTCCTAACCTCTATTTACGCTAAGTTTCGGAGGAAACCATGGAAAATTCCGAACGGTTCGGTCGGCGCACGCGACCTGGTTTCGAGTCACCTTCCGTCTTCCAATTCAATGTGCTATGCACCATGTCACTGGTTGGTGTTGCTGAGAGGGATGAAAGGCACTTATTGAATTTATAAACTTAAAGCTGCAAAATTTTTCTGAGAGCGTCGATAATTCAGACATAAAAAATCCGGACTGTTGATAATCCAGATTCAATTCCGGTGGGGAAGCAAAACGTTAAGTGATATATAGATAAGGAAAATCATTGCCAGTGCCTACTGGTGAAAATTTTTAAATGAAGTTTTCTATATCTGTTATTTTGTTGCCATTAGCACAGACAAAGGGTTTCCTTATTAGAAACAAACCAGCTCTGTGTGTCAAAACACATAAACTGTGTAGTATTTTTAAATGGTGGCTGATTCAGAGCTGACCACAAAGAAAACAAATTATGATTTATACAGATTTTTTTTCCTTTACAGAACAAACACGGATTAAAGGGGTGCGGGGGGAGGCGTAGGGGGCGACCCCCCCCCCCCTCCCGAGAAAAAAGACATTAATATAAAATATTCTATTTTACTTCCATTAGAATGGATGTATATGTCAATCTTCTAACTAACCTCCCCCACCGACAAATTATCCGCCCCCCCCCCGACAAACTTGCATTAATCCGCCACTGTTACAGAAAGAGTTGGGGGAGGGGGATAAAGTATTTAGTCTAGAAAGTATTTAGTTTGTTCATCTTCAATTTTTTTACATCTCTGTTTAGGAGAGGAGGGTAAGATTATTCTGCCTTTCACTTATAAATCTGCCTAAAAATTCTACAAAAATAACTTCTCTTCTAGCAGGCAAACTTTTCCATATTTCAATGAAAAAAGGTGCCTGTTTTTGTCTTCACATCACGCCATTACAGAAATTATATGGTTAAGATGTATTTATTTTCAAACTTTGCCATTCTCATGATTTTGGGCCCTTAAAGAAAGGGATGGAGGGGGGGTGGGTGGTGGAAGGTTGAAATTTGTAGTACTCAAAGTGATGGGCACCTTGAACAGGTGTTTTTTTTAATGGCACACCTTCATTTTACAGTCAGCTCACCTCAGCCCTTTCGGAGAAGAGGTATTTCAATTGTTTTGCATATCAGACGAACATCTGCGCCTCAACAGATGCGCCACAAAAAAAAAAAAAAAAAAAAAAAAAAAAGGTACTCGACAGTTGGTTTGCGCGGGTAGCACGTGGCGATCATCGCTTCCGCATTGTTTTTATGGAATGATCTGTCTTTTTTTGTGAGTGTATTTATATTTGGTACCAAAAATTTATTTTTTAAAACTCCTTTCAAACAACGTTTAAAATAATTTCAATACAACGTTTAAAGTTTTTTAATTCAGTGGCAGATTTTTTAGAAAGTTTCCTTTTTATTTATTTACCTATTTATTTTTCGGTAAAGTGGTTGCGGATGGGAGGGGTTTAGCCCTCTTAGTGCTGATAGCGACGGGCGCCGGCAGCATAGGGCAAGGGGGGGCAATGCCCCCCTGGATTTTTGTATGAAGTGTTTTCCCTTGCTTTTTTGTTCTTTCCAACATGGTAACCATACGTTGAAGTAGTCTTTGCCCCCCCATTGAGTGGTCTTTGCCACCCCCTGGGAAATATTCTGCCGGCGCCCATGCTGATAGCTATGAATTAATAATGGTCTTCTTTTATTGTGCACATGGGCGCCCAGGTGGCTTAAGAACCACTATGACGCCTTGGGTCCGGGTTCGAATATGTGCACGAGTGTTAACTTGTCCGTCCTTTCATAGGGGGTAATGTTGGCCGCGCAGTGGTTGCCCCCATAATAGAACGCCACATTACCTTCTGGCAGTCGTGGTGTGTGTGTGGTGTTAAGGTCAATTATCTACTCAACGGATCTAGGCCTAGGAGGGGGAAATTGCCCTCCGGGGGGACTTTCTAAGGTATCATAACCCGTGTATTTACGCTAAGTTTTGGAGAAAACCATGAAGACTCCGAACGGTTACGTCGGCGGACGCGACCTGGTTTCGAACTAGGCACTTTCCTAGTTCAAAGCGATAGCGATATGCCACTGGTGGGGCCTGGCAGTCGTAGTGGCGAATGCCTAATGGGCAAGTGCCCACACGTTGAAAAAAAGTTGTGCATATATATATATATATATATATATATATATATATATATATATATATATATATATACATATATATACGTATATATATACATATATATATGTATATATATATATATACATATATATACGTATATATATACATATATATATGTATATATATATATATATATGTATATATATATATATATATGTATATATATATATATATGTATATATATATATATATATATATATATATATATTATATATATATATATATATATATATATATATATATATATAATATATATATATATATATATATATATATATATATATATATATAATATATAATAGCTTACTTACGTGAAGTGAAATCCCAAGATAATCCAATGATAAAGTGAAGAAAATATAAAAAATAGATAGCACATGGTGCCAATTAACCAGCTTATTCCGGATATTTTACAAAAATCTAAAAATGAAATTAAAACTATAGATTAGAATTTTAATAAGTAAGGTGGATATCGGGGAGAGAAAACATATACGTAGAAGCCATTTGATAGGTGTAGTAAATCACTGAAATGCATAAAATAGGAGAGATTTAAATCACATGAACTTAAAAGCGCAAGATGCAGCTATTTTAAGACATGTAGAGATTAGGATTAAAAATATTACCTAATATTGGCGATATTTTTGGATTTATGCATTTAACAGTAGACAAGTATAATATAGAAAATATTCTGAAAGATTAGCGCATAATGCAGCATAATAAAACAGAATAGTATATAATATATAATAGCTTACTTACGTGAAGTGAAATCCCAAGATAATCCAATGATAAAGTGAAGAAAATATAAAAAATAGATAGCACATGGTGCCAATTAACGAGCTTATTCCGGATATTTTACAAAAATCTAAAAATGAAATTAAAACTATAGATTAGAATTTTAATAAGTAAGGTGGATATCGGGGAGAGAAAACATATACGTAGAAGCCATTTGATAGGTGTAGTAAATCACTGAAATGCATAAAATAGGAATATTTATATATATATACAGGGAGGCCATAATTAAACTGCAAGTGTTCAAGGGGTGCTGGAGAGAAAACTACCGAGAATATTCCAGTGAAATTTGGTATCTACACGTTTCAGAACATGCGCAAGTCAAATATGCAAAAAAAATCGTCATTTTCACCCGATAGATGGCGCTGTACCGTATTATTTCAAAGCTCACCGGTGGCATATACAACTTCCAAAACCGATAGACAGAGCATAGTGACATTCTAAGAGGCGTATAAACAATATAAAACATCATTTACAGTTTATAAAAATTCCATACAATTCGCTTCAGTAATTAAATTTTTACAGTAACATGTAATTAAAAAATGTAACGTAAATTATGATCACAAGTTAAACAATTCATAAAGGCGCTTTGGAAAACACAATTAAACCGTTATTTATTCTCATTGACACACATTGGACCTCTTCTTAATCGTTTCATACGCCGGTATTCTTTCAGAGTAGCTGAATAATTGCTACCATTCTGATAGAATATCTTCACTAAGAATGCACGTTCCTTCTTATTCAGAGTCATGATTGACCATTACTCAATGTGATCTTGTTTTTACACTGTTCGATGGGCTTAAAACTTGCATATAGGACGTCCATAAGCATTGAAACACGATATAGCGCCATCGATCGGGTGAAAATGTCGATTTTTTTTTAATTGCATATTTGACTTGCGCATGTTCTGAAACGTGCAGATACCAAGTTTCACTGACATTTTCCGGGTAGTTTTCTCTCCAGCACCCCTTGAACACTTGCAGTTTAATTATGGCCACCCTGTATATCAAGTGGGTGTGAGTAGGAGGGTTCTAACCCTATCAGGGATTTTTCCGTCACAATTTGGATCTTCATCAGAAGATGGGGACTTCTGAATATTGTCAGCCCTCGGAAACTGCAAAAGACCGCCGAAAGTACTTTTTGAACTATGGATTTAACGTGCATGCACACCGCATGTTCACAGGGATCTTTAGTGGTATGTCAGAATCGAACCCCCACTGCTAGTGATGGGCATGAATGAATGAAACTACTCGGGATAATCGATTTTAAAAAATCCATTCGTATGCTCAGCACATAGCATTCAAAATGGAAACTGAAGTTACGGCCAATTATTTACGCAAGGGATCTAGGCCGGCGGTGGGATTACCCTTCTTGGGACCTTTATAAGGGGTTCTAAACGGTATTTACGGGAAGTTTCGGAGAAAACCACGGAAAACTCAGAGCGGTTACGCCACCTGATTTCGAACCAGGCACCTTCTGTCTCCCAGTTCAAAGCGCTAGCGCTTATGCCACTGGTGGGGCCATAGCATTCAAGTAGCATATTGCATTCGAAATTTCGAATATTATTCGAATACTGAAATCGCGCTTACAATTCTAATATTTGAATAGTGAAATCACGAATAATCGCGAATGCTATTCGATTATTGAAATTGCGATTAAGTGCGAAAAGTACTCGAATAGTGAAATCACGATTAACGGCGAATACTATTGGAATAGTGAAATCGCGAACACTATTCGATTATTCAGATTGTGATTTAGCGCGAATACTATTCGAATAGCGAAATCACGATTAATCTCGAATACTATTCGAATATTGAACAGTGAAATCACGATCAACCGCGAATACTATTCGAATAGTGAAATCGTGAATACTGTTTGAACAGTGGAAATCGCGATTAATCTCGAATACTATTCGAATAGGGTAATCACAATTGCGGATACTGTTCGAATATTCGAATAGTGAAATCGCGAATATTATTCGAATAGTGAAATCACGATTAATTTCGAATAGTATAATTACGAATAATCTCGAATACTGTTCGAATATTCGAATAGTGAAGTCGCGATTAACCGCGAATACTTTCCGAATAGTGTAATCGCGATTAATCAAGAATACACTAATTGAATAGTGAAAATCGCGAGCATTCACCAGTTGATTAATTGATTATTGACACTATTCGAATAGAAGTAATCGATTATTGAAATCATTCGAATGACGCATCACTACTAGAGATGAGACGGGCTCATCCCGAGCCCGAAAGCCCGAGCCCGAGCCCGGGCCCGACTCGGGCTCGGGCTCTGTAATTCACGATTGCGTTCGGGCTCGGGCTCGTGAAAAATTTCTTCTTTGTTGAACATACTCCTTGAAACATATTTTAAAAAGTGGTTCATGGGATAAATAGACGTACTTATTTCAAAAAACAGCGGCACGGGGGACTAGAAGGTGTGTGAAGCTCCAAACTTTATTGTATCCTCTTAATGAAGTAGTTAATTTTATTTGTCTTTAGCTGACATTTCGGGCTCGGGCGGGCTGGGGCTCCAACTTTAATAATATTGCTCGGGCTCGGGCGGGCTCGGATTAAAAGTCTGCGGGCTCGGGCTTCAAAAAATGAGCCCGAACTCATCTCTAATCACTACCCGCAGCTTTCACATTACAAGTCTAACGCCTTAAGAACCGGGCCATGAGAGAATTGTTAACATGGCAAAAAATATTCATATTTCGACTTTTTTTTTCTTAATAAAATTTAAAGCACCAAAGTCTGTGCACCTTTTAGGGAAAAGTGGCTTATAGGGCCATATTTCTTTCCGCATTCTGAGGAAAACTGCGACCGTAGCTTAAATACTGATTCGAAGTGAAGACTTCACATCTCTCGTCGATGCATGCGTAATTTGTATTCAAATGATCTCCTGCGATGCTGTTGCCAGATTCTCTGTTGATCGTTTTTTAATTATGTGCACGACACAGTCGCATCTGCTCATCTGTACAAATATCCCTCGCGCACACACTGGAGCTGTACGAACGTCCGCCACGTGCCGAAGACGTGTAAACTTCCGGGCACGTCGGCTGGATTTGCATGCTGGAATAGCATCAGCAGCCGCGACAATTTCTGGAAGCGCACCTGCTTTCTGTGTGCTAAAAGTTCTTCAATCCAAATATTAATGACAATGTCATTTTATCTCTCACCCCCCTTCTTGAAATTGGTCCGAAAAATGTGTCCCAAAAATGCGACATAAAAGTATGCAACATAATTTTTACATATATTTAAATACTATTAGTTCACAACAGCTTTAATCTATTGTTACAATATTTCGTAAGCTGTAGAATATGTATCCCATGTATTTTTCTATAAATAGGTCACAATCCAAAAAATTTCAACTTAGGGTTACCAGGCGAGATACCCGAAAGATGAGAGATAAAATGACATAGACAAATAATATCGTTTTAATATGGCAAAAATGAAAGTAAAAAATTGGGGAGGTTCAGGAGTGTCTCCCCCTGATGAGGCTCGAACTGCCGACTTATATATATACATATACATACATACATGCATACATACACACACACACACACACACACACACACACATATATATATATATATATATATATATATATATATATATATATATATATATATATATACATATATATATATATATAATATATATATACATATATATATGTACATGTGGCAACACCATTTTTCACTTTTTACAATTCTTAGCATTGGCAACACATATTAATTGTTCAAATGAAATTTCCATGTGCTCAAGGTCTGGTATGTAAAATTATAATTCCTATTTCTAATTTTTGTTATCTTTTTGATTTCTTGTTTCCTTTATATAGTAGGTTAGGGCCCAGATGTGTGGAGTTAATATCTCTTCTGATATGCCACACAACCGAAACCCTACTATTTGGTTTGCTGTAAATTATAATCCACTGTTTGTGGCCCCTGACGATGGTGACAGTGGTTATAATTTCCGTTCCATTATATTATCACAATAATTCTTGCACTTTATTTGGCTTCAAAATCTGGTTTCTAATTCTTGCTAATAGCTGTTATATTTTTATGCGAGATATGTCTTATTTGTAGTATGTTTTGTGTTTTACTTGTTAGTTATATATATATATATATATACAGGGTGTGCCAAAAAGGTGGTAACAAGCTTTAATTCTATATCTTTAGAGAAATGTGACCAATGTAAAATGAAAAAAAATGTTTGAAATATAAGGAAGAGAAAATGAGTACCTTAAGAAAAATTTCTTTTCGTTAATTTTTAAAAAGTTAGGCTTTTTAAATTCGTACAAAAAATACTACAAAAATAATTATTGATTTCTAAAATGTGCCTCATGCACTAATGAAGTGATGTACAAAATTTGAAAGTTATATCGTGAAAAGCGTCAGAGATATGAAGCTAAATATCTGCTGATTCAAACCACTTTTCAATGGTTCTCGAAAAGAAAAAATGACGTTGGATGATCATGTTTTAGAGGTTGTACAAAAATTGTGAAAGAAAATGCTTTTTTGCTCTCAAGCAATAAACTTTTATTTTCAAATTCATATATAAACCCTGTCATCTTTGTAATAAGATATCTCTAAGACATTTTATGATAAAAAGCTAAAAATTTGTACATCACCTAAATAATGTATGTGGAACATTTTACTAAATGGTTATATATTTGCACGGGGGGGGGAGGCGTATACAGTTACAAATCTAAAAAGTCTAACTTTTTAATAATTAACACTAAGAATTTTTGCTTAACATTGCCTTTTTTTCCGACCTTATTTTTAGCAATTTTTTTTTTTCAATTTACCTTGCCCACTTATCTCTGATAGGTAAAGAATTAAAGTACGGTGCCACTTTTTTGGGGCATCCTGCACACATATATATAATAGAAAACAGCATAACTTACGCAGCATGATATCCCATTAATCCTTCGAGTAAGTGATAGCACATAACAAGAAGAATTAATCATACTTAACTAGTGCAAGAATGAATATAATTAATAAGTAAATAGGATATATATCGGAGTGGATTACATGCACGTAAAAGCCATTATATAAAAGTAAAATATGGCAAAAGACACTGATATGCATAAAAAATATGTTAATCACATAATCGAAAATGTGCCGAAGCAGCTAAATTTATCAGATGCAAGGATCAGTATGAAGTTTTATTAGTAGGTATTGCCTATAGTTATTGTTTATGCATATAACAGTTTAAAAATAAAGAATTATTCTGAAGGATTGGCACATTTTGCAGCATAAAAAAACAGGATATTATAATATAAAACAGCAAAACTTACGTAGCATGGATATCCAATTAATCCTTTGAATGAGGGATAACAGGAACAATTAATCATACTTAATATATATATATATATATATATATATATATATATATATACACACACACACACAGGGTGTCCCTAAAACACTAACCTAAACATGTATTCCTTAAATCTTTATCATACACATACAAATTACAAAGTTATGTAAAAAAAAAAAAAAAGATTCACAATTTTATAGTATGAATTACATTTTCGGGAGATTAAATTGAAATAAATCAAAAATTAAATTTTTATACGGCCCCGATCAAAAACATTGCCAATTAATAAAGTGGTGCCCCATTCATTAGTTAAGTGATGCACAAAATGCCAGCTTTTCGTCGTAAATAGGCTAACCGATATCATTAAACGAAGTTGGTGATGCATTATAGAATACCAATAATAGCAAAAGTATTATGCATTTATGCAGTCAATGTTTTATTTCGCTGTTTTTGTATAACCCTGAAATGAAATTCCCGACGAGAATTTATTCTCTTCAAGAGCCATTTAAGCGGTTTAAAGAATCATATTACGCGTTAGAACCCCTTAAAAAGTCTTCAGACAGAGACACTCCTCTATCACTGGCAGATAGCCCTTGCTTAGCTTTGCCTCACCACAACACACATTAAAGAATCATATATTTATTTTCATATCTCTGAGATTTTTTTATGATGAAAGGCTGAAATTTTGTACACCACCAAAAATATATTGGGGTATGTGTTACGGATTGGAATTTTCTTTTGTCATAAAATTATAATGCCGTATAAAAATTTAAATTTTATGTGACTTTTAAATCTGACTCGATTGATATACATTTTAACTTGGTATTTCGGTAATAATAACGAGAAAATATGATGAAATATTGTCTCGGGAAGGTTTTGGAGACTTTTGCTTGAATTGATTTCGAAAAATATAAATTAATGAATTTTTATGAATTTGAAAATGCACTTCGATGTGGAATATATCAAACCTCATAAAATAATCACACTATATATGCAAAATTTTACTCTTTTCGTGTAATTTATTTAGTATTATTACTTGTCATCAATTTGTAGAATTTTGCTTAAAATATAACATTAATTTGATATGTATTTCCGATTTGTCTTTAAGTAATGAAGAGAAACACAGAAATCTTTACGTTTACTTAGTGATAATGTAAAAATTTTAGTTTTTCGTTTTTTCTTTTTCAGGGAAGTAAATATTTTTAAACCATGTTGTTATGATAGAACCAATTAGAATATGATATTGATTACTCAGTAACAAATATCGTATTACATAATGTGATTTCATTGACTTCTTGCTCGTTCGACCACAGATAGGATCAGGTTTCAGTACTGAACGCTCAACTTGGGTCGTTCAACTCGACGTCTTTCGGGATAATTCCCTTCTCAGAAAAGACCTTCCTCTCAACTCATCTCGGATTAAACAGCTCGACCTGCGGACGTTTAAAAACCCTTCCGCGTTTTGTGGCGTGAATTAACGTGACGTATTTGAGCGTAAGATGAAGATAACTGTAATTATTCACTTGACAGAAACTTATAATTTCTTTTCAGGCGCGAGTTATTATTAATAAAGTAAAATCTTGTTACAATGAACTCCACTTGAACGGGTATTTCTGATTAGCGGATATAATACTTGTATTGGAAAATATAATTCAATTATAATTTTACTTTATAGAATTTTTAGAGTTACGAATTTGACCTTTGGTTCCTTGAAATTCGTTATACCTTGATTTTACTGTATAGTCAAATCTCATTACAGAGAATTAATACTTCAAATTAACGAAAAAAATATTCCTATTAAATTAAAATCACATAGTACAAAATCAATATCGATAATATCGATATTCAAGTTCAAATCGAGATACAATTTCATTCTAATGAGCTTTTCAAAATTACGAATTCGGTTTTCACTTTTATGAAATTAGTTACAGAGAGAAATTACTATATAGGTTACTATTATTACAGAAAAATCTCATTACAACAAATATTTCAGATTAGCGTTTGAAATATTTCTATATTCAATAGGAAATCACACATAACTAATCATATTACAAAAATAATGAAATTTCACTTTTAACGAATTGAATAATCCATGTGCGGTAAAATTTCGACATAATAAGCTCCAAGGGATCAAAAGTCAAATTCGTAATTATTAAAAATATTTTATGTACTGAAATTGCATCATGACTGAACTTGTTCTATGTGATTTTCTTTTAATATGAAAATAACATTTTATTCCTTAATCTGAAATATTCTATAAAATGAAGTGAGTTATTAACTATATTTTAGTGTACAAAAAAAATCTCGGCGTAACTAATTTCAAGGGATAGGTGATCAAATTTGTATATCCGAAAAAATCGTTAGTTTCACTACGACTGAAATTGTACAATATGATTTGCTTTTAATAGAAACAATTTATATTGGTAATCTGAAATAATCGTAAAAATGAAGATCATTAAAACGATATTTTACCGTATTACTACTATTATTATTTCCAAAAAGCTGCTTATTTCACTTTTCTAAGAATTTTAGCGTTCAAAAATTTTAACGCTCTCTTGATTACAAAACCGTCTTTGATTATTGCCATGATCTCGTCATCCTATTTTTAACACATTCCCGTCGGGAAACGAGATTTCTCGTTTAATAGCAATAAAAGATCTGTCGTCCGAAACGAGAAATGTCGTTTCCATGTTTAATCCTTTGAAGCGCAACCATTTCCCAATGCTGAAAAAAAGGCAGCCGTTGCCATCACTCGATTGAACTACCAGCAAGATGACGGTGGATCGAATCATTCATCGCGTTCCACAAATCAAGAGACCATGTTTTGGCACAGCTGGCTGTGCGCGAGCTCAGCCAGGTGTCAAAAAATGGTCTCTTGATCTGTGACATGCCATGAATGATTCGCTGCGCGCTCGCGAATGTGGGGCTTTATATTCTAGTTTGTAAATAATTTTACTTTTCAATCTTATTGGAAAATTTTAATAACCGGAAGCCATAAAAATACTTCCCACTTTATGTAAACCATATTTCCCCCTAACCAAACTATAATTTTAACATGCTTGCATTTTGTACCAGAATTAATAACTTTGAAAATCTCTTTTAATCAACGAGTATAGTTACTAATTCTTTTTCCAGTAAACAACATTATCGAAGAAGAAAAAAAATATCGATTTTTTTTCCTTTTCCCTTCAGCTATCGAATTCAATTTATACGTCGGCTTATACTGTAGCTATATCGCCAGACGCTAATGCAATTTCACCAAACTTTTCTCAAACTTTCAGTCTTTTATTTTTTCATCAATAAATAACGAACATGATTTTAGTTTCTGCTCCAATGTCAAGGTTAAAGAATCCGGATGGAAAAATTCCCATGGGATAAGATTAAAAAATTTAATCATGTACAGTTATACACTCAAGAAAAAAATACAGAGTGTATCACAATTCCCTCCCGGGTTTGGAAGGCTTATAAAATATTGCTGCAGAATACTCTGCTTGTTTCCGGGGTTCGTCGTTCTAAAATCCAGTTGGTGTAGAAAGTTCTAGTAAAAAGTCCACTGGTCAGGACGGAACACGAACTTTATTGCTTCTAGAACTTTGTCGACCAATCAGCTGTACAAGAATCACAAGCACAATCAAACTGTAATGCACATTTAACAGTCCGCTTAGATCTGAAGCTCTCACAAATGCTGTATTTCTCACACAAAATAAAACACTTTCACAGGCAAAAATTCTGTGAAAATATACGAGAGATAACACTAACAGTCTCTCAAGACTCAATAATGAAGAATTTACACACAGCACTTTAAAAACAGCTTCGAAAAGCAAGACAAAACACTGCTTCTATCGCAGAGCAAAGCAAGCGTACTCACTCAGAGCTTGATCCACACTGAACTGGGGCCACTGAAGCGCTTATATTTATACCCGACGAAGAAGCTACAAGAAACTTCGAGAAAAGTCTATTTCTCGAGGATTCCACATAAAGCGGGAATTTTGATTACGTCATAGAAGAGAAATGTTAGGTTAGTTTGCGTTTTTAATGCAGGAAAAGCAACTTTACAGCCTCCATTGGGAAAATCGTGCCACATGACCAAAATGTCACCAAGCTTGGCGACTTTTTCAGAAATATTGCCAAATTTGGCTCCAAATATAAGTCCCCAAAAGTGAAGTTACCGAAGGGCTAGGACCCATATTTCTCGAGATTTCTAGAAACCCCATAGAAAAACAATGGGACACCGAAACTTCCGTATCTCCGGTTCTAGTGGATCGATTTGGATGCAGCAAAAGGCAAAATTTATCTATTTGATGCGTAGACTACGAATTTTGAACTATTTTAAGTCCCAGAACAGCGGCTTGCCCCGAAAATTCGTAACAATATATATATAGGGTGATTCGCTACCAGACTGACAAACTTGTAGAGGGTGTAGGCAGGGCCGCTCCATGGGTGGATTGCGCCTTTGTGCAAACTAATTTTTTGGCGCCCCCCCCGTCCCCTAAAATTAATATTTGTTTTAAATTTTCATATAAATTTATAGCTAAAATTTCCATATATATATATATATAACGTAAGTAACATTTGTTTATATTATCAATAAATAGAAAACAAAAATAAATATTCGCAGCATTACATGTAACATGTTTATTATCACATTAAAATTATCAAATATCATAAAAAACAGGTGTTAAAACTAAATATTTACTTTTCGTGCTTTCATTGCAACAAAATTCTGAAAGTTTTTTATATCTAATTTATCCAAAATTTCGTTTTCAATGGAAATCATTGCTAAGTCTGTTCGAAGTCGTTCTTCAGACATGGTTGAGCGTAAATAGTTTTTTATTATTTTTTATTTCGCAAAAGTTCTTTCCCTGGAGGCTACAGATACTGGTAACGTCAAATAAATTCCCGGTACTACAGTGACATTTGGAAGGGTTTCTGTTAAAACATGCTTATATAAATAATTAAGTACATCAGTTGGAGTCATATTGCCTTTAATAAATCGTTGAAATAATTTCAGTTCTTCAAACGAGGTCTTCTCATCAATATCGCTTTCAGAATTTTTTTCATCACTAAGTTTCAAAAACTCCGACACATGTTTAATAAATCTTCAAATTCTCTTAGCTAATTTATATTGTGGATGAGTTTAAAATCGTCATTGTGTTCTTTGATCAATAGGAACCTTTCTGTAATGGATGCAATTGCGGTATCTAAAATTTCGAAAAAGAAATTCACTTTAAAATTTTCTTTTCCATCGTTAATACGAATATCTGGTGCTTCATATTCAAACATTCTTTTCCCATTTCTTCTTCGAGTTTCGGGAAAAGAGCTTTCAACATTTAGGTCAGTTGCTATTTTCATTGAAGACGATGTGAAATTTTCAAGCATTTCATCACTCCGTTGTTCTTTGAAATACTTGTAAAATAGAATCAAGATTTTCTATAACGGTTTGAATGCAATATGTGAGATTTTGCATCATCTTGCTTATAACATTAATATGGCTTAAAATTTCGTACCCTATGTTAATTGAACAAATAAATTTAAATGAAAATAATTTCGTTATTTGATTATCTGCTAGTACCCTGCTTTCGATGTCTTTGGAATTATCTTCCGTTATCTCTAAAAGAGCTTGGTAAATTTCTTTGAGGTTATTCTTAAGAGTTTTAGTTGCCTCTAATCTACTTCCCCAACTAGTTGTAGACAATGGCTTTAAATTTAAATTTGTAACATATGTTTTGATAATAGCCCATCGTTTAAGAGAACTTGAAAAATAATTATACAGTTCTTGTATTACGGTAAAAAAGCTTACTGTTTCAAATGTCACTTTTGCTGCATCATTAACAACCAGGTTAATGCATGGGCAGTGCATGGAATAAAAAAGGGCCGTGGATTTATTTCTTTGATTTTTTGTTGTAGTCCTTTATGCTTTCCATACATATTTGCGCCTTTGTCATAGGCTTGGCCCCTTACATCTAAAATATTGATGTTCAGTGAATTAAGGTATGTGTGTATGAAATCATATAAACCTTGACCAGTACTATTAGAAACACTCTGTCAGTCTTGCCTCCGTTTGGCGCCCCTAGCACCGAGGCGCCCTTGTGCGACGCACAACCTGCACAACCGTAAGGGGCGACCCTGGGTGTAGGCGGTGCAGAGACGGTTCAGAATCCCATAGCAGTGCGGGGTCGGAGACGTCATCGTCATGCACCTGTTAAGAATCACTTAGGAAGAAATGCTGATGTGTGCGTCTAATTTCTTAACCAAGTTTCATAAACAACGGGCTTTCCTCAGACAATTTCATAAATGTAACGAAAGAACAATTCTGAAATAACAATTTTTATCAAGTGCAATCGGTGAAAGAGGAATTAGTTTTTGAAAAAAACATGGTCGGAAAGTTTACTATCACTCGAACACTTCTTCTAAAGTGGTTATTAACAGGTACATGAAGACGACGTTTCCGACCCCGCATTGCTGTGTGATTCAGAACCGTCTCTGTACCCCTACACCCGCTGCAGGTTTGTAACTCTGGCAGCGAATCACCCTGCATATATTAGCAATGCAGCAACAAAGTTGACTTTACTGGAGAAAGAAACGTTACAAGTTTTGTTTTTCACAAATGTGCAGTATGTGAACCTTTCGTGATGCGGCAGATGTCAAATATAAAGTCAAATTCTAATCACCCTCGCTTTAACATGTCACGATCAATGGTAGAGAATGTGGTAGTGATCCTTTGGCGTAAATGTTTTTAATCACGTGCAATAGGGGCACGAACAAAAGATCTTTTATGTAACCCCATAAAAAAGTCGCATGGAGTTAGGTTCGGAGAACAAAGTGGCCACGGAAGAAGGCAATTATCGTCGTCCGGATCTCATCCAATCCAACGACGAGGAAGCTCGTTATTTTTTGAAGCAAAAACTTCTAGTTAGCGCCATTGCAAAGAATTTTTTTTAGGGGAGGGGGGGGGTGGCAGTAAACTGTCAAGTCAAGTATCGGTTTTTACCAACTTATTTTTTTTTTTTTTATCAATTATATTAACAACTTTTTACTTTTGCTAACTGGGATTGAGTAATTTTGCCAAGTGTATCAGAAATGGAAAGTAAATTATAGTTTTCGTTAATTTTTTTAAATCAAGTTTGCAAACTAGGTATTTAATTTTGCCAAATTTAATAGAATTTGGCGAGTGTTTGGGAGGGAAGATTTCCCCCCCCCCCCTTTAGCATTGGCCCTGCTTGTAATGTTTCTTTCTCCAGTACAGTCAACTTTGTTGCTGTATTGGTAATATCTTTTTTCTTTATAAGCCTTGCAAACCTGGGAGGGAATTGTAACACACCCTATATTATGTTGTGGACAATTTTTTAAATGCGCCCACAATAAAGATTATTATTAGAGTATGTACTTTGCAGAAAAGAGATAATAAGAAAATCGTTTTTTACTTTCGCCATTTTAAAGTTAATTTTAGTTTTAAAGTACAGTGATATCTTGCGGCACGTGCGCTTAGTGATGAGCATAAATGAACGATACTATCCCGCATTTAATCGATTATTAAATTCATTCGCGATAATCGATTCTGAAAAATTCATTCGAACGGTCAGCACATAGCACGAATAGAATCTCGAATAGAAATCGCGAATACCATTCGATAAGTGAAATCGCGATTACTATTCGAATAATATAAAATCGATTGTGTAATGTAAAAAAAAAAAAAAATTGAAAGATCGAGTTTCAGAGACTATCCAAAAATTTTGAAAGAAAACATTTACTGCATAAATGCATATTATCTTTGCTGTTATTGGTATTGTATAATGCCTTATTAACTTTGTATAATCATAGCTTTGTGCCTGTTTATGATGAAAGATTGAAATTTTGTACATCACTTAATTGATATAAGGAATACATTTTAGTAGTTGGGAATTTTTTGTACGGGAGACGTACAAAAATTAAAATTTCGTATTTATTTAGATCTGGTTTCTTAAACATTTTTATCGGAACCATAAAATACTGCACTTTTTTTTACGTAACTTTGTAATTTATTGTGTATGTGTATGATCAATAGCCAAGCAATAGGTCAGTGTTTATGGGATAAGCTGTATATATATATATATATATATATATATATATATATATATATATATATATATATATATGTGTGTGGGGGGGGGGGGAGGGGGTATTTGGGTGGATGTATATATCTGTGTGTATAATTTAAATAGCCAAACATCCGAAATAAGAAATCCAAGTTGGAGACCCAATATTTTTGATTAATAATAAATATTTGAAATAAGCACAAAATAATGATGATGATAATAATAATAATAATAATAATAATAATAATAATAAGAAGAAGAAGAAGAAGAAGAAGAAACCAATATTTGGGGGGGGGGGGGAAGCTGCCCGAGAATCACTGCATTCGGAGCCCACAAGCTACCATTGTATTTCGTAAACACGAAGGTAAATTTATAGGAGTGGACACTTCTCTCAGAAAGTTGGATAATGCCGTTGTTACAAACAGATGGCGCTACGCACACTGGGTAACTGCGCATCTCAGGTTGTTTATATTTCCATCGAGGCGAAGTAAATGGAGATCGTCGAATTAACAGAACTTTAAAAAATTAAATATATAAACTTATGAACGTCGGATATAAAAGTTTCTGGCTTCAGGTGTGTTTTAATTATATATTTGTCTCAGAACCCTATTTCGTAATTAATATAGGCAATAATTTCGTAATTAGTATAGGCAATAATTTAAATTGCAGCTAAAAAACTCATATTGATATATTAAATTCATGTTACATAAAGAACTCAGTAATGAATTCTTAGCCATTTTCTAATGTAAATATATACCGTGGCAGACGAAAATTTCTTTTCTGTGAGCTACGATTTACGCACTCGTTAACAAATAACTCAATATTTTAATAATTTTAAGATAGAACATTTTTTTTTCTTTTTGCTTATTCATTTGTTACTAAGGCAACAATATAAGGAATAGGGAAAAAATAATTTAAATTTAGTACTCACGTTAATAATCTCGTTCACATGCTAGGTAGGAAAATTAAAAACAAGTAAAATTAGCTATCAGTCAGGACGGGAAATGCTTTATTCTTTTGCCGCTAGGATCGCTGCACTTCACTAGATTTCCAATGTTTACATAATTGAAACTTATTTGGAGTACCAAAAATCTAGCATAGGAGCTATTGAGAGTGTCCACTCCTATAATATATCTCCGAGTTCGTAAATTATACCTGTTCAAAAAGATATTCTAATGTAAGTCAAGTTACTTCTTTGCTTTTTATATATGAAGTACTGCTTTTCATGAAAAGTGAATCATTTGTAGGAACAACATTTCCTATTTCTTTTGAGGTGGAGTTTTTGAAATACATTCCAGTCTGTTGTTCACAAACCTGAAACAGAAATTATTTACAATCGAGTATTTTTTGAGTGGGGTGTACATTCTACTGTCAATTCTTGTTCTTAACTTCAGTTTAATTTTTTAAAGAACGTTTTTGAATTTAATTGTAAAGTGCAAAATGATAAGTCTTAGTAAATAAAAATGACGGGGTGGAAAATAACCATTAGTTTAATATTTTAAATAAAATTGTATGGAAAACAAACAGGAAGTATGCAATGTTAACTGTCTTTTGAAAAAGATAAGTTTCTAACTGAAATATCCCGTTAAATTTTCTCAATATTTGGCTTATTAAAGCATTTTGTTAATGAATATTGATGAACTAAAATGCCTTGATTAAAAGCTCTTTAATGTGTTGAAGTGAATTTGATAAGTTGATTTGCAATATTTAAAATAAATACATTCATAACTTTAAAATGTAGTTATACAAATATGATTTTAATAAAATATCTTGAATACAGTTTTATATCTGGAAAATAAATACGTTTAAAACGATAAAAATATAGGGATTATCACTTTGAAAAGTCGTTATATAAATAATATCATACTAAAATATATTGTTTTGCATTTCATACAAGAAAAATAAACAAATTTGAAACTATCAAAACATCGTATTTATCAAGCTGAAAAATAATTATGCGTATAAATTTAAAAATAAAATACCGTGATTTTATTTCAAACTCTTTTCAATTAAGGATTAATCTAATAACTGAAAATCTTAATTAATATTTTCTGGATAAATTTCTGTTTAAATTTAGTTAAATAACACTTGTTTGCTTTGCAAATTTAGTTAAGTATTTAAATGATATATCTTCATTTACTGATTTTTAATTTCATATTTTATGTTTATATTGCATTAAAAATTTACGTTGATAAAGAGTAATTATCGAATAAAAAGTATTTAATTAAAGAGAAACCCATCATTTATGTATTGTAGAATTTGAATAGTATTTTGATGAAGTCAAAAATATGTATAATAAAGTTATTCTGAAAAAAGGAAATATATAATTTTCACGATGGATAATTAATTATTTTCACGTAATAAAAGAAGTAACCTATTGTATCTCAATTTTTAACTTACAAAGTATTTATCAAGAACGATCAACAAAGAATTTGTAATTATTTAAGGTAGTTAAAGGTAAAAATTATTTTAAAACTTTGTAAAATAACGCATGTGATATAGATAGCTATCAATACGGTCGTTTTCGGGTGAGACAAAAGGTCCACTTTCTTCAGTTCCAAAAAAATGCTCCTTCATCCACACAGGGAGAAAATATAGAACTAAAGAATGAACAAAGAGACAAAGCGGGCAATGTTTAGAACCGAATTTAGCTGTCCTATTTTCCAGTTCTAACCTTTCGGTCTGTGTAAACGGTGGAGCTTTTTCGGAACTGAAGAAAGGTGAAATTTTTGTACAATCCGAAACTATCATACTGATAATTATCTTTTTTGCGTATGCTATTTTACAAAGTTTTAAATTAATTTAAACCCTTTCACACCTGGCGTCCACAACCGAGCAACGAAATATTATTTATACTATCATCGAGGACGCATGTGCTTGTGCACTTAAAGAAAAAACCAATTTTCCTCGAAAATTTAACAATAAGCATTATTTTATTTAATTAATTACAAGTTTAAGCTCCATGATTATTAAAAATATTTAATTTAATTAGAAAATTATTTAATGAGGTCTGAAAGAGTTGATTGGTAATTATTTAGTTAAAATTTTTGCAGCACTCGTCTTTTTTTAATTAGAATAAAAACTACAAATCGAAGCATCAGTAAAAGAAAACGTTTCATAAAGAACGTAACACAGTCATATTTTACAAACACAGTCCACTATTTTGTAATTTACGAGAGTTTGGGCGATCTCCATACTTTAAGCTCGTGTTTTGGAACGGACTCAAAAGAACATACCACTGCGCAATAGCTTTCCTCGCAGATAGAGTCTTGTAGAAGAGAAAGTACATTTACAGGCAAAGTAAGCGAGCGAAGTTTTACTGTGAAACTAGTAAGAGAAAGTATGTCAATGTAAAGACAATTATTCAATACAAGTTCTATCCGAATAAAATTTCATTTTAACCAATTTTTAGAATTATGAATTTGTTCTTCGTTTTAACAAACTTCAGTTTAACAAATATTGGAGATTAACGAGTAAAATATTTTTATTAAAAGGCAGTTACTCAATACAAATCCAACTGTAATAAAATTTCCTTTTAACTAATTTTACAAAATTATGATTCTGATCTTCGGTCTCTTGAAATTCGTTATATCCAGATTTTACTTTATATTCTTCCAGACCGGTTTCGAAGGAGTATTTTTGTGTGATTCTTACGGAAGGAACGTAGTTTGAATACGCGAGGGTAGTTATTAAGATTGTTGTGTGTTATCCGTGTGAAACAAAACAATTAACCCTTTAACGCGCAGTGTTCCCGCTCTGGGAACACCAAACTCTGGCGTTTTGACTGTTGCCAGTCACGAAGAATAAATTTGATTTCTATAAAAATAGTTGCGTGTGACATAGCTCCACGAGAATCCTTTACTTTTTAGCACGTCATTTCCGGTAAAAAAGTCACGATTATTTTTAACAGCACTGACATCTGCTGAAAAAATGGAAGAATGCGAGAACAGCTGGACAGATTGCGCAATGCTGAAAAAAGGGCAGCCGTTGCCATCGCTCTACTTAACTACCAGCAAGATGGCGGACGATTGAAACGTTCATCGCGTGCCACAGATCTGGAGACCCTTTTTTGACGCAGCTGGCTGTGTAGTTAAGTCGAGCGATGGCAACGGCTGCCCTTTTTTCAGCATTGGGAAAAGGTTGCGCCTCAAAAGGTTAAAATGAAAATCAATCAATCAATATTTAATTATTTTAGATTTTACTGCATTTCACTGTAAAATAGAGGGAAGTGGCTTTACCCGTAAACTGCAGCTTAATTTAATTAAGTTAAAAAATTAAACTAATTTAAAGGAAATAGTTTAGGCATTTAGTTTTTATTTTCATTTTGAAAAAAAAAAGTTTATAAATATTTTAAAAAATGTTTTTGATCAACAGTAATTGATTGAGCTCATTCGGAGTATTAGTAACGCAGGGATATGATTTGTAAGCAACTTTAACTGTTCTTTCTAAAATAAAAGTAAAAATACATCCCTTTTTTAACTTTAATGAAAACAAAAATTTATTCATTATTAAAACTCATGTTTCCCTCTGGAAAAATCAATTCTTCTTATTAATTTGCATTGAATATTTTACTTTATTTGATAATATGTAGAATAATATTTTTTAAAACTGTTAAAAATATCCTAATTATCTTCAAAATTTTCAGTTACACAATTGATGTGAATGGCCTTCAAGTCGGGAAGACTGACGAAGAAATACTTATTGCAAAATAGAAGAAAAATATTTTGAAATCTAAGGACGCAGTTTCTTCTTTATGATGAATATCGCTAATGCTTTTTAAACGATAAAATATATTGTTTCTAGAATTTACTATGCTTAACTATAAAATGAGTAAATAAATAAATAAATATACAATTAAAAAAAAGTATAACACGGCCGGGCACACAACTTTTTCTTTCTCAGTAAATAAAAGGTTTTTTCTTTCCATTATTGAGAGGAAGATGTCAATATTTCTAAACTTATTAATAACTGTAATTTGCTATGTTTTAGGATCATTAATGCATTATTACTCTCAACGTTCTTCTTTTTATATTAATATACCAACATTAACTTTAAAAATGTCTAAAACTCTTCAAAATAATGAAACTTTTGAACAATTCAGAATAATTCAGACAGCCCCTCATCCCCGAAAAAAAAAAAAAAAAATCAGAATGTCTATTCACCATGACTATGGTAAAATTTTACAAACGTAAATTTGTAAAAGTAGTGAAGTATTGAGGAAGAAAAAAAATCTTAGCTATGCAGTATTTTGTAATACTTCCTTGACTGGATGATACTCCAACTAATTTTGCAATGTGAGTTCTGTACTCGGAGAGATTTCATGAAATTTACGTGAGATGGTAGACTTTTTTGTTGCTGTTGTTCATCAGAATGCATAGTTTGCGAAGAAGCATTCTGAAATTTTTATAGTGTTTCACATAAGCTGTCTGCTTGTTAAAACTGTTCAAAAGGCATGCTAAGCAAAGAGCAGTTTTGTTTCAGGGTATTTTAATCTTAATTTTAGAGTAGATATTACGTTATTGTAAAGCCGGAGAAAATTATCCAAAAATTTCTTTTTACATCAGTGAAGTAACCATTAATATCGAATCACAATTAATGATTGAAAACTGAAAATGTTAGTCTGTAATCACTATTAACGATATCATTCACACAATTCCTATCTAAATGTTAATCATGATTAAATATTAATAGTTTTCAATCGTTAATCATTTATTACTTTTTCTCAACTGATTTACATACGCACGTACACACAGTCACTTCACAGCACGTACGTTTTCATTAATTCAATTTCCTTATGATATAACGTATGATTGTCAAACCAAGTAGCTCATATTTTATGCAGCGGCCGCCTGATGCTACATGTTCTGAAAGCGAAATATTCCATTTGCTATTCCGAGATCAATATTTATTTTCTTTAAATTTACAACCAACCCTATCATTTTATACCGAAATAATACCTCTCTCTCTATCTGCTAAACTAATTACGGACCGACTCCACGAAATCCATGCTAAATAATAGACCACCGTAGCGTGTCCACTGCAAGAATAAGCCAGCAGCCGCAACAGACTTAACCCGAAGTGGCGTATAATTGAACTAACTCCCTTTTAAAAAGCAAAACAGCCATTTTTTTTCTCAATTCGATGGCATGCTCTTTGAATGCAAAACAGACAATCTCTCGAAGCTCATTTCCTTCTGATGAAGATAATAAGCCAGTAAATGTTAAGAAATCGATTTTAAATGAAATACAAACAATCGAAATTCAGCTATGCAGATGAAAAAAACAAATATGTTTATTTGAAATCGAATCACGTACTTTAGTTAAATGCGCGCTCGCATGGAAAAAAGCCGATCTAGTGGAGCCATTTTGTTTCTAAGATGTTTCAGTTTCGATTTTTAAAAACTTGAAAAGATTGTTCATAAGAGCATATGGCTAGTTTATATATCTTTATTAATCTGTATTATAGTTTGTCTGATATGAAATTGAAAATTTAACCCTCTTGTCGTTTGCCACGTAAAGTTCTCTTCACTAGCCTCAAGTTTTCGCTCTACAAGGTTTCTACAGACCTGGAAAGACAGGAAATATCAGGGAAAGTCGAGGAAATGAGTTTTGGTCAGGGAAAGTCAGGGATTTGGGGAAACAGTCAGGGAAATTAGAAAAAATTGAAGAAAAGTCAGGGAAATGCAAGAAAAATTGAATTTTGCCACAAAATCAAGAAAATATTGGCTGTTTGAACCTAATTGCAGAATTTTTATTATTTTCATTTTCTCATTTAACCTTACAAACAATTTTAAAATGTGCCCTTTATGAGCATATCTTGTGCAGTTGAAATATACTTAATTTTATCCTAAATTATTATCAAATAGGGTTTTTGTTAGAATCCAATGATGCCAAATAATATTTTTGTGTATATTGATTTCATTATTATTACTTGTAAAAAAAGGGGCAAAATATATAAAAAAGTTATTAATTAAAGGATGTAATATTAAAAATAGGAATGCAAAATGTGGGAAAGCACGCTAGATAAAAAGTCAGGGAAGAGCGTGATAGATGTCAGGGAAAAGTCAGGGATGCAAAAGCTGTGAAATCTGTAGAAACCCTGCTATACCTAAATCTTTTTAACACAATGGTACTTAAACCTTTTGTCTGTGTGATCTTCTAGGTAACATGCCGACTCCAAAATTGGTATAATTGACAATCAAATTGTAATTCCTATTAATAATTAGTTACTTTATAGCTTGTGGTGCAATGAATTTTGACATTAAATTAAATTTCACGTTTTAAAAACCAATATTATTTCTGGAAAAAGTATCAATGATGTATTTGTGTATTCAGTTAAATTTATTAAAATTTTTTACTTACGTTGCGATCCCAGGTTTGAACAGTTTAATTACAGCCGTTTTAATGGTTAAAATACGATTTACGTAATTATTTTTCAACTTAAAGTTTGAAAATTGTTTAGAGAACTGATATTCAATTAAATATAATTGCTTTCATCTAACTTTATTTATTTATTAATTTAATTTAGATTATTAAAATTGCCTGGTCTCAGTGGCGTACTCAGAATCCTTTCAAGGTGCTTGTCATAAATTTTCATTTTTTAAATCTCGAACTCTTATTCAGTTTGCTCGCTCTCATCGTTGAAACATGCATCTGCAAAGATTGGATACATTAAATGGATTGGATTCGCCGGAAGAATGTGTTTTCTGTATAATATTCAACCATATTAGCTAATATATCTTTGAAAATGGGGTCCAAGACACAAGACGAGACAGGGATTTGCAGTTTTTATGCCGGACAAATCAGACGATTTTATCATGTCTACGTGGGTGATTAAGGCAACAAGTCCTGTAACAATTTGAGGCGCAACCCTTTCCCAATGCTGAAATAAAGGGCAGCCGTTGCCATCGTTCGACTTAACTACCAGCAAGATGGCGGACGATCGCCGTTCATCGAAACGTTCATCGCGCGCGACAGATCTAGAGACCCTTTTTTGACGACAGCTGGCTGTGCCCGGCACAGCCAGCTGGATTTTGGTGTTCCCAGAGCGGGAACACTGCACGTTAAAGGGTTAAACAAAAAGTTTATCCACGAAATCCAAGAGATACAGAAACACAGCAAGACGTTTGCTACATATTATTTCCCAACATAATCCCCATGGACATCAGAAGATTTGTTACACCAATCTATTGAAACCGGTGTTCAAGAAATCAGGACATCGGTTTGAAAACGACGTCCTGCTATGCCATATGCTTTTTCCAATGGCTCGAAGAGGTGGAAATCACTGGGTGCGAGATCCGGATTGTAAGGAGGATGGTCCAATACGTTCTAACGGAAGCACTCTAAGATAACCACGTGGCATCTAATAGATCTTGATCTGCTGTGATTGTCTTTCGTATCTAGACACGGACTGATATTCGCTGGGGGAATAAATGCGCCAATGAAAGCTCTTGTTACCTTACTTTTTGAACCGACTACGCATATAGCGATTTTGCGAGACGAGACGAAGCTTGACAACTGTTTTGTGATACGAGAAAGGTCTGTTCTTCCACTCGCCCTATTCCGAAATCGGAGTCCAGTCCGGTACCGTTCGATTCAGCTATTGGAGGACTTCTCGGGACCCTTTACATGAATAGTCTGAAGTCCGATTAAATTATCTAGTGAAAGGTTCGATCATATTTTTAAGTCATTACCACCACGGTATCGAAATCTTTAATAATCAGCTTCAATTTAAAATGGACAACAGAAAAAAATAAAATGAACTATCTGAATAAGTCATCTCCTACGTTATATGTGGCTTTATGAAGTAAGAATTACATCACCGACTATAAGATAAAACTTATTTCGCATATGGCTATAACTTGGAAGGTCATCCGCCACTTTATATGCATTAAAAGAGATAAAAAGAACATTTTATCTTCATTACATGTGCAAACCTACAGGAAAACTCTCAACGTTAATGTAACTTCAAAATAGTCACTATTATTTTAGTCACAGTATTAAGCCGAATTTAAGCGCACGGGGGTGGACACAGCAGAAAAAGAGAGAAATTACCTGAATTCCATTTACGAATAAGTGGGTAGCTCCGAGGTCATCAGTAAAGTTTTCTTTTTACCATAAAATTTTCGCTTTAGTATTTCTGGCACAGCCATATCTCTTGCAACATCTCTGCCTCGAATATAATCTTCATTGAGTTTTTTTTTTTTTTAAATAAATCATGCAATTTTTGAACAGTTTTCTAAAGAATGCAATTGCGATAGAAAAAAAAATTCAGACTGTGTCTTTACATGCTGCAATATGCACCTAATTACAAACGCTGAAACTATAGCAGTTGCGAAAGATTCAGAAGAAAATCTTGAACGTAGGGTGTTTTGCGGTACTTTCCTAAGCGTATCAACTTTTCGGCCTGTTTTTTGAAGGTAATTCTGTAATTTTCTTGCTTAAGGGTGTTTATCGAAGAAAAAAAAAAACTGTTTTTAGTCTTGGTACACAAATTGAAATAAACTAATCGCACCATGATCTCCAAAAAAATTCCAGATGGCTCTTCATAAGCTACTTTATACACTGCAACAAGCGAAAAAACTGTGGCTTTTGTGAAATTTTCAGAAAAAATTCTTAAACATGGATCTGAGCTGCAAGATTTTTCGAAGGGTGCCACGTTTTGCGAAAATTTCCGATTTTTAAGAATTTTTTTTTTTTTTTTTTTAAGTTTTGAAACTGATACAGATTGATCGTTTATTTCAGTATGTAGTACAGCTTGTAAAGAGACAGTTTCAAAATTTTGAAGTGCCTTGCATCATTAGTTTATTTGTAACTAGCTGCGTGCCCGTTCTTCGCACAGTAGGAAACGAAAATTTTCCTTACATGTGTAATTCGAAATTATTCGTGATGTGGAATTTAAAAAAAAAAGAGCAAAATTATTTGACTCTTAATGTAAAGTTTGTGTCATGAGTACTAACCTGATCATTGCAGTATAATGACTCAAAAAACTACGTCAGTGTCATTCACTATTAAAAAAGTGGAAAGCTTAATAGTTTGCAGAGAACTCCTGGCTTTCAAAATGTCTTATTTCTACATCATACTGTTTTTTAGGCTCAAGTTGTAGCATTAAATACCTAAGACACTACATGAAATGGAGCACCATTTATTTCTTTCCGAAAATGTACCATATAAGGAAAGTATTGCAATCATGAAAAAAATTCGACTTCGAGATTTTGGTGTATTTACACGTTTTGAGGTCTTCTGAATTCATTTATGCTATTTTCAAGAGATGTTTTTAAAATAGCTGCGCACCGGCTCTTCATACGGGAAGAAAGGAATATTTTACAACTAAAATCATATCTGCATGTGACAAAACAGAATTTCATTTTTAAAAAAGTTCAAGTAATCCCCTCTGTTGAAATGACTGCGGGATATATTAACGCAAATTAGAATTACTTTTCGTTTAGTTGGTTGTAAGACAACCGTTGAAAACGGATAAACACTTTTAATTTCATGAAATATTTATTAACGTGGTACATTGCGATTTATTCATACTATCTTTACAAATCTAATAATACTACCTATTACGTACATTAATACTATCTATACTCGCTTCTCCCTCTTCAACGCTCCCTTAAAAGAAACAGCTTAGATTATTTGGCCTCAATGGGATCTTTTGATTCTGTGGCGATTCTTTGCAATTTACGCATTAGCATAAATAATAATCATTTCACATAATGGTTGCCATTAAGGAAAATCTCTCCATATATATTTAATTTATACATAGTTTTATAAGATTGGCGTATTTAGCGCCGTAAACCATTTCATCTTACTGTGGGGAGAAAATATCCAAGGGGTGCCATTTTAAATATCCAATAGCGATATCTTTTATATCCTCCATAGTCCTGTCTCCTGAAAAACATCAAACTGTGTAATCTCGAGGAGCTACTTATCCCCATTTTAATTGTGACAGGGCGTTAGAGTTGCAGAGTTTACAAATTTCACACATTTTTTTTAATTTATGACGTCACTGTTTGACTGCCGTAAAGGATACCCCGGTAGTTTAATTTCGGAGTTACTTTCGATATTTCGCATAATTGTTTTCAAACGGAATCATTAAAACTTTGCGTGACCTTTATGGAGGAACGTAATTCAACGTTAAAATAAAACTATACTCGTAACCTGCATGCGTATGTTAGGCAACGCCTGCGCTAAATTAAATGCCAAAAATAAAAATAATAAATAGAAAAATTTTAATATATCGCGCTTTGAAACGAACTTTGTAACTTTTAAAATGAACATTTTCAGCGCCGTGAAAACATTTCAATTTTTAAATAAGCACCGGATTAAAATACCACTTCTAATAATAATAATTGTGAATTTCTTAGTTTATTTCTACAGTAAATTTTAATCAAAATATCGTCTCCCTGTGTTGAAAATAGAGCTGGAATAAATGAGTTAAAATTATGGCGTAATTTTTAGGTATCTTAAAGCATTTGACGTCATAGATCCTCACTTGCGAATTGAAATTCTGATATCCCATTTAAAAACTCGATTGGTTGAAAAAACCCTTTTTTCTAATCCTTTCTGTGGCAACAGCCGAACATAAATTCTCGTGCCGTGATCGCAATGTAATGAATGGCGTAAGATCGCGTTGATGCTATTAAATTCTAAACATTAGGCTGCATTAAAATTCGTAAAAAATCATCTAATTTACATAATTTTTTCGTTTTTATTTTAAAAGAGGGAGAAAAGAATGTTTCACGATTTGTCAAAGTATCTAAAAGTTATGACGGATAGAATTCAAGATGCGACAGTTTTAAAATTATTTTACGAAAAAAAATCGCGAAGCACATGTTTAGTAAAAAAATTCCTAAAAATCGGTAAATCAGGTTAAGTATTCAGAACAAACTGTTTTTAAAAGAAAATTTTCTCCTCTATCCGATGATACAAATGCCGTTTTGCTGCGAGCGTAATTTCCGCCGTTATTACGAATTAGGTGAGAAAAAATGCCAAAAATCGCATAAAACATAAAATTAAAAAAAATCTAGGTCGAATTTTGAAAAAATCGCTTCAAGGTGCACAACTACATATTTACATCTTCCCGAATACCAAATTTGGTGTTTCTAGGTGTAGCCGTTTGTCCGTAACGCTGCAGACAGACACACACACCCACACACACACACACACACACACAGACACCTTCTTTTATAATAAGTAGAGATTATGTACCAAAATCACATGATTTTTTCCGAACTACACCGTTAAGGTTGTTCTTAGAAATCATGCAATTTTCGAACAGCTTTTTTAAGAATTTAATTGCACTGAAGACTCGGAAAAATTTAGAATGTCTCTTTACAAGTTGTACTGTGAACTTTTACAAGCAACGAACCCTATAACAATTACAAAACACTCAGGGAAAAATGCTAAGCTACTGGAGTTTTGTGATATTTCTAACAAGAAAGATAAATCATTCCAAACGCATCGATTATAAAACATTTTTTCAACACACTAACTCTCGCACACACATACACATCCCCTAATCAGATAGCCCTTGCTTCGCTTTGCCTTCCTTAAGACAACACAATACACTAAATCGGTTAATTAGAGTGCAAGTAATGAATTTTCCAAAATTCCCATCGAAATCATCATACTTTAATTTTACCACATTAGGCATTTTTTGAATTCCCGCCAAATAAAGAAAATAAAGCCAAACTGAGTTTATTTTTCGAAAGATTTTTTTTTCTCACCCTATTTGGCGATTTATCGCAGAAGTCACCAATATTGGCGACTTTTAGCGCTACTTTTGAGGGAAATGATCGTCGTCGGACTATTAGCTAATATTACATAGTAGGATAAATGTACTGTGCTTTAAATGGATGCCTGTTTCTAAACTGTCATTGTACGTAATGTAGGATAATTATTTTGAGTGCTTCTGAAGAAAAACTATTAATGATACAGACACTGTTTTCGATGAAGATCTTTATCTTGTAATCCTTAATAACATGCACCAATTTTGTTCCATTTCAAATAGCCAAATTTCTCTAAAATACGCTTTAAAAAAAGACTGTCCATAGAGCGTAATGTATTGGAAATCTTTCGAGCTCTCCTGTACAAGAACTATAAATGCTACATACACCATTTTCAATAGGTTACATGGTACAGTACATGGAAATAACATGTATAAATTTTGTAGCAATCGACGCATATTTACGAGAGTTGGGGCACGTACGGACAGACTGAGAGACCGAAGTCATCACTTTTCAGCCTTGTTGGAATGTGTTTTAAAAACCTGTAACTTCTCGGCTCATTTTTGAAGCCAATATTCGTGCTTATGATTTTTTCTGCAAGTTGCGCAAGGCATACAGGTTTACTGTTAGTTTTAGTCCGTAGTGCTTCGGGTGGCGATGCTTTATTAACTTTTTCGAGAGTTTAATGTCATTGGTTTTGCTTTTTAACCCTTTAAGGAGCAACCCTTTCCCAATGCTGAAAAAAGGGCAGCCGTTGCCATCGCTCGACTTAACTACCAGCAAGATGGCGGACGATCGAAGCGTTCACGCGCACAGCCAGCTGTCGTCAAAAAAATGGTCTCTAGATCTGTGGCACGTGATGAACGTTTGGATCGTCCGCCATCTTGCTGGTAGTTAAGTCGAGCGATGGCAACGGCTGCCCTTTTTTCAGCATTGGGCCATCTATCCAGCTCTTTCTCGCATTCTTCCATTTTTCAGCAGATCTCAGTGCTGTTAAAAAGAATCGTGACCATTTTTTATGGGATATGACGTGCTATAAAAACTAAAGGATTCTCGTGGAGCTACGTCACCCGCAACTATTTTTATAGAAATCCAATCTATTCTTCGTGACTGGCAACAGTCAAAACGTCAGCGTTGGGTGTTCCCAGAGTGGGAACACTGCGCGTTAAAGGGTTAAAGCTGTTCAAAAGTCCTGTGACGGCGATCTCTTTTCAGGTGGAAACCTGTATATAGGGGATGGTAATAATTAAACATCCCCTATATGTACTAGTATAAGTACAGCTAAAACGGGTGAACGGATTATAACCAAATTTAGTAAATAGACTATGCATGAGATTCGCTCGGAGAATTTTGAAAAAAAAAAAATGCAGTGAAACCTCTCCGAGCGGCCACCCCTTTAAACGGTCAACGTTTCATGCCACGGATTTTTCGGCTCATAGACATAATGTTAAAATAACCTCTATAAGGGCCACCCGACCCCCTCTAAACGGCCACCGACTGGGATCGCCTATCTCATTTTTCGAGAAATTCTACTCATTCCATGCTTTAATTTTGAGCGGAAAAACTCAAGGTCAGGTGTGTCGTTTTTGCAAATTAATTTTTAGAAATGAATATTTTTACAAATGAATTTTTGTGCTTTTCAGGCGCTAATTTGGTCCCTGATGAGGAATTTCCCGATGTTTGTAATGGTGAGCAATCTAAACTTTCAACACAAGTGACTTAGGGAAAATCGATGACATTATCGAAAATTCCGAAGCGGTTACAAACGAATCGGTTAGAGTTCTGCTTTTTAAAGTAGAAATCGAACTTGAAAAAAGTGTTGTTTCAGGGAAGAGTAAAAACTTAAAACAGACACATATTGTATCCTTCTTTCAAAACATGTAAGAAATCATTAAATAAGGTATATTTTCTCTTTAGATAAGTTTTAAATTTCATTTTAAATAAGGAATAGGTGTCAGACTTGTTTATCTTATGCATTATTTCAATTATCTTACAAAAATAAATAAATCCCTCCCGAGCGGCCAAATATTCTCGGTACAGTGGGGTGGCCGCTCAGAAAGCTTTCACTAGTTCAAAAAATGTCTGCTAGGTGGCGTTTTGCATGAAAAAACATGAAATTTAACAATGGATATGGATAATCCGAAATATATAAGCAATTTTAACATGTATTCAATAGCTCTTGAGCATCTATTAACTAATACGGATCAATTTTGAGCTGAAACAACATGCAGAGCGCCACCAAGTAGACGTCTTTTGAACTAAACTTTTTAAAAATTCTTCCTTGAGCAGCTCTTGTATTCAGTCCATAAGCCAAATTTGGTGGCAATCGGCCCATCCAATTTCAAAATCCTAATGCTGTTCAGAAAGCCGTGGTTAGGGGCTGGCAAACTGGGCGACCGCCCAGGGCCGCTAAAAATCTGTTGAATTCATGGCCAAATAAACTTTCTGATCTAGAACTGAAAACCATACATCAACAAAAATCTGATGTGTCCAACACATGACTTCCTTGCACGTCTATTAAATCAAAAATGTTTTTTACGCACTTCCTCTAAACTGATTTGTTTGAAAGATATAAAATATCAATAATAGTAAGATATAGCGATTTCTAGCCAAACATTTCGATATCGCCAAGCTGAGTTCAATTTGAAAGATTTCTTTCTGACACTTTATTTGGCGATATTTCACCAAAAGCCGACAAACTTGAGATAGTTTGCGAGATTTTGGGGATAGCCAAAGTAGTCATTGACCAGAGACTTTCAATGAATTGAATGCATCCATACACCTTTATGTATTTAAAGTCATTTGGCTCACCCTGTAAATAAATTCCCAGTCGATTGCTATCAAAAAATATATTGAAAACCGTTAGATATTATAATATAGTTCTAAATACAAAAGTTCAAAATTCTACGGGTTAAAGTTTTAGAGTTATACAAAATACGAAATAATTTTTGGTGCCAAATTTGGCGATATTTCGGCGAAACTCGTCAATGTCGACGACATTTAGCGAGATATTAAGCATGGACCAGCATTGACAGATTATCGCCAAATTTGGCGATATTGCGCCAAAACTCGCCAAGAACGATGACAAATGGCGATACTTTGGGCATGGACCAAATGACTGACTATCGCCAAATTTGGCGACATTTCGGCAAAACTCGCCAAGGTCGAGGACAGACGGCGAGATTTTGGGCATGTACCAAACAATGACTGTCTACAATTGTATTATATTGAAGATGTCCATAGACATTAAAGTACTGAAATTCTTTTCAGTGGTCCTGTAAATAAACTCTCCAGTAGATTTTAACCAAAAATCGAGATGCACAACTAGATGTTACAACAATCTTATATATGAAATTTCATAATAGTTTTTGAGATTTGAGAGTTAAATATGCACACGCGTACACAAAAAAGTCGCCAAGCTTGGCGACTTTTGGCGTAGTACCTGAGGGAAGCACGTGACCGTGGTCGGACCATTACCTAACTTATGTGGTAGGACGGTATTGTGCTTGAAATGGATGAATCTCCTAAAATTGCCATTGACCGTAATGTATTGGAAATCTTTTGAGTGTTCCTGTAGCAGAACTGTAAATGAAAATCTGATGTGTCCAACACATGACTTCCTTGCACGTCCATTAGATCAAAAATATTTTCGACGCACTTCCTCTAAATTTATTTGTTTGAAAGAGATAAAATATCAATAATAGTAAGGTTTAGCGATTTCCAGCCAAATATTTCGATATCGCCAAGCTGAGTTCAATTTGAAAGATTTCCTTCTGACACTTTATTTGGCGATATTTCACCAAAAGCCGACAAACTTGAGATAGTCAGCGAGATTTTGGGGATAGCCGAAGTGTCTGTTAGTCATTGACCACAGACTTTCAATGAATTGAATGCATCCATACACCTCAATGTATTCAAAGTCATTTGGCTCACCCTGTAAATAAATTCTCAGTCGATTGCTGTCAAAAAAGATATTGAAAACAGTTAGATATTACAATAGTTCTAAATACAAAAGTAAAAAAATCTACGGGTTAGTTTTAGAGTTACACAAAATACGAAATAACTTTTGGCGTCAAATTTGGCGATATTTCGGCGAAACTCGTCAATGTCGACGACATTTGGCGAGATTTTAAGCATGAACCAAACAATGACAGATTATCGCCAAATTTGGCGATATTTCGCCAAAACTCGCCAAGAACGATGACAAATGGCGATACTTTGGGCATGGACCCAATGACTGACTATCGCCAAATTTGGCGATATTTCGCCAAAACTTCCCAAGGTCGAGGACAGACGGCGAGATTTTGGGCATGTACCAAACAATGACTATCTACAGTAGTATTATATTGAAAATGTCCATAGACATTAAAGTACTGAAATTCTTTCCGGTGGTCCTGTAAATAAACTCTCCAGTAGATTGGAACCAAAAATCGAGATGCACAACTAGATGTTACAACATTCTTATATATGAAATTTCATAATAGTTTTTGAGATTTGAAAGTTAAATATGCACACACGTACACCAAAAGTCGCCAAGCTTGGCGACTTTTGGCATAGTTCTTGAGGGAGGCACGTGACCGTGGTCGGACCATTACCTAACTTATGTGGTAGGACGGTATTGTGCTTGAAATGGATGAATGCCCCTAAAATTGCCATTGACCGTAATGTATTGGAAATCTTTTGAGTGTTCCTGAAGCAGAACTATAAATGATAAAGACACTTTTTTTAATAGAGAAATTCATTTTCTAACTCTTTACAGCCTATATTACTTCTGAGTCGTTTGAAATAGCCCAATACCTCTAAAAAACGCTTTGATGAATTTCGGCCCTTAGAGCGTAATATATTTCGAATCTTTTGGGCGGTCCTGTACATAAACTATTCAGTCGAACGGAACCGAAAGGGGAGGTGCACAACTAGATGTTACAACAATGCTAAATATAAAGTTTCAACATTGTACGCCTAACAGTTTTTGAGATATGCGAGTTTAATGAATTTCGACCCATTGAGCGTAATGTATTTCAAATGTTTTGGGCAGTCCTGTAGATAAACTATCCAGTCGAATGGAACCAAAAGGGGAGGTGCACTACTAGATGTTACAACTATCCAAAATATGAAGTTTCGACATTCTACGCCTAATAGCTTTTGAGTTAGGCGAGTTTAATGAATTTCGGTCCATAGAGCGTAATGTATTTCGAATCTTTTGGGCGGTCCTGTACATAAACTATCCATTCGATTGCCACCAAAAGGGGAGGTGCACAACTAGATCATAGAACAATCCTAAATATCAAATCTCAACATTCTACGACCAATAGTTTTTGAGATATGCGAGTTACATACATATGTACGTACGTACGTACGTACAGACGGCATGGAAAAACTGGCCACAGTAGACTCGCCGCTGGTCAAAATGAGTTGCAGACGAGTTAATATGATCGTGCATGCTAACCTACGATGAGATGCATCGAAAAAAAATTTTTAATTAAATTTAGAGGTAGTCAAAATCGGTTTTTTTGTCGAAATTTGGCCCCCAAAATTTTTCGGGATCACATTACTTCCTTATACTACGTACAAGGAAGTAATAAGCATAGCCAAGAGAAAATACGGAATTTGTAATATCGTGTATTGCTTCAAATTCGCTGCATGGTAAGTACTTGGAATGCAGCTTTTAAATTATGGAAAATTACTTCATTAAAATCTCAATTAATTAATCAAATTTACTAATTTACTTAATTAGATTCAGTAGCAGCAGAGGGTTTTTAATGGGGGAGGGGAGGGGAGGTTATGATAGTGATTATGATAGTTTATTACTTTAATTCTATATATACATTTACATATACGTATGATGGATTAGTATATATTATTTATCTATGGGTGTGTTATATCACAGCATATACCAGCCGCCAAAGACTCATTCCCTGTCTAATTCATTATGTTTTAATTGTAGTTACTTTTAAAGATTTTCATTGAGATATTGAGCAAGTAGTCACGTAAATCAGAAATTAAGGAACAGAAAAGGGCAAAGAATTAACTTTACAATCGCATTTGTTCTCTTTGGAGCATGAAGTAATTGGTCAAGAATTTTGAAAGCCAGGTTTTAAGGCAATCAATTCTCATTTGCTTTTTTCCCCTTTGTTTTGTGCTTTGACTTGAATAATGGCAGTTTCAAGGATTGCTAGAGATTTGATACTTTGTTTCCTTTTGATAGCGTAGTTGCTTATTATAATTTCTTCTTTAGCCAAGCGAGTTGGATTATAACATACTTATTTCTGTCCTGCAGGTGAAAGAGAAGCATTTAAAAATAATTGGTATCTTTTAACCCTTTGAGGCGCAACTCTTTCCCAATGCTGAAAAAAGGGCAGCCGTTACCATCGCTCGACTTAACTACCAGCAAGATGGCGGAAACTACGGCAGCTGGCTGTACACCGGCACAGCCAGCTGTCATCAAAAAAAGGGTCTCTAGATCTGTGGCACGCGATGAACGTTTCGATCGTCCGCTATATTGCTGGTAGTTAAGTCGAGCGATGGCAACGGCTGCCCTTTTTTCAGCATTGGGCAATCTATCCAGTTGTTCTCGCAATATTCCATTTTTCAGCAGATGTCAGTGCTGTTAAAAAGAATCGTGACAATGCTTTTACGGGAAATGACGTGCTAAAGAGTAAAGGATTCTCGCGGAGCTATGTCACCCGCCACTATTTTTATAGAAATCAAATCTATTCTTCGTGACTGGCAACAGTCAAAACGTCAGAGTTTGGTGTTCCCAGAGCGGGAATACTGCGCGTTAAAGGGTTAAAGGTAATCGGGTTTACAGTTTTCGTGTGAATTAAAAGAAGCAGTATGATTCTCAGTTATAAAGTAGATTGCTTTTCCAGTTCTTAAATTCGTAGCGTTAAATCATTCGATTTCATCTCGCAAACAGTCTGTTTTACTATCGGTAAGGCTGCTCTTTTTAGAAAAATGAAGGCAACTTTTAAAAACAGTCAAATTACGCATTTTTACACAAGTTACAAGTTGCGTAATTCCTTATCATATTGTAGCTTTTAAACGCATAGAATTAAACCATTCGATTTAATCTCTTAAATAATGTGTTTTCTTATAGTTAAGGTTTTACTTTTTGGAAAATGATGTAACTTCCGAACACCTAAGAGAATGAAATTATCTACATTAGTACAAATTACTAGAATATAGTTAGTCCTTAATACTGCTTCCAAACTCTAAAGTTGTAAAAACATCCATGATAATTACCTATTAGTTACCAAAATATATCTATGCATTGTAGTGTTATTTAAAGGCTGATGAACGGAATTTTACACCATCCAAATGGTTAAAAATGTTTCCATGCATTACCTATTGTGGAGTAATTAGTCTACCCTAAACTAAAGCATCAGTGCCATATTACCGGCAGGGCAAACGGGGCAACTGCCTAGGGCCCACAGATTTTACGGCCCAAAAATCTTACATCTTACACTTTTATAATTTTACAAAAAAGTTTCAAAAGTTAAATGATTTTTTTTAATTAAAAAGTAGGAACAATGAAAATAATTCAAATTTACATTTGTATAAATTAATTTAAACTTATTTTTAATTCATCGAACTGCTGTGTAGTCGATATAGCGTACCAATATGTAGGAAAATAAACAATTTTCCTAATAATCGATTTTGTAAAGAGTATTTTTCTAATGTTAAAAAACAGCAAAATTTTTGAATTATTTGTTATTTTAAGAAATATTTGCAAAAATGACTGTTTGCAGAAAGTAGTTGTATTTCGTACATCTTAGGAACTGTGATATAGCATATAGATGTAACGTTTAACTATCTGTCTCCTTGACATCCTGTAACTATATTCGTTTGTTTCAGATTACTTAAAACAAAATTTGTGTTTGGAAGGGGTAAGATATTTTAAACTTACAGTTTAACCCATTTGTGCCTGGATATTTTTGCGACTTTCTTCGATTTTTACTGATAACAGAAATAATAGATAAATTTCTGATGTCAACTTCTTGAACAAGGGATGATTTCTTTTAAAATCATTATGCATAAAAATCGAAATATCAACATCCTACTTGGCCATGTTAAAATATTTTGTAGAGTTGAGGCTCAATACTCATGAACAAAGGCTAGGAAAAATAAATAATGTTTTCGACTAATAGCGAAAATGCCGTCCCAAAAAAGGGACACTAGGCATAAATGGGATAAACCAATCATAATCTGATTTTTTTTTTCTCTTAAAGGGGAGGTTATTGCAAGGGGCCCAATTTTTTTCTTCTGCCCAGGGCCCACAGTTGTCTTGATCGGGCTCTGTAAAGCATCGTGTTTAAAAGATGTATTCCAATTAATATTATTCTGTACTTGCACATTTCAGTTTAACCCCGAGTGCAAAAGATAGCAGAACATAGTTTTTTGCTCTCTTGGATCTGATAGCTAACACAACAGTATTAAGTGATTCGAATCTCAACTTGAACCTTGTGTCTTCACTAGTTGCTATCTGCTCAGTAACAACATCTAACTTTAAACTTACAATATCTAATCCACAATCTTTTTCTTTAAATGAAGTGAGATAGTTAAGCCGAACTTAACTATCTCACTTCAAGACCTTGCCCGAAGAGAGAACAACACGTCGAATGTCACGGTCTTGATCTAATGACCAACAAACTAATCTGGCCATCCCAACAATGGCCCACACAACTCCCCTTTCTTCTGAAGCCAATGAAATAAATAATGAAAAAAAAAGAACAGCCAGGTTGCCATTGTTGGCAAAACACCCCCCTGCCATTGTTCCATACTCTCCACACCACGCGTTATCGAGCGCCATTTTTTGTTTTAACAAGCCATCAGCGAGGTTATGTGTGTGTGTGTGCTGCTGGGCCGGAGATATCTCCCTTTTGTTGGCCAGAGTCGGATTCATTGTTTTGGTTTTTTTTTCCTCTGCAGAATGGACGGATACATTACTCCATCCGTCCATTGCGTTTTCTTTATTCGTACCTTTTTATTTGGGTGTTCCATCTTATTCCCCCTTTCAGTTTCACGGAAGTGGATCACATCACAGAGGTGTTTATTGAATCGTGTACACACATCGCGAAAGACATTTATGCAAATGAGGCTCTGCAGCCGTTTTTTGTTGTTGTTCTTTTTTTTTTTTCTTTTGGAAGGCATTTTCTGCTTTGCTGATCAGGGCTTCCGCAGTTGCTGCACGCTGGGCATTTTTTTTCTCTCCCCCGATGGTGGTGTTGTAAGCGCCGAAAATAAGTTTTGTGGAGGTACAAGGACAGGTTAGAACGTGGTGGAGATAACAGGGAAAGTAATAATGAAAAAAATAAATAAAAGAAAGGGAAGTTTTACAGCTGATAGGATCGGCTCCCTAACAATGCGAGGATTACTGCAAGGAAGGGGGCGTTCTCTGAAAGTCATATATGCGCGGGAGTTGTCGAGAGGATTTTGGTGCCGACTTTCTGGAAACTAGAAAATGTTGCCTCGGCTGAAAATGCTGAGAGGATGGCTTGTTTCAGTAATTTTTGACGCCAAATTGGCGTATATGCCCCCACTCCACCGCGCCAAACTGTCAAGTAGTGCTCACCCCTGATTCTCTCTCAAACCTCCCATTCTTCTCAGGATGCCGTTGGACAAGAAAAATCTTTTAGATGGCCCCATTATTCAGGAGGAAGGGAAACCAACCAGAGTCATGTCTGAGGTCACGGCAGGCGACGGTTGACCCTCAAGCAGTTTTACTGAAAAAGGGATTTTCATTGTCCACGTCATATGATAGTTTTCTTTCAGAAGAAAATTCTTAATTTCACTCACATGTTTTTTCTAGGGGTATCTGGAGAATCAAAGTTCCATACCTAAGTTAAGTTCTTAAATTTTTTCGATTTTCTTAAAACCTTAATGTAGGAAAATACCCATAAATCCTCCCTTCTCACACAGAAGGGAAGATTTATGGGTGTTTCCCCACTCTATGGTTACCAGTGGACGATGGGAAGTCCAAGAACAGGTTCCTATCCCAAAAGTTTTTGTTTGAAAGGCGTGGCCCAGGCACATCAAACCTTGGCCTGTGGGTCGCCGAGTATAATAGCCATTTGTGAAGGGACACCCAATAAGTGACCCTCTTAACCCCTAACACGGATATCACAAGCAAATAAGCCCATGGCTGGAATAGAACCTGGAGCTGGATTCTCCCCTCGTCGCTAATTTTTCGCCGTCGTTAACTTTGCCCCGCCTTGAGGTGGAGTTTTAAGGAGGAGAGTCAAGGGGTTCTTGTGATTGGCTAAAAGACCTCCCGATGGCCTCCGGAATCGTTAGCGCAGCCGGTAACCAAACAACTGGTCCTGCCTAGTCGACAGCTAACCACCGACGATTTCAGAAATCACCGGGGTAGAATTCCACCCCTGGACACAAAGAGGTGGTTGGATGATTCACTTCGCACTGCACCACTTGGGCGTCTTATCCTGATTTACTTTGATAGGTTACTGTCAAAGTGCGCAAAAGATACATAGCAAGGATTGTATCTAAAACCATATTGAAGGTGGCTGCCTTACTCTGATCGTCTGAAAGCTATAAAACTGAGAAAGCACCAATTTGACTTGCTGCTTTACTGACACTGGCGAAACATATATTTTGATTCGCCTTACTGCTCCGTATAAGTTTAATCCAATTCTGTAATCGCAATTAACCCATTCTTCCCCATCGTTGCAGAGAAGTGGTTGCAACACCGATTCCTCTGCGCGCAAGCACATTTTCTACATCACAGAAAGATCAGTTAAAGATCCAAGCCAGAAAGCAACGAGAAACACAAAAGAGGAATTGCTGTTGTATTTTGCTATTGCTGTTGGTCCTCATAAAAGAAGCTACCAATACTGCATATAACCTTTTTTGACGAGGTAAAATTCTTTTATAAAAACATTATTTAAAAGACAAATTACTTTTAACTCGTATAAATACTGGTTTCTCGCTGTGATCTGCGTTAGCAATATTTGGCAGTATGAAGAGGGGTTGGCGTTTAGAAAAAGATATCGAGCCAAGGACATTTACTCCTCATAGAAGTGTGTTAATAACCCTGAGTATTATCTCTGGAGTATTGACTAACAAGTAAATGAATTTAATTAAATGTTGAACATTTAATTGCTAATCCTTATTGAATATTAATTCTCCGTTATTGATGATTCAGTATTAACCTTCTTTTCAATCGTTAATGGTGATTAACTATTAATCTTTACTTTTCAGTCGCCAATCGTGATTAAGTATTAATCTATTACTTTCAATCATTAATTGTGACTAAATATTAATCTATAGTTTTCAATCGGTGATCGCGATTAAAAATGAATCTTCAGTTTTCAATTATTGCTGTTGTTGTTGTTTCTAATGGCAACCACAGAGGTGCCAGATCCTCTGTGGTTGCCATTCCAGATCTCCTTCGCCCTTCGCTGCTCCATAAGGAGCAGAGAAGGGCGAAGGGTACGGCTTCCATTAGAGTATGCCCCAGTGGCAGGATGACCATCTTAGCCTGCGGGTCTCCTAATTTTGAACCAACTCCAGAGGAGGGACCAACCCCCTGAAATCGGCACCCCCAGAGTTAGCGTTGAACCTGGAGGACATTGGAGCCACGAGGGATTTTAACGTACACCAGCTCGCGTTAGCGAACACGGTCCCACAGCAGTCGAGCCGAGGAGGAGTTGACCCTCCCGAGCACTGGCCAAGGCGGATGCTGCTTCCCTTGCCGTGTTCCTACGGGAACGGAGTTTAGCGCCCAGACCACTGCGTTGACTCAGTTTTCAATCATGAATCGTGACTAACCTTTTTCCCCCGTACTGCCACTTCAATTTGTCAAAAGCAAAAACTACTACAACTGCTACTACATTCGTTTCGGGTGTGAAATGAAAAGAGTTAACCCCACTCCCCCCCCCCCCGATGCGAAATCAATTTCCAGTAATACCACACATTGGGGGAGGGGGGGGGGAAATGAGGGAGCAGATCGATTTTACGCCACGGTTGATCCCTTTCTACTCTTCCGCCCGGAAGCTGTGTGTGTGTGTGTGTGCCACACCAGCAATTTTACTCTCCAAAACCAGCGTTGGATATCATTATTATGCAAATTAGGGAGCGTTTCGTAAGTCCCCCCCCCCTCCCGCCCTATACACACAACTCGCTGTCAATGTCAGCGCGGTGCCACAGGCCCCCCCTCAGGTTTCGACAGTGGGAGTGTGTTGACATATCCATTATTTCAATTCTTCGGGGCAAATTGAGAGATGGGATGTCCAATGAAGGTTTATGTATATGTTTATGATTTTTTTTTTTTTTTTTTGTAAACTCGTATAAACGTAACAGTGTTTTATGAGGTGGTTTCTGTGCACGGCACTGGATTGACATATATGTAAATGATATGCCCGAAGTCGGTTGAATTTCTTCCAATTGTTATATCTGTCAGAGGTTTGAAAATGTTTCATTTGATAGGGGGGCGCTTGTCATTTGTTTGTTTATTTTATTTCGTTAAAAATACAGTGAAATACAAGTAAATAAATAACGGAAGGATCTGATTATTACTTTCCGAACATGTACCCTGTAAGGAAAGTATTGTAATCATGAAAAAATTCGACTTCGAGATTTTGGTGTTTTTACACGTTTTGAGGGCTTCTGAATCCATTTATGCTATTTTTACGAGATGTATGTATGTATGTGTGTATGTGTGTGTGTGTGTGTGTGTGTATGTGAGTGAACACGATAGCTCCTGAACGGAGCATTCGATTGAGCTCAAATTAGATATATATGTCATAAACCACCGTCGCAAGACCGGTATTGATTTTGGTGTGTATAGGACTTATAGTTTTTCTACAGGCCTACGACAAAGATTTCTTTTACATTATGGCCTATGGGGGGGGGAAATTTCTTGAAAGTGCGCTAGCGTTTTAAAACGATACATTCGATTGAGCTCAAAATTCGGTATACATGTTATAAACCACCATCCTAAGACCGGTATTGATTTTGGTGTGTATAGGACTTATAGTTCTCCTAAAGGGCTACGACAAAACTTTCTTTTATGTTATGGCATAATGGCATATGGGGAGAAATTCTTGAAAGTGCGCAAGCGTTTAAACGGTGCATTCGATTGAGTTTCAATTTAGTATATATGTTTGAATGATTCATCGACTAAAATTTATTTAAGTGCTTGGTAATGATCTTAATCGTAAGTGTTCGGAAAGTCGAGTGGAGTCACTCCAGATTTTTTTGTTTGTTTGTGTAACATGCACTTCGGATTTTTGTGTGCTTGGCCCGAAGTCCGCTTATAAATCCACGTCAGAAGGACAGCACAAGGGGGGGGGTGTGTGCTCGCCGTGGGAGTCTTTTTTTTAGGGGTTCTAAATCGCATTTACGCTAGTTTCGGAGAAAACTCCGAACGGTTAGGTCGACAGCCGCGCGATGGCACCCGAACCCGGGACCTTCACACTTCGGCCGTCTACCATTTTCAGTGGAAGAACCACTGTGCCATGCTGAGGCTGCCTGATTAACTTATATTGTCTTCAAAATGAAGGAATACATAAATAAGTAAAATAAATAAAAAGTTTTCAGATCTGTTCAAAATTCGAATAGTAGTGTGTGATAACACAATACGATCATTTAATTTTATTATTTTTGAGAATTTGTGTTAAAGTTTGAAACAGTCTACCTGAACCATTGCTAGCGTTCAGTTTTAATAATGCATTTAGAAAGAGAGTAAGCATTCTGTTATTTCAGAAATGTTTTATTAACTGAAGCTAATTTTTTGTAAAAACCTTTCTTTTCTAGGGGAGATATAGGGTAGACGGTGGCTACTACAACAACCAGAAGTGTTGGAATCTTTGTTATTGGGTCACCCAACATCGACCCGTACGGAATCTTCTAATTTTGAAAGAGATGAAAGATATGCACTTGGATTGGTACCCCCAGAGGTATAGTTTCGACACGGAAGTCACGGCAGATTTTATGTGCACTAGAGATGAGACGGGCTCAGCCCGAGCCCGAAAGCCCGAGCCCGGGCTCGGGCTCTGTAATTCACAATTGCGTTCGGGCTCGGGCTCGTGAAAAATTTCTCCTTTATTGAACACACTCCTTGAAAAATATTTTAAAAAGTCATTCACGAGGGAAATAAAAGTACAGTCAACTCCGGTTATAGTGAACCTCTGCGGACCATCCAATTTCGTCCACTCTATCCGAAGTTCACTAAAACCCAAGTGTCTTCATGATGGATAGCGATACTGTATGTGAATCGGCACTAATGGTTTGCGTTCACTATAGCCGATGGTTCACTATATCCGGGTTCACTATGACCGGAGTTGACTGTACTTATAAAAAGAAAAAAAATAGCGGCACTGACGCCTAGAAGGTGCGTTAAGCTCTTTGGATATTTCAGAACGGCGGCTTATATTGATTAGTTAGTTATGAGATCCGACATTATTTGATAAACATGGATATATAAAGAATTAGAAAGTGCATTGAGAGTTTGCAACTCTATTTGTCTTTAATTTGCACAAACGGCAAAATTCATTGTATACTATCAATGAATTGATTAGATTTTTTTTATCTTAGCTGAAATTTTGGGCTCGGGCGGGCTCGGGCTTCGACTTAAATAATATTGCGCGGGCTCGGGCTTCAAAAAATGAGCCCGAACTCATCTCTAATGTGCACCAGTCCCCTTCAGCGTACGCAGTCCCACAGCAGTCCAGTCGAGAGAGTTTGACACCTACCTAAGCGTTGGATGAGGTAGGAGTTCCTTGACTATCTATGTTGTGACGGGAGCCGAGCTTCGACTGCCTGAGCCACTGCGGGATTCCATATTTTTAATAACAATGAATAATCAGTATTGAGTATTCTTATTTATAATGTATTCAAAAGAATAAAGAGTATGAAAAAAAGTGTAAGTATCATTTGAAAATAAATAAATAAAATAGAAGAAAAATAGAAAATAAAAACATACAGAATAAAATGTTTGAAAAGAATTCTGATTAAGCGATTAATATTTTTAAAAAATTTTGACTATTTTTAATTTTTTAAAATTTTCTTTCCTTGATTACTTTTATTTTAATCAGAGTTAAAATATTGTAATAATCGTAAACAAAAGTACACGGAATAATGTATATATATATATTAATTAATATACCTACTTTTTCAAAGAGAAAAATATCAAAGTGCTAGATAAAACCTTAAATTTATAAACTTCGAATGCGTGCAAAACATTCATAAAATATCATCCCCATTTTTTTAATAAATTGAATACTTTTTATGAATAAAAAAAACAAACTAAATAAGCAGAGTTAAAAAATAATATGCTACATAAGTGCTACATAAAACATTAAATGCAGAATCTTTCACATTAGCGTAAAATATTCATCGTTTAAACTTTGTTTATGCATAATATAATGGGATTAAAGCTGAAAAGCAACGTGAGTAACTAAAACGTGTGCATGTAAAGTCATTAGGCAGTATTCCAAGCGTAAACCTAAATTAAGCGTATACCCGTACAGTTTCTCAGAAGAAGAGTATATTGAACGTACAGGAGGGAATTAAATACATTTTGTCTTTCGGGGGGTTTCCAGAAATTACGTAATGGCCGGAGGGGTGGGGGGGGGTTAAAAATATGTGACAACTTGTAACAGGATGATAGTGAGGAATCGGCAACAGTGTTATATTACACACGTGCTGTGAAAAAATTCTCAAATTTTAGCACCGATTGTTACAGCTTGCGCATGGTTGGTCTAAACACTTCCTCTGTTGTAGCAGACAAAAAATACCTAAATCCAAAGTTCTATCGAAATTCCAGCAGGCGCGGCATCCTGATTAGCCAAAACCGTGGCGCATGCGCTCTAAACATAGCGATATTGAGGATTTCATGTGACGCTTCTTATCTTTGTGCCTACTTCTTGTTTTATGATAGATTGAAGACTTTCGAAATAATTTCTTGTCCTAAAAATATTTTATTTCTTATGATAATTTATTTTGATATTAGAAAAATTATAAGAAATATTTTATAAATTTTCTAATGTCAAAAGGAAGCGTTTGTACATTCCAGAAAACTCTGTCACCAGAAATAGAACGATCTCCGATACACTACCCAATATCCGAGAAATTAATTCTAGAATTCTCTCCTTCAGAACAGCAATTTCTAGCTCATGTTCGCATGTTATTACTCCCCCCCCACCCCCTTTACTACAGCCAATCCCTATTCATATTTTCCAACTCTACCCGTGAACGTAAAAAAGTAAATACGCGGAGTTATTTGATGCATTTGAATCTTCTTTGAAAAAAAAAAAAATGGCGCATGATCATCAAAGGATTAACCACCACTGTAATAAGCAGAGAAAATTAACAAAGGCGCAACGTCGACCACTGCTGATGTTGGTCGACAGTGTCAAAGCTACAGTGCTGGCTTCCACATAGTAATTTCAAGAAGGGAGACTTCCATCATATAGATGCATTTTAGGAGTTAAGATTGCGTAAGGATTTTTTTTTTTTTAAATAAAAATGATCATTAAAGTTGTTAGTACTTTACAAAGACAGGGGCCACGGGTATAAAGTCTTCTGACACAGTGTGACGTAGGGGAAGGGAGAGGGTCAAATTTTACCGGGAAAAAAAATTGTTACGCAATTTATAGAAAATCCCTTTGAACGCCTGTGCAGCGACGATATTTAAAGGGGAGGAGGGTAAGGTAGGTTGAATTAGGCATATCCAAAACTGATGGGATACTTTGGATTTTAATTATTCTTTCTAAACTCAAAAGAAATAATTGTCTATTCATTTCTGCGGTTCAGTATGTGATATGATTGTGTTTGAAATCACTTTTCCCAGTGATAATTTGGTCATTGATAAATTTGAAGAACAGATGATAAATTAAATAAAAAAAATGTACACCCTCCAAAAAAAGTATTCGAGCAAGAGAGAAATTTCCTACGTTGGTTTCGTATATTAAAAATTATTTATCATACAATATGAATGAGGCTATGTATAAATAGGACTTTCGATATTTCTATCAAGTTGTGCTATTTTCAAAAACTCAATAATTATTCGCAAATTTAAAATAGGAAATTTCTCTCTTGCTCGAATACTTTTTTTGGAGGGTGTACTGTAGAACTTATCAAATCCCGATATCCAAACTGGGACGATATTCAGCCTTAAAATAATTCATTTATGCAACATAAACCGAAATTTAAACAACATATTTTACTACAGGTAGGTTTTTCTAAAAAAGACACCTTCCTGTTGTATATAATTTTTAAATAAATGTGTTTCATTTCTGACTTAAATTTTTTCTTTAACGTTTTTATTGAAGAAATGTTAAATCGACTTTTTTTGTAATTTCGCCTTATTATTATTATTTACTACTAGCTGAAGTACCCGTTCTTCGCACGGGAATGAATGGACTTTTTGATATTACGATTTGTGGTGATTACTATTCATTGTAATAAACAGATATAGCAAAGTGGATATCGCGTTATATTGTGTCCAATAATCATGCATACCGAATTGCAAGGCAATCGTTTGTACGGTGCAGAAGGCCATGCGGCGTAGCGCAATCTAGTGGCGAGTTTTAGCAAAACGGATACGGCGAAAATATTTTTCGCATTCAGATATCGATGTATACGAATTTTCATGACTATCGGCTGGACAGTCCTGAAGTTCATGTGTTGACGCGACATCTAGTGGCAAGTTATAGGAAAATGGATAGCGCCAAACTCTTCCCCGTGTTCAAATATCTATGTATACCTATTTTCATAGCGATTATTTGCACAGTCAAGAAGTGAGTACACTGCAGGGCCATCTAGTGGTTCAATAAAGTAATGATTTGCTACAGCGCCGTCAAGTGGCGAGTTATAGCAAAATGGATAACGCCAAAATATTCTCATTGTTCAAATAGCTATGTATACTGATTTTCATAGCGACCGTGTTCAACTATCTATGTATACCAATTTTCATAACGATCCTTTGCACAGTCAAGAAGTGATACACTGCAGGGCCATCTAGTAGTTAATTAAAGTAATGATTTGCTACAGCGCCGTCAAGTGGCGAGTTATAGCAAAATGGATAACGCCAAAATATTCCCATTGTTCAAATAGCTATGTATACTGATTTTCATAGCGACCGTTTGAATGGTCAAGAATTTGGCCTGCTGCAGCGTCATCTAGTGGCGAGTTAAAATAATAATGCATTGCAGTGTCATCTAGTGGTGAGTAACATCAAAAGGAACGCAGTTAGAATATATTCTTCGTGCTCAAATGTGTAAGTATAAAAAATTTTATGCCGATCGATCGAACGGTATAGAAGTTGATGCTTTGCAGCGCCATTTAGCGGCAAGTTACAGCAAAATGGATAGTGAAAAATATTCTCCGTGTTCTAATATTCGCGTGTACCAAATTTCATCGAAAACGGTTGGACGATATTCGCATAGCAAACGGCTAAACGGAATAGAATTCAACGTTGTGCTGCGGCACCAAGTGGCAAGTTAAGGAAAACGGATAGCATAAAAACCTTCTCCATCATAAAAGACTTAGGTGAACCAAATTTCATCGTGCAACGGTGCTCAACGGTGCTGGAGTTTTTCAACCTCATAAACACATACCAACATTCATTTTTATCTATAACCAGTGTTATTATATATACCAGTCTCAAATAAAATCCAGTTTCAAATCTAAGCCTCGCCAAAGTGCCAACATACGCCATTTTGCAAGAGTTTTTTCAGGGAATCATTCGAAGCATTGACTTAGCAGCAATCAATATGGGAAATGGTTCGACCGCCAAAGAGTAGCACGCATTTATTTGAAAATTGGAATCCCTTAATACAGCCGATTTTTTTTAATTATCAACTATAATGTGTTTTATTCATCGTTACTCCGATGTACTAAATGAGAAGATTTCAATTTTATGAAATTTGGCGGAATTCCCCCAACTTAAATCAATGTACTCAATTGGCGAGAATTCTGAAGTTAGATCGCTTGAAATCCCTTAATAACTGCATTATTTCTTCACGGATCATTAAAATTTAACGCTGTATTCTAATAAAACCTTTGCACTTGTTTTCAAAAATCTATTTCCTTAAGCTCTCAATAAATTGCGCCAAGCCGAAAACTGTGCAAACCGCTAGAACTCACTTACTCAAAATCCATATTTCAGCCATTTTATTTTTTCGCCAAACTAAAAAAATTTACACATTAGCCTCGGAAATCTTCAATTCTTATTGTTTTGCGTGTAAAGCATTACATTCCTGCTCTGATTTCCCATGCACACGATATTATAATTTAAAAAAAAATAACCTTACGAATATAAACTAACAAAAAAAAATCATTATTATTCTTTTATTTTTACTTTGAGAATTTAAAACATTTTATTCGGCAAAATCGCCACACATGGCAACCACGATCCTTATTTCACACTTTTTTCACTACAGGGGTTACAATTACGGAAAGCTTTTTGCGTGAAGAGCATAAAAAATCTCTTAAATTCCGGGAACGGGTGGACTTTCAAAGTTTTAAAGTGGACTACGATTTATTCTATATTATTTTACATATCTGTGCTAAATTTCAGGCTGATATGTCCATTTTTGTGGATTTGTATACGAACGACATTTTATTCGGCAAAATCGCCACACATGGCAACCACGATCCTTATTTCACACTTTTTTCACTACAGGGGTTACAATTACGGAAAGATTTTTGCGTGAAGAGCATAAAAAATCTCTTAAATTCCGGGAACGGGTGGACTTTCAAAGTTTTAAAGTGGACTATGATTTATTCTATATTATTTTACATATCTGTGCTAAATTTCAGGCCGATAGGTCCATTTTTGTGGATTTGTATACGAATCAAATCCACAAACAAACAAACAAACAAACAGAATTTCATTTTTATTTATAAGATTATTCCTATTTTAGGATTTCAGTCCGTAAATTTCGGTAATCTGGAATCGGTGATATCCCAGTGACTCTGTATTTGAGAAGTTTTGCTGCATTTGCACAGTCCTGTAGCTGTGCCCTAAATAAATAAATAAATAAATAAATCTGGAAATCATTTGCAATATATTTTACATGTTGCGATCAAAGTCTGTATGTATTCTCTTGATATACTCATTGATGCATAACGGATTTATTCTGGAATATACTAATGTTTCTTTAGGATTTTCGAATGTTTTTTCTGAAAACTTTAATGCATGTAAAACTTTTAGTAATTATATACATTACCAAATTTAAGAGAAGTTGCAGAAAATATGGCAGCCTAGATCAAAAATAACATATTGAAATTTGAATTTCTTTCTTTTTTTTTAAAGATAAGATAAATATGCACAAAATATTCGTACAATATCATCACGTTCTTTTAATCAATCGATTAGATTTTTCTGGCTAAAAAAGAACAGGGTTAAAAAAATAATCAAAATTCCACATAAAACATTAAATGTAAAATCTTTGATACATGCATAAAATATTCATCCTTGCTTCTTTCTCTATGCAAAATATAATGCGATTATTTCCGTGTATAGATCGTCTAAAATAAATAAGTGTTAATGAGCAGTAAACATCAATTTTTTAAAAATGAATAGTTTTGTAGCCAAATTTTTAGAGAACTGATTAGGAATGAAGCGAGATTAAAAATTATTATTATTATTATTATTATTTACTAAAAAAATCTGGAGTGACTCCACTCGACTTTCCGAACACTTACGATTAAGATCATTACCAAGCACTTAAATAAATTTTAATCGATGAATAATTCAAACACATATACCAAATTGAAACTCAATCGAATGCACCGTTTAAACGCTTGCGCACTTTCAAGAATTTCTCCCCATATGCCATTATGCCATAACATAAAAGAAAGTTTTGTCGTAGCCCTTTAGGAGAACTGTAAGTCCTATACACGCCAAAATCAATACCGGTCTTAGGATGGTGGTTTATAACATGTATACCGAATTTGAGCTCAATCGAATGTATCGTTTAAACGCTAGCGCACTTTCAAGAAATTCCCCCCATAGGCCATAATGTAAAAGAAATCTTTGTCGTAGCCCTGTAGAAAAACTATAAGTCCTATACACACCAAAATCAATACCGGTCTTGCGACGGTGGTTTATGACATATATATCCAATTTGAGCTCAATCGAATGCTCCGTTCAGGAGCTATCGTGTTCACTCACATACACACAAACACACACACACACACACACACACATACACACACACACACACACACACACATACACACATACATACATACATCTCGTAAAAATAGCATAAATGGATTCAGAAGCCCTCAAAACGTGTCAATACACCAAAATCTCGAAGTCGAATTTTTTCATGATTACAATACTTTCCTTACATGGTACATGTTCGGAAAGTAATAAAACAAATCTTAACAATATCTAGACAAATACGACTAAGAATGTTAGTAGAAGCATCTAAGTGCACCTGAAATCGAGTCAATAATTTCAAAAAGCAGTTACATGGTTTTTTACTCAAATTATGAGTAGATTTCTAAGGGCATATTTGAAGGGAGGGGGGGAGGAGAGGGGGAAAATAGAAAAAAGGAAGGGGGAGGAGGGAAGAAAAAATAAAGAAAGAAAGTAAAGAGAAAACTGTGTGACTTTTACAATAACAAATTCATTTGGAATAATTAACAACGTTTTAAAGCGCCATTTAGCGTCAAAATATCTCAGACATTCTTCTTCAAGGTTTACTGGCGCATTTAAAATACAGTGCTGCCTTGTTAATTAAATTTTATTTAAACTACGTACACATTAAAATTCTTCAGATTAAGACGGACCTGGGATCTCGCAAGTGTGCCTAGAACTTGCGTAAACACTTGCCTGTTCTTTCTAGAGTTAAACTCAGTGGGAGAACTGTTCCAGATGTTGTTACAGGAATTAACTCAAGGATGACGCGTTTCCCCCCCCCCCTCCACTTGCCAAAAAAGATTATATAGGTGAGGTATGGACTGACGAAAACAGCGCCTTTTCAGGTGGGGGTGGTGTCAAAGTTCAAGTTCACTCAAAAGGAAAATAAAATATGGGTGCGGAAGAGTTTTTAGTTATGGGTGCAGTATTGACTATGGGAACAAAGGAATTACATTATTAAAATTAAAAGTGTTTTTCTTACAATTAGGAATTGCATTATTAAAATTGATAGGCGCGACAGGCTTTGGCTAACTACTAGGGCCGGAAGTTTTGGTCTTGCTTTATTATGGAGGGTCAGTCAGAATTTTTAATAATGTAATTCCTTTGTTCCCATAGGCAAACCTACGATGGACAAAAGGATGACAAAAACACTACGAAAGAATATGGACTATGAAAGGATGGACAAAATGGCACCCAAGCTCGTGCCGGGAATCGAACTTGGAACCGTGTTGTGGTAGAATAGTCCTTTAACCACTACACAATCGGTTTGGCTGAAAGTTGTTGTTGCTGGATTGGTTTGTTTGTGTAACAAGTATTTCGGATTTGTGTGCTTGGCCTGAAATCCGCTTATAAATCCACGTCAGATGCACAACACAAGCTGGAGGGGAGGGGTGTCTTTAAAAGGGGTCTTTGTATTCGCTCTAAGTTTCGGAGAAAACCAGGGAAAACTCCGAACGGTTAGGTCGGCGGACGCGACCTGGTTTTGAACCAGGCACCTTCCGTCTACCATTTTGAGTGGCTTAACCACTCAGCCATGGTCGGGGCCATCGTGATTCTAGCAGGCCTGCTTGTGCACTCCGAAAGAGGCCTACGCACGTTTCCTCATTGGTTAGATTCTGCCGTTAGATGACGTATCTAAGAGCTGGAACCAATCAGTGAGCATCCGTAGGCCTCTTTGGATGACTCATCGGAGCGCACAAGCAGGCCCGGTTGAATCACGATGTCCCCCGCAATGGTGGGGCTTGGAACATTTATTTTCGGATTTGTGTGCTTTGTTTAAAAAAGCTGCTTCTAAACCTTCGTCGAATAAAGGCGACAACATAAAGACGGCTTTTACTAGCACTGACAAAGTAAATTTAAACTGCCAGAGGATTGGATGGGAATTGAACCCACGACCGTAGGGCCGATTAGCGAGAGGGCTACCACCCCCGTAGCAGAAAGTGCATATAATTTAGGTGTATTTGTCGGACGTGAACACTGCAATGAATCCTGCGGTTAGTGAAAGAAATTCAGAATGCTTTCGTGGTTTCGACATAATTTTTCTGCTTTATTTTAATGACTATGTCATTTTATCTCTCACCCCCTTTATTGAAAATTGTCCGAAAAATGTGTCCCAAAAAAGAGACATAAAAATGCGACATAATTTTACATATATTTAAATACTATTAGTTCACAGCAGCTTTAATCTATTGTTACACTATTTCGTAAGCTGTGGAATATACATCACATGTATTTTTTACATATATTTAAATACAATTAGTTCACAACAGCTTTAATGCATTGTTACAATATTTTGCAAGCTGTAGAATGGGCATCCCATGTGTTTTTCTATGAATAGGTTACAATCCTAAAAATTTCAACATAGGGTTAACAGGCGAAATACCCGAAATATGAGCGATAAAATGACATAGTACATTAATATCGTTTTAATATGGCGATTAGGAAACTTCAAAATTAGGGGTGTTCAGGGGGGATCTCCCCCTGACGAGGCTCGAACAGCCGAGTTTTTTTTATTTATTTATTTTGTAAATGTTCAGTCCTTAAGTTTGTAAAACAATTTCAAGCGCTTAGCACACTTAAACTCACCACAACACAAGCAAGGGAGCTATGTCATGTCCTTCAAATAAAATTACAACATATGACAAGACTTAATCTGAAGATAAAAACAGCTCCCGTGCATCAATACAACGGCTTTTATACAATGGGCCTCCTATACATCAAACTTAAACTCTATTAATACCTTCAAGATATTCATGTCACTGCAGTACATCTTAGCTCGCTGCCGCGAATACACAGATAAAACAATGAGCACCCATCGAAAAAGGGGGTCATTACTGGCTCTAATCCTACGCAGATGAGGCATGTCTAATGACGCCATATAGACATTCTCTCTCTCTCTGGGTGCCTGAGGGGGGGAGGTGACACCAGATTATTCCGATCGTATGTTCTAACAAGATTACCCAGGGCTGTGACAAGCCTGGAATAACAACACTATTGCACCAAGATTAACAAAGATGTACGAGTTTTTTCTTTCAAGATTTACGAGGCAGGCGCAATTGAAGAAAGGGGGGGCTCGATGCAGTTCTTGGGCAAATTAGTATTTGTTCTTTAGGGGGGGGGGGAATTGTTTGCACAGAAAATTATTATACGTAAAATATTTTCTTTTATGCGATTTCCTTATGTAGATGACCTTCCATTAACTTGACCGCTTGGCATGGTTTGGTTGGAATAGGGTTCCTTGAAAAGAAAAGAAAAAAAAAAAGATTGTTCATGTGTATCATGTAAATCTTGTTTCTCCGTTGTAGTTACTATATATTAACCCTTTAATGCGCAGTGCTCCCGCTCTGGGAACACCAAACTCTGACGTTTTGACTGTTGCCAGTCACGAAGAATAGATTGGATTTCTATAAAAATAGTAGCGGGTGACATAGCTCCACGAGAGAATCCTTTACTTTTTAGCACGTCATTTCCCGTAAAGAAATGGTCACGATTATATTGAACAGCACTGACATCTGCTGAAACATGGAAGAATGCGAGAACAGCTGGATAGATTGCCCAATGCTGAAAAAGGGCAGCCGTTGCCATCGCTCGACTTAACTACCAGCAAGATGGCGGACGATCGAAACGTTCATCGCGTGCCACAGATCTAGAGACACTTTTTTGAGCGGCTGTGTCAATTTTTGAGCGGCTGCCCTTTTTTCAGCATTGGGAAAGGGTTGCGCCTCAAAGGGTTAACCCATTAGGGACTGGCGTTCCAATCTTGGAAGGCTCAAATATTTCAAATTTTTTGCTGGCAATCGCAAAAAATTTATGAACGTTATTACGAACCTTTCCCTAGCCTTAATTCACGGGTATTAAATCTCAGTTCTACAAAATAGTTTCACGAAGTGTATCACTACGGTTTAGTAATGATACTAAGAATATTCGTAGAAGCTTTAATACATAGGAATTAGTTATCGTGCGATGTTTTTTGATAGTGAATAATTAAAACAAATTATGCAGGAAAATTATGAGACTAGAATTGTATTCTGAATAGAAAGAATTGTATTCTGAAGTTATCAATCACAAACTATATACATACTGTACATTTTTTTCTTTCCAATGTCAGGGTCAATTGCCAACCATAGCCTTGACCGCTACGGGTTCTAGAAATGTTAATCATTTCATTTTGGGCACGCCCAGTAGGCAGGCCAACGCTGTCCTTTTATGAATGTTCTCCCAATTTTGAACCAGTTTCAGATGAGAGACTTAGCACTTGGACTAGCACCCCTAGAGGTAGCGTTTGAACATGAAAGACATGTGAACCACATAAGATTGCACGAGTACCAGCACAAACTGTACAATATGATTCGGCATAGTGGAATTGATCTAACTTTAGGTTAAATGGTTTGAGAGCTGGTATGCTATCTCAGCAGACCGTTGATGGTATGCACCACGAACAGGCTGTTTCAGCTTCCAGGATCTAAACTGAAAATATTAGGCTAATAATTTGTGAGGTGCATGAAATCGCCACAATATAACATAACCTGTACAAGCTACACCGAATAATTTTTTTTTAATTTATGCAAACAATTTTGCTTATTATGCTGAGAATTTAAGAATTAAATCGAAATCTTTGGTTCTGTAGACTTTTTCTTTGAAATAAAAAAGTTTGTTGGAAACGGTATTGTGCAGAAAACGTTGTGTTGCATAAATAATTTTTACTTTAAGCTTGTTAATACTAAAGTATGCATAGTACAATACATGCACATATGAAAGTATCCTTTCGATAACATGTGTTAAATTAAAAAAATAAAATAAAGGGAAATATGCAGGATGATTATAATTAAAGTTTCAATTTCTAAATGCTATACAGAAGAAGCCTCTGATCAGAATGACGCTAAATTTGAAAGGCATTTTTTTTAAGAAGGGGGAAAGCGTATGGCTTAAGAAAAAAAAATAGTTCAAAATTTTAGCAGCAGATGGTGCTACTAAATTAGGAACTATTTTTCCCTTCCTTATTCCATATGCTTTTCCCCTTCTTCAAGAATATTTCAAATTTGATGTCATTCTAATCAGTGGCTCTGATTTTTTCGCATTTTGAAAAATAAACTTTAATTATAATCACCCTCTGTCTTAAACTAAAACAAATCAGACACAGATTGTTTGTGAGAGGTGTCCGATATTTTGGTTTGATAAATTCCTAGGACACGTTCAATATCGAATATGAGATTCAGAAATTGTTAGTTGGATACTTTTGTTTGATGTTTTGGAAGATTCCAATATTTGACTTTGAAAAATTCCTCAAATACGTTTAATCTCGAATCTCAAATTCAGAATATGACACGAAAAGACGACAGATATCCAGACAACGACAGATATAAAGTATCGTACATTTCTGTATGATAATTAGAGGGATGGAATTTTCACTTTTACGAAATAAATGCGAATTTATACGAAAATTTCTTATTTTTGCGAATAGGTACAAAATATAGTATTTTTAGGAAAGGAAATTACACTTCCTTAGTTAAGAATTATGTAATTAAGTAAGTAATTACATAATTAAGAATTACGTACATTAAGTAAGAATTTTTCAGACGAAAACTCAAGATTCAAATAAGAAATCAATGAAATTAATTAACAGATTAGAAGATTCAAGTTATACATTTCTCGCCATTTGTAGAACAGAAGGCTTGAATATTTGTGGAATGTGTGCAATGCTAAAAACCTGATGCGAAAAAAACTTTCAATAAACTTCCTTTGCACGCGATATTAAATACAACAAATGAAGCCCATTTTCACACTGGTCAATTATTTTGCCGACCTGTGGCTGCGTTAAGTATGATGACCTTAAATTATATTGCTCGAAAGCTTCTCAAAAATTGTTTTCTTCAGAGCATTTTCTCAAATTGAGCTCATGGATGGGTATACATCCACTTGCATCGCCTAATGTTGTAATCGATAAAGTGGAATAAAGATCCCAAAGTTAAGGGCATATTGTGAACAAATAAATGGTATTTTCCAACTTTTTCAGACGCTTCTTTACTGAGCGTTTAATAGCTTAGACGCATATTGCTTTTTTGGTAATTATAATGTCGCCGTTATAGACAGAAAAACGACTCTAAAATGGTCAAATGTTGAAATTACAGCAACGTAGCTTTCAATGAACAGCAAATATAAATTTTAAGTTCATAAAAATGTTTTACATTATGCGAATTTTTAGCGAAATTTCAAAATTTCCAATTTTTTTCCCTGCGAAATTCCTGTTTTTTATTTGCGAAAATTCCGTACCTCTAATAATAATATGTACGACCGGAAAACTGAGTATAATGTTAACACAAGAAAATTGCTTCTTGAGTAGACGAAATGGGGTGAGATTTCAGACTTTCATGTTAACCTTTAACGCGCAGTGTTCCCGCTCTGGGAACACCAAAGTTTTGACTGTTGCCAGTCATGAAGAATAGATTTGATTTCTATAAAAATAGTTGCGGGGTGACATAGCTCCACGATAATTCTTTACTTTTTAGCACGTCATTTCCCGTAAAAAAATTGCCACGATTATTTTTAACAGCACTGACATCTGCTGAAAAATGGAAGAATGCGACAACAGCTGCATAGATTGCCCAATGCTGAAAAAAGGGCAACGACAGCTGCCTGTGTGACGCAGATCACATATTTAATTTTAATAATCATTTAATTTGTTTTTCTGTAATGTAATCTATCCAAAATCAAGTATTCTAAATCACTTCTGTTTTCATTTTTCTGCCATTTCGGCTTTTAAATCTGTATTTTCGCTTTTCCCGTATGCACTATTCTTTTTGTTTATTCGTCTCTTTAGACCGGTGTGCTAAAAATAGATTATATTTGCGTCCGTTTGCAAAAACAACGTACTGTTTGGTTTCCTATCTTGGCATCCTGCTGGCGTAAGTTATATTTTTGTTGCCCTGCCTCATCTTTAAAATTATTTGCTCGCGATTACGTCATTTTAATTTTATTGGATTAACTGTTAGGGTTGCTCTGGAATTGGCGTTATTGATCTCAGCCAGGTGTTTGTTCTCGCCAATGTGTAATTCTGTGCTGGCGTAATTTTTAAGTCATTCCACCTTAATTTCACTGTCTATATAGGACGTATTTTTTTATTTCGCTGAGCCACCACCATCGTTGTAATAAGTTTATATGTCAATAGTATCTTTTTAATAAAATAGTTTTTAGTATTTAACGCCTTTTTATTATATTGCAACTAAGTGTATCGAACCTGGAATTTCATGTGTCACAATCTTTATAATTTAAAACGGCCTAACTAATTAACTTCTTTACAGGCTGTTCTGGGCACAGCCAGCTGTCGTCAAAAAAGGGTTTCTAGATCTGTGGCACGCGATGAACGTTTCGATCGTCCGCCATCTTGCTGGTAGTTAAGTAGAGCGATGGCAACGTCTGCCCTTTTTTCAGCATTGGGGAAGGGTTGCGCCTCAAAGGGTTAAGTATTCAAATGTAAAAAAGATACATTTTAATCATTTCTTCTTACATCCACTACCACTGCAATAAAATCTTGAGAACATAGTTTATAGCCAATAAATTATGTAACAGAGAGCTATGTGGACCTAGTTACGTCAACTCCGTGTTCATTTTTAAGTTCACGCTGCAGGATAAGAGAATTCATCTTGCACTCAAGACACGTACAGTGTGCCCGAACTAGTTCCAGTGTGACGGTCGTAGATCATTTCGGCGGTCAATTTCGACCAAATTATGACTTTTCTTTTTTCTCCATCCCTTAATAGACCCTAATTTTTTTCGTCATGGATTTCGCCTATACCGTAACGTGTTTCACGCCAAGTCGACCACAATTAAAATGTCGTTCCATCCGTTTAAAGTCGAAATTTGTTACGACTTTTGTCTCAAAAAGGAGAGAGAAGAAAAGTTAAAAATAAATAAATAAATAAATAAATAAAAATAATTATAAGCTTTTCCTTTATAATTTTAGATTTGTTGTTTGATTGTAGGCCTGATGTAGCAGTCCAGCAAAACCTTCTCGGGTCCTGTGTAAACGTTGTTTGATGGACAAGACTAAACTTTCAGAGTTCTTAAACATCTCGAAAACTTTTGATGTTTCAGCAAATTATTTGAATATTTTCCACTAATGGCGATTTTTTTTTAATTCTTTGGTGATTCTTTGGTGATTTACTCGCGTGCGCATATCTATAAGCATTTCTTATTATGATATAGATTATGATTATAGATGCCATTAAAACAGTTCTCTGTATATTCTTATGCATAATTCTATGCCGGAGATTTTAGAGCCGTAAAATATTTCAAGTCGTCGTGGTGGAAAATATCCAAACTGTGGTAAAATTATTTCCATTCTAAAACAGTAGGATTTGGAAAATTCTCGCTAAATATAATCGATTTCGCCAAGGTAGGTTCCGTTTTGGAAACAGTTTTTGGTGCCAAACTTGGCGATAAACTGCCAAAAGTGGCTAACCCTGGCGACTTTTGGCATACCGCCGCTACTTGCAAACCTAATAACATCACGAATCTCGAGGCAAAGCAAGTACAGTAAAAGCTCATAATAAAACATATCTGTCTAACGAATGAACGAATCCAGGCTAATTTAGCGAATGATGAAACTGTTTGCTACCATTGTTCAAAAGATTATGCGTGTCCCTTCTGTGCCCATCGTTGCTTACCGGCTTAGGTTTTTGAATGCGCGCGAGAAATTTTCAAAGACTCAAATCGGGAGCCAACGATGGCCACAAAAGGGCAGTCAATGTCTTTTGGGTTTTCTCTGGGACAACACTGTCTATTCATACAATGCAACCCACTATCAACAGGGTATTACGTATAACATAGTCCATACCAGTAATATATGTAATTCGTGAGTATGTAAACTTTCTGAAGAGAGTGTGTGAATATCTGGAAATCATAAATCCTTTTAAACTATGAAAAAAAAAAAAAATTGTTAAAAGGGAGCAGAGAGGGTGAAAAGTGTAAGAAACTGTTCAAACAACATTAAAACTAATTCTGGAAAACTTGCTATTATGAAATATTTTATACGGAGTAAAGATTCGAATTCAATCAGCGTTGTTTGCCTTTCAATAATTTCGGGTCATAAAATATAAATGCAAAGCCTGTAAATTTAGCAGTTAACCTGTGAAAGATTTTACAGTGTTTACCCTAACAATTTCAGGTCATAAAATATGAATGCAAAGCCTGTAAATTTAGAAGTTTAACATATGAAAGTTTTTACAGTGTTTACCTCAACAATTTCGGGTCATAAAATATGAATGCAAAGCCTGCAAATTTAGAAGTTTAACGTATGAAAGTTTTTACAGTGTTTGCCGACGATTTCGGGTCATAAAATATGAATGCAAAGACTGTAAATTTAGCAGTTTAACGTATGAAAGTTGTTACAATGTTTACCCCAACAATTTCGGGTCATGAAATATAAATGCAAAGCCTGTTAAATTTAGTACTTTAACGTAGTTAACCCTTTGACGCACGGTGGTTGCGCAATTAAACCACCTTATTTCAGCGTTTTCACTGCTGGTCGCAAAGAAGTATGGTTAACCCTTTAACGCGCAGTGTTCCCGCTCTGGGAACACCAAACTCTGACGTTTTGACTGTTGCCAGTCACGAAGAATAGATCTGATTTCTATAAAAATAGTTGCGGGTGACATAGCTCCATGAGAATCCTTTACCCTTTAGCACGTCATTATCCGTAAAAAAAGTTGTCACGATTCTTTTTAACAGCACTGATATCTGCTGAAAAATGGATGAATGCGAGAACAGCTGGATACATTGCCCAATGCTGAAAAAAGGGCAGCCGTTGACATCGCTCGACTTAACTACCAGCAAGATGGCGGACGATCGAAACGTTCATCGCGTGCCACAGATCTAGAGCAGCCGCACAGCCAGCTGTCGTCAAAAAAGGGTCTCTAGATCTGTGGCTCCCGATGAACGTTTCGATCGTCCGCCATCTTGCTGGTAGTTAAGTCGAGCGATGGCAACGGCTGCCCTTTTTTCAGCATTGGGAAAGGGTTGCGCCTCAAAAGGTTAAATGGTCCCGACGCTGATAAAGTGAAATCGTCGCCATCGATCCATTTAACTACCAATAACATAGCTGGCGAGCGAATCACCGATCTGTCGCCACACAGCTAAAGAAGTTTTCTGACAGAGCTAGCTGAGCAGTGCCAGATGGGCTATTCAATCGACCGCCATGTTGTTGGTAGTTAAATGAATCGATGGCAACGGCTACACTTTTTCAGCGTCACACATAGTCTATCCAGTTGATCTTCTGTACTGATGTGAAAATGCTTGCGTTTCAAAGGGTTAATGTAGCTATCCACTAACGCATGCGAAAACTAACAAAAAAATACTTAAAAAGTAAACTAATTCTTTTTGTCTGGCTTGTTAAACAAAATAGCTTAACAAAAGTTTAATGGGTGTTTACGTTCCCTTCCTTTGTTGTTTTGCATACCCGTTGCCAAGTTGCCAGTTATACAATTTGAAACGAGATCGTCTGGTGCACGGGTGTAGCTATTTTTCCCAGAGACTCCAAGACAATGGATTAAGCGCGAAACGCAGCAAGAACAATATTTACCAGACAGTTACAAAGAACTGGCGAGGAAAAAGAAAAAAAAATATATATATATCGAGCGTGGAGAATTTTCAGACGGGCGATTCATGAAATTGTCTGGTTACTTTACGACCAGATGGTTACGGAAACATTTTGGATGTAAACACTGTCGCAGTAAAAATGAGTGTATACGCAGAATAGAATTCGGAAGGACAATGTCAAGGACTTCGAACACATTAATCATACTTTAGCATGCACATCGTCCGTTATATGGTAAAAAAAAAAACATCGTACGTGTTTTGCACTTTGTTTGTTCTTCTACGCTGGGTGCGGATTATACTGTATGAATTCTTGCATATTTAAGGAAGCTAAGGGCGTATTATTATTTTGGGCGTATACGTATCGTCAACGCTTTATATTATAAAACTGCTCTACAAAATAAAGCAGTTGTCCTCTGCTAGAGAGGAGACGGGCTCGGGCTCTGTAATTCACGATTATGTTCGGGCTTGGGCAAGTAAAAGTAATCATGAGAAATAAACTAATTATTATTATTTGATAATCTTTTTGAATAAAAAAAGATTAGGAAGTACATGAAGAGTTTTTTATTATACTTGATTTTAATTTGCACAAACAGGGAAATTTTTGATATTCTATCAATGAAGTCATTGACTTTAATTATAATATATTAGGTGAAATGTCGGGCTCGGGCTTCGACTTAAGTAATATCGCTCGAGCTCGAATTATAAGTCCTTGGGCTCGGGCTTTAAAAAATGAACCCGAACTTATATCTATCCTCTGCGAGTTTGACGTGTTATTTCTCAGGCATTGATTACACAGATCTAGTATTTAACCATAGATGATAGTTTTTTTTATAACCTTCTGCGTAAGTAAGGCAGTCTAGACACCAATAGTTCCTCAGCAAAAACACGAAGTACTACAAATCTGACGGCAGGGTTTATTGTTTTATTTTAAGACTGCTAAGTGCGACACTGATAGAATTTCTCTAATATAATATCATGCTTGTGTTCCAAATCAGCGCAAGTTAAAACTACAAACCAAATCCATCGCTGCTGCCTTCATTTCAGGGTCAGAGTTTAGTTGCAGCATTTGCAGCCAAATGTCATAAATTCGAACAGAATTCGCGAATAGTTTACGCAGAGTAAAAATCGCGAATATCCATTAATAAATTATTAATTCTATTTGAATAGTAATAATCGGTTATAGAAATCATTCGAATGGTACATCACTACTTCTGAAAGTAGCTCATATGGCTAAAATGAGGGACATCGACCAATCTTGGATCAGGCCATACAAAACACCAATTTTCGACAAGATTATGACCAATCATACTTTTTCCTACTCATAGTTAACCCTTTAACGTGCAGTGTTCCCGCTCTGGGAACACCAAACTCTGGCGTTTTGACTGTTGCCAGTCACGCAGAATAGATTTGATTTCTATAAAAATAGTTGCGGGTGACATAGCTGCACGAGAATCCTTTACTTTTTAGCACGTCATTTCCCGTAACAAAAACTGTCACGGTTATTTTTAACAGCACTGACATCTGCTGAAAAATGGAAGAATGTGAGAACAGCTGGATAGATTGCCTAATACTGAAAAAAGGGCAGCCGTTGTCATCGCTCGACTTAACTATCAGCAAGATGGCGGACGATCGAAACGTTCATCGCGTGCCACAGATCTAGAGACCCATTTTTGACGCAGCTGGCTGTGCCGGCACAGCCATCAGCGTCAAAAAAAGGGTCTCTAGATCTTGCTGGTAGTTAAGTCGAGCGATGACAACGGCTGCCCTTTTTTCAGCATTGGGCAATCTATCCAGCTGTCCTCGCATTCTTCCATTGTTCAGCAGATGTCAGTGTTGTTAAAAATAATCGTGACCATTTTTTTACGGGAAATGACGGGCTAAAAAGTAAAGGATTCTCTGGAGCTATGTCACCCGCAACTATTTTTATAGAAATCAAATCTATTCTATTCTTCGTGACTGGCAACAGTCAATTAGTCAGAGTTTGGTGTTCCCAGAGCGGGAAAACTGCGCGTTAAAGAGTTAATATTATAATGAAAAAAACCTAAATAATCAGCAATCGTTACAGCATAGTCAAACGTGTTTTCTGGTGCACAAATCGTTTGGCTTTATCAGCCCGTCCTTGCGATATAATTTCTCGGAACTTTGCTAATCGAAAAAACGAGAAAAAATGCAAAAAGTCAAGGTTTTTACTAAGAAATTCTAATATTCACATTAATATATATACACTCAAGATACATATTTAAGCATACTAATATAGAAATGCATGTCTCTAAAAAATGTTAGTGTAGAGTATGTTTTCTTTTGAGTTGTATCGTATATGTTTTGAGAGAGTTTTATTTCTTCCCTTCCCACTAATAATTATTTTTGAAAAAGGGCAGACTACTGCAAACGGCTCTCGCATAAAAAAACAAAACAAAAAAAAACTTTGCTTTTTTGAATAAACATCATTTAACTTATTTCTATGACTACGTTAATGATGTGGTTTTCTGGTTAGAGGAATTTGGATTGCTATTAATATGAATAGGGAAAAGTGCGTGTGGATGGAGAGTTTCAGGCGGGGGGGGGGGGGTCTGCTCTTAGAATCTTCCCTGGCGTTCAATTACGCCTGTAGCGGGCACGCAAATCAAAATAACATCAGATACCTGCAAGACCTTGATGCTTGCATTAGTTCTCTTCCCCCCACGTTCGAAAGAAAAGCCCCGTATGATATATAAATGAGTGTTACGGTGCCTCAACTTAATTCTTTTCTTTCATATGACCCTAATGGCCACTAGGCGCATTAACTTCGTGACGATTAAGGCCAAATACTATATCTCATTCTTTTTTTTTTCCCGAAAAATAAAAAAGTAATCAAGGTAGAGGGAAATATGGACATCATCAGGTAACCTGTTCCATAATCGAACTCCCTCATCTGACTCTGCGCCTCTTGACACTTACTTCAAAGAGAACAAGAAACGAACCTGACTCCGGTTTCTTCCGTGCCACCCCTCCCATATGCAACAAACGCACCCAAAAAAATCGTTTCTGCTCCACCCCTTGGGTTCTAACCTAGAAGTGGAGTGTGTGGCGTCCTTTGGCCTGACCTTTGAAGATTCTCTCTCTGAAGCATGCTACCTCTGAATAGGTCGTTTAGTTAGTTCTTCTTTTTTGGTGTTTGTCTTCAATGTTCTATTTCCAGATCTTTGGAACTTTGGAAGAACAGTTACATTTATCATAGACATATATATATTCATCGTGTGACTTAGAGGTGTGCCAGATATATTTATTCTTATACTCGGATATCAGAGTAAATCATAAATGTGTCTTGTCCTGTAAAGAAACAACAGTAGATATACATACCCGTTCACTATTCCGACGTCTATTTCCGGCTGATTTCTAAATGTTCTTTGAAATTTGACAGCAGTTGCATTATAAATCATAGCATCTCTACAGCATCTCTAAACTATTGGTGGCCATGCCCACACTATCTTATTTGCGTTAACCCTTTAACGCGCAGTGTTCCCGCTCTGGGAACACCAAACTCTGACGTTTTGACTGTTGCCAGTCACGAAGAATAGATTGGATTTCTATAAAAATAGTTGCGGGTGACATAGCTCCATGAGAATCCTTTACTTTTTAGCACGTCATTTCCCGTAAAAAAATTGTCACGATTCTTTTTAACAGCACTGACATCTGCTGATAAATGGAAGAATGCGAGAACAGCTGGATAAATTGACCAATGCTGAAAAAAGGGCAGCCGTTCCCATCGCACGACTAAACTACCAGCAAGATGGCGGACGATCGAAACGTTCATCGCGTGTCACAGATCTAGAGACTCTTTTTTGACGACAGCTGGCTGTGCGGCATAGCCAGCTGTCGTCAAAAAAGGGTCTCTAGATCTGTGGCAGGCGATGAACGTTTCGATCGTCCGCCATCTTGCTGGTAGTTTAGTCGCGCGATGGCAACGGCAGCTCTTTTTTCAGCATTGGGAAAGGGTGCGCCTCAAAGGGTTAACCCGACTGCTTGGAAAATACTCAAGCTTGTTCGCTCGTATCGTTGCAAATACAACGCGACCGTAATTAAACTTGGCCTATTCAGAGCTCTCTGTAGCTGTAGCTAACATATGGAGTTGACCACCGTGAATTGCTACACAAGCCTCACAATGAGCCGTCATACTGCCATTAAGGGCTACGAGAAACGCTTGAAGCAATAATATTATATTTTTCCAAAATCGAAGCTCTTAACAACTGTAGTGTCCTGAAAGGGGCGCGAATGTTAAGAAATAGCTTTCCTAGACCATCCCAAAGATGTTCTATACGATTGAAATGCGCAGACTTCACAAGGCAGTTCATGCAGCGAATATTTTTTGATTCAAGATGAACCTGGAGCAATGCGATCTCTGTATGGCCCCACATCATCATCCATTAAAAAATGGGCCCTGATGCAGCCCGGAATTAAATCATAGATAGCCTTCGGGTGACACAACCAAAATGAAAGTCGTGCAGTGGTGCACGACTGCCCAAAAACACTTGGTTTGCCCAAGACAAGGACTCTTCTGCCACCAAATTGGTCAGTTTCCCTTCCGTTGAAGGAATGGAACAAAGCCCTTCGTTCTCTGCATTTGAAGATTTGCCGAGAATCACTCTCTGTTGAATCTTGACACACGAGTAAAAAAGAGCAGGTTTCCGTTATTGGTGTATTTAAGAATGGTGTGTTCAGCTTCACGGCAAACAGCCTCTAATGAGCCTTGCGCTCAAAGGGAGACAGGATTTAGGAGAGTAAGGTCCCTCTCTGGAAGACATCTTTATACTTTTTGAATAACAATTCTTGCTCAGGCTTCTTTTTTCAGGACAATAATGTGAGGCCACGTACAGCTCACATTGTTGAGGATCTTCTTGGAACAGAGAATATTCGCTGCATGAACTGGCTTGCGAAGTGCCCGAACTTCAAACCTATAGAACATTTTCGGGATGGTCTAGAAAAACATTTCACAGCGTTCACGCTCCATTCAGGACCCTGCAGGTGTTAAAAATCTAGCTTTTCGAAAAATGGGATCTATTACTGCAAGCATTTCTCGCTCTTATTAACAGTATAACGGCTTGTTGTGAGGACTGTATACCAGTACATGGTAGCCAAGCACTGTATCATGTAGACCATTTCCGAGTAATGATGGATCATGATTTGACCGTTTTCGATAGAACTTGTATAATAACTAACAACTCACCTCTTTTTGATATCCTTATGTTGCTGTATTGCTTTTTCCTATGATAATATATAAGATCTGTGTCAAGTTTTGTTGCAATAAACAGAATATATCTTCAGTTATCACGGATTTTGTTTGTAACCTTAATTTTGGACACCGATATATTTCCCGAACTGTGGCTAAACCTATTGCCAACTGATTGTCCAATATTTTTGCTGCGTTATGGATGAAACGTTTCACCAGAAAATGGTTCAACCTTTCACCAGATAATGGTTCAACCTTTCATCGAATCATGGTTCCATATATGTATCAAGTAATGGAACAGCATTTCTTCTTTGAAGGAATGCAGCTAATGCAACATTAGTTTGTGATGAAACCGTATAAACACATCTATTAAAAACGTAGTGAGAATTTACATCACGATGAAAACGTTTTACTTCATGGTTTAAGGTGAGTATCCACTGGCGAGCAACGCAGCCCGTGAGGCAACGCGACAGTTCTTCGCGCGACATCTAAGACTTGCGGGCGGAATACGAGCATTGCCTGATCCATTTGCCTTAGGCTTAGTAAGGGAACTCAACAATGGAACAGGGGCTGTTGTAGTAAGGCCATTAGTTGCCTCGTCCAGTAATCGCTCTGGTCTCTGCTGCAGAGATACACTGTCGTCGAGAATAGGCCTTAAATATCAGTTCTGACTTGGTCACGTAATTCTGAAACATGTGTTCTGCGTTTTGATTCTTTTATTTCATTTACCTTTTTTTCACTTCTAAACCTTTTAGTCCTTATTGTAGCATCTCAGTCATGCTACTAAAAACATTTCCAACTTAAACCCTTCTATGTCCCGTGAAAATAAATAGCTCTCTTAAACCATTTCTTGAGCAAGTCATTTTTTTTTTTGGGGGGGGGGGATGTGAGAAACGCGGGACAGGGGAGGAGGAGGGAATTTTTTTTTTTGTGTGTCCTTTCATTTACAGAACAATACAATAACACCCCTGTAAATTTGTCAAGCAGGGTGTCAATGACAGTTTTCACGGAAGATGGTCTGTCTGGCCGCTGTTCAACAGAACCATGAAAAAAATAAATAAAATAAAATAAAATAAAATAAAACACAAGAAACATTCTGAGGTAGGAGGAGAAAAAAAAATAAAAGGCTTGCTTTCTTGTATCCTTCACGTTTTGGATTGTTCGCTGACAGGCTTCGCATCATTGCCCCGTATCTTTTATGTTACAAAGAGATTAAAGCCTTTGGAGTCACAATCTGGATCCAAGGAAGTGTTCAATTTACATCGAGGACAACATGTTCATCTGAAAAAAAAAATAAATAAATAAAATAAAAGTAGAATCTATATCTGTGTGTACATACATGCTTACCTGTGAACTCGGCACGCGACGGCGATTATTGTGCCGGTAAATTGCCCAGGCATTGCCAGAAACCGGTTGGCACAGTTTAAGGACTTATAAAGTGCAGTTCGTCGGTCTATTTTGGAATGAAATTACACTTGAACCAGCTTAAGGACGGTGTGTTATGCTTTTGAAGAACGAAATATTTATTGTTCGCTTTGAATAAATTTGCATATCAATTTATGCATGAGGTTTTAGGGCTGTCTTTTCGTCAAGTGACTCTTGAGAATTTTTGAAAACAATGAGTTAGTTCTACTAGCTATGGGAGTTCGGGGGGGGGGACGTCCTCCCCCCTCAGTGGCGGATCCAGGGAATTTTCAAGGGAGGGGCGATAAAGTACGGCATAGCATTTTAACTGGGGTGGGTCATTCAGTTTTTGCTCATTTTTTTTATGTTGCACCCATGTTTAGTCTGCTCGCTCTCCTCATTGAAAAAAATTTGGAGTGAATCCACTCGACTTTCCGAACACTTACGATTAAGATCATTACCAAGAATTTAAATAAATTTTAATCCAAATTGAAGCTCAATCGAATGTACCGTTTAAACGCTAGCGCACTTTCAAGAATTTCTCCCCATAGGCCATAATGTAAAAGAAATCTTTGTCGTAGCCCTGTAGAAAAACTATGAGTCCTATACACACCAAAATCAATACAGGTCTTGCGATGGTGGTTTATAACATGTATACCCAATTTGAGCTCAATCGAATGTACCGTTTAAACGCTAGCGCACTTTCCAGAATTTCCCCCCATAGGCCATAATGTAAAAGAAATCTTTGTCGTAGCCCTGTAGAAAAACTATAAGACCTATACACACCAAAATCAATACAAGTCTTGCGACGGTGGTTTATAACATGTATACACATTTTGAGCTCAATCGAATCTACCGTTTAAACGCTAGCGCACTTTCCAGAATTTCCCCCCATAGGCCATAATGTAAAAGAAATCTTTGTCGTAGCCCTGTAGAAAAACTATAAGACCTATACACACCAAAATCAATACAGGTCTTGCGACGGTGGTTTATAATATATATACGCTTTTGGAGCTCAGTCGAAAATACCGTTTAAACGCCAGCGCATTTTCAAGAATTTCTCCCTATAGGCCATAATGTAAAAGAAATCTTTGTCGTAGCCCTGTAGAAAAACTATAAGTCCTATACACATCAAAATCAATACCGATCTTGCGACGGTGGTTTATAACATATATACCCAATTTGAGCTCAATCGCATGCCCCGTTCAAGAGCTATCGTGTTCACTCACATACACACAAACACAGATACACACACACACACACATACACACATACATACATACATCTCGTAAAAATAGCATAAATGAATTCAGAAGACCTCAAAACGTGTCAATACACCAAAATCTCGAATTCGAATTTTTTCATGATTACAATACTTTTCTTACATGGTACATGTTCGGAAAGTAAAAAGGATCTCATTCTGTGACCAGTTTTGCTTACACCGTACGTTTAAACATATCTCCATTATTCCTCCATAATTATTATGATATTATGTTTTCTAAATTCCTTTTACAGAAGGTTATGGATTAAAAAAGGTTCGGATTTGGCAGAGGCATTCTCATTACTTATCTATTTAATTCTTGAAAATCTTTCATATAGTGTAATTCTTCATACAATTTTCCATAAAACTGCATTTTTTAAAAGAGCAGTATTAAAAGATTATCATGGTGGAAAGCAAAATAATTTTCAAAAGTTTTGCTTTATACCTTTAAAAGGGTAGGAATGTGAAAAACAGAAGTAAAGGGTGCATCTGCCCAGGTCCCAAAGTTAAGGATGCGTGGGAAAATAAATTTATACAGGCTAGGATGACTAGTAAAATAAAGTGCGTTGGCAAATCGTTATATTCATTAGCAAAATAATTGAAAACATGTTAGAATGTCTCTTACTGATTGGTGGGAGTTTTTCATGTTTTTTTAATAGAAAAAAAATATATTTTATTTCCATATCCCATCCCATGTAATGCTTTCTACATCGTTCATTACTGGGTAGTCGAACAGGATGCCTCTACACCTTGATCATTCGGCTGTGCCCGCGCACAACCAGCTGTCGTCAAAAAAAGGTCTCTAGATCTGTGGCACGCGATGAACGTTTCGATCGTCCGCCATCTTGCTGGTAGTTAAGTCGAGCGATGGCAACGGCTGCCCTTTTCTCAGCATTGGGAAAGGGTTGAGCCTCAAAGGGTTAAACTGTTGTCCTTAGAAAAACCTTATCTATGATTTTTTTTTTTTTTTTTGGCATAACGAACCCCCAGGACAGCAACCAACATGGCGGTCATTGTACAGAAAATTTTAAGAATGACCAGACGAACGAAGTTATCGATGTCTCTCTTACTAAAAGAAAAAAAAGCTCAATTTTGCTGTTTGCCATAGACGCTGCTTTACCAGGGAACGCATCTGCTCGTTGAACATCATTATAAATCTCCGGCCCGGAGAAAAAGCAGTTAGTTATAGAAGAATCTCCCGCTTCATCTGTACTCCAGTTTCCCGTAAACACCCGCGTCGTTTTGTGGCTTAGGTTCATCATCGGCTGAACGATGCCCATCAGTTTGTCGACGCCATCTTGAAAATGGAAGCAACCTATCGACTCATCATCTTCCTGGAGATGGTGTTCGAAAAAAAAAAAGCCTTCTACCCTCTCGGAAACATCGGTATCTGTCAGGGATGGTTTAAGAGTGCAATGTTCTTACTCTGTAGCCTCTCTCCCCCCACCCCTTTGTCAAGTGTATATTTTAAACATAGACTTTTGTTTTGAAATTTGTTTAGTTATCTTGCTGCAAATTTTGGAACGGAGCAGTGGGTTTCTGAGAAAACAAACGCGAAGGTGAAGGGCTTTGGAAAGCATTTGCCTTCTCAGTCTGTCAGCCGCTTTCGAAACTGGAACTAAGACTCATACTGCGGGTATGATTGATTGCCAAGTAGATTTGCCTCCGGTATGCTTTTACGATAAGAGGAAAGGTTCAGATACCCCGTTTCCGTGATTCCTTCAGTGAATCGAACCGCTGCAGTCCTCAGCCAATCCAGCCACTACCCATATAGTAATGTGACGTCGCAACACGTCACAGTGTCGCATACTGATCATACAGCGACTTTGTGACTTCATGTGACAGTATGTGTAAGCCGCAGAGAGCTTGTGGTGATGGACAAATGGCCACCTGGCACAGTTTTTGTGACTTCATATGGTGACCATCATGAACGTCACAGTGACTCAGTGGCGTAACCAGAAAATTTTCATGGGGGAGGGGTTACGACTACTGCAACTCACGTATATGTATACGTATGTGTGATAAGGGATTGAAGAATATACATTTTGTATGGTAAAAAATTCCTCATGCGGGGGGGAGGTTTGTGACCCCCTATCCCCCCCCTGGCTACGTCACTGCAGTGACTTACATAGACGTCTCTGCAATGTTGCATACTTGTAACATAGTAATGCCAGGTTGTGGCTAATTATCAATTACACTGCGACGTTACTCTGTAACGTCACATGTTTGACGCGAAGGGGTATCACAAAAGATACGCATTTACATGGCATTTGTGATGTGACGAACCCGAACGTGTCGAAAATGTAACGTCGACACAACTTCTCTGCCAACATGATTGCTGTATGGACATATAGTCTTCAACCACAGAACCGAATTTTCCACACATATTGCGCATGTGGAGATACCCATATTGTGAGAGCTGTAAAGAGAAGCTAATCATAGATTTTATGGTAATACATGCAACTAATGTTCTTTTTTTCTTCTACTTTGGGTTTATTAGATACTAATGTTAATATTGGCTAATAGCTAATGCTAATATTGGCATTTTTACTGAGCACTTCATCACGGATAAAGAGAATTCTCATGTCTGACCATAAGAATCAGTAGTCTATTAGTCGCCAAAGTCTCCTACCACAAAACTGGATTTCGGCATACATATTGTAAGAGTTGTAAGTGAAAAAAAAAATTCATAGATTTGATGATAATACTTGCAGCGAATATTTTTTTCTTACTCTACTTTCGGTCTGTCGGATACTGATGTTAATATTGGAATTTTCACTGAGCACATTAACACGGCTAACGGATTCTCATGTGTGAATACAAAACGCATCGGTCTGGAATCATATTTAAATTTGTTTGTTGATTATATTGGCAAGCGCATTCAATGCGAGAAACGTACGAGGTGTGTCTAAAAAGTTCGGTGAGTGGTATAAGAAAAGTAAAAATAAAACAGAAGATACAAATAAATTACCTTTATTGGCCTTCAAAGTAATCGCCATTGTACACAACACACTTTTGACAACGTTCATAAAGCTTCTGAAAACTGTCAGAAAATGCCTCTTTCGGAATCGATCGCAGAACGGATGTCACACGTCACTTGGATGGCCGGCAAGTCCACAAAAAGTTTCCCTTTTAGTATCTCCTTCATGCGGGGAAACAGAAAGAAGCCAGCAGGAGCCAGATCAGGGGAGTAAGGTGGATGATCGAGAACAGTTATGCCACGCTGAGCCAAGAATTGGCGCACGCGGACTGCAGAGTGAGCAGGCGCGTTATCGTGCAGCAGCACCCACTGCCAAGTCCTGCTCAACTGTGGCCAACATTCCTCGTGCCTCCGTTGCCGTTTTTCCCAATTTGTAACAGAACTTGATGTTCACTTGTTGCTTCATTGCACGGTAACACTAACCGCTCACACTGACTACGTTCGACTGCCCGTAGCGGGTTTTCCCATGACAGCCACGAGTCTTCCTGCTAGGTGGCGCTCCTTGACATGTCTCTGGATCGTCTTGTGCAAGCGCGTTGCTCGTAGCGCATGTTGCCGTTGAGATATCGGACCATTCACCGGACTTTTTAGACACACCTCGTAAAGTGGAAAAATCATTTCTGGGGCTGATGACCGTAAACAACTGATTGACTGCAGAAACTAGCGAGAGGTAACTGAATCACCGCCTGCAATTCTGGAGACAAACCTGCGTGCAATTTCTAAAAGCGATAAAATATGAATAGGAGACTTCAAACTTCTTTTCGACTGCTTAAGCATGACGTTGGTCTACAGCAAAGCGGTACCCAGAAGCAACAATGGCCACAGAAAGGGGATTTTTGATATAGCGCTTTTATAAAGAAGGGAGCGAACAAATCAGCTAGCTATTCGGTGACAGCAAAGGGCCAGTCAGTTGAAGCTATAGGTTCTCGTCAGATCACTGAAAGGTAAGCCCTTCGTCAAGCTTTGGTCATCGCTTATAGGTGGCAACCTATTTCGACAGGACTGCTGTCAAACAGAGCACGCTAATGCCTGTAAAATCTGTCGTAGCTCTTATGTCTTTGTTGAAACGATATCTCTGGGCATGCCCGTCCAGGTGCAGGTTTTTATCTGGAAATGTTTCATATTAGGAGACAGCGCTTCTCAGGGGATAACACTGGCCGCCTACTAGGTGCTCCTACAAGAAAATGGTCAACACGTCAGGCCTTTGTGGTAGTGAATACCAACACAGGAAGTACCCAGCCTAGAAAAAAAAAATCTTTAAATAACGTGCTCAGGTAATAATGAGTTGGAAAATATTTTGTAATCAATGACATGGTTATCTTCTTTTCTTCACTTTTATTAAATTAACTCTTAATAAAAATGAAGAAAGAAAACGTACTAGCTGTTCATATTTACAGTTTTCTTTTTAAGAGAGATGTACAGCGAAAACTACTAGTTAGAATGCTGCTAAACGTTTTAGGAAACCTTAGTGAGACGATGGGAGAGAGAGTTCCTTGGGAAAAAAAATTAGTTAAAAAATCATCACCAGGTGGCGTTTTACAATGTTTTAATTGCGGATAGACAAATTCTTCTACTGCGCAGAGGTAGAGAACATCTGCATCAAAACGTCTTCATTGTTTTCTTCGATTGGGAATGGTCATTTGTCTGTTTTATTCGCACTAAAACGCTGTGAAACGTCACCTGGTGGTGATTTGTAGATTTTTTTTTTCAAGCAAACCACTCTCTCATTAAGGCTGCTCTTAATGGAAATCATGCATTTTTGAACAGTTTTGAAAAAAAAAAAAATTATTGCTCTCGAGAATCAGAAAAATTTAGAACGTCTCTTTACGAGTTGTACTGTGAACTGTTGCAAACAATGAACCTATAGGAGTTTCGAAACATTAGAGAAAAATGCGCTAAACATACGGAATTTCGCACTATTTCCCTAAACAGGTAACTCCTCGTCCCATTTTATAAGGCAATTTTTGTGCTCATAATTTTTTTTCTGAAAGTTGCACGAGACATACAGCTTTAGTATTAGTATTAGTCCATAATGCATAGGGTGAAGAAGTTTTATTAATTTGTTCAAGTGATTAATATCACTGGCTTGTTTTTAAAGCTGTTCAAAAGTCATGTGACAACGATCTCTCTTCAGAGGGAACACCCTTAAGGTCTTGCAAATTTAGCAGCCTTCCATATACCTCTGAATAGGGAAACTTTAATCATGAAACACCCTGTATTTTATACTAAATCCTGTTCAAATACACAACAGGTATTGACGCCCGTACACCAAAATTTGACTGCATATTATGTGGTGTCATTCTCATTGTTTTCTCTCCAAAACTAAAAATTATTGTATAGTGTTATTCAGAACTCTTTGAAAAAAAATAGTCCTTCGACAAAAATAAATGAAAATAAGCCATGATTCTTTCGCCTTTATCGCCCGTGTGAATTATTACGTTGTTTGGGAGATTACAACTGAACATTTTTATTCTCCACCTTTATCTTTTGTCAACATGTCCCACATTCTGAGAGCATAAAATTAGAATATGTTTGCTGGAATAATCTCTTGTTCGATTACTTTTCAGCTCACATCAAAAGCTATAGTAATATTTTTTGTGGGGTTTTGTTTTAGCGCTTTAGTTTGTTTTTGATGTTGTCAAAAATGTATTGCTCTGAATCAATTGTTTCAGTTCTCTAAAAATGTTCACGCACGGTTACAGAAAAAAAGACAGCGATTTTAGGCCGTGAACCTATTTATGTGGTTTTTATTGAATTTTACAGCTTGATATATTTTAGGTTAACATGATTATTAACCTAAAATACACCATGTTTAAATGATTAAGCTTCACGATAATATGTTCAAATTGATGAAAACTCAATACAATTCAGTTTACTTGATGTTTTATCCGAAAATGTATTTTATGTTTTATTTCACAAAATCAAAGATCAACTATAGTTTTAAAAAGTTTTCTTTTCAGAAATAGAAGAAATTTGTATTTTTAACATTTAATTCTTTTGCACGCTTTCTCTTAATTTTTTTTTTTTTTTACAGATTTGATCATTAAACTTATAAACATTTTTAAGTACAACATAAAGTGTTTTCAAAAATCTCTTTCTACAGAAAATCATTTGTGTAGTATATATATAAAAGAAGAATTTCACAGCATGCTTAAACCTTTACACTCCTATATAAAATCTTCATTGACATTTTAATAAATCACAAGTAATATATTATTAAAAATACTTCTAAGGTATAATTTAAAATTTTATTTCCATGTATCCTCAAATATCAATATATCTTTTCAAAAAGGAAAAACACACTTTACTAAAAATAATACTAAGCTGCGTTTAAAATTCATTTCATACATAAAATATGGAATTGTAAGAATTTAAAACTTAAAAATAATTGGAGATGGTAAAGGACTGAGCACGATTTGTTTCCTAAAATAGAAGGATCTTTATTGTTGTCCTTTATTGATGAAGCCTATCAACGATTAAATGGGAAATTTGAATTTACAATTTCATCGTAGGTGCCCTTCATTATTGCAGTACTAACATTTCACATTTTTATGATTATTTTCATTGCTCTTACTCTTTGAGACTCCAGCTCATTTAATCTTGTCATCATTTGTATCATAACTGCATTAGTAAGTGCTTAGATTGTCACCGCTTCAGCAATATATCAGTTTCTGCGAGTTTTCCAACAATATATCAGTTTTTTAAGTATGTTCGTAGCCTTCAACATCCTGCTGTACCAAAGCAGAGTTGAAATGTTTAATAACTACCATATTTGTGTGTTTTTTGAGTTTTTCTTTACACCATCAATGAGCATTTGTTACTTGGAAGTGTAAGTCATCGACTCCCAACCTGTGGTGCCATGGGCGCCCATACCTATGAGCAAGGATGCCATCAATCATCATATTCCTCCCCCCCCCTATACTCCTAGGAAAAATATATATTATCGCAATCATGTATAATGATGTGTGTACTGGTATAACGTAGAAGTGATTCAACACTAAGATGTAGTATCTTTATGGAGGATTACCCCTGACTTGAACCCGCCCTACAAATACTTATATGGGCACCCATGGTTGGTTCGTGAACACCTAAGGTTTTGCAATGTGTAAGGGGGGTTCACTAAAATAAAATACTAGTGTACAACAATTGCGCAAAGAGTTTTCCGAATTTTTAGTCACATTTTTTTTCTGTGAAATATTCACTAGTTTTTGACGACCAATGGTTGGAAAGTTCACTATGATTTCAGCACTTGTTCCAAAGCGATTATTAACAGATACATGAAGACCACGTTTCTGGCCCAACATTGCTATGCGATTCTTATTTCTTATTCTGTGTTCTATCTGACTTTAAATTTTGTAGTAATAGATACGGGACATCCTGTATATATCGTGAGAAATCTGGACAAGTTCTTACAAAAAATAAAGCAACGTTATTTTTGCTCCCGGAAACAAACCGTAGAACAATTTCTTCACAACACAAATTTCAAGCAGTGATAATCATCTTTGTATCATCATCAGCAGTGGATACGGAAATTTTTTGAGGGGAGAGGCTAGTTTAAAAAAAAAAAAAAAAAAGCTTATTTGACCTACACAAAACTGTAGAATACAGCAAAATGTTACGCTAAAGCAAAGTAAAATTGTTTTAGATGGGCTAATTTATTTTTAAAAATTTATTTGACTTACATAAGGCACACGATTAAGCAAAATATTATCACTAAGCAGTATCTAAGAAGGGGGAGGAACTGAAGCCCCCTAGCCCCTCTCTTGATACGCTACTGATCGTGATTATCCCTAGTTGTTTTCGCCAAACCCAGACCAAATATTCACACAAGTTACAAAACTGTCGCACTTGTCTGTTATAAAACTGTTTTATCTTCATTACAGAATACAGTTAGCCTTTTGATTATTAATTTTTTTTTTTTGTTTGTTTAACCGATTCTTAACTGCTAATAACGACCGCGGAATGAAAACCGGAGAAAATTGGCTTCTGAAGTACCCTCGAACTGTGAAGGTTTGAGGAGAGTTAAGCGGGTATAACTCCGATACGTCCCGTCAATGGAAAAATCGATTTGTTGCTCAACTCACTTCGATTGTGCCGCTATCAATCATTTTCTGTTAAAAAGAAATAAAAGAAATAAAATGAAACATGGAGTGGCGATAGTTGAAACACTGCTCTACTTTCGGTGTTCTAAAACTTCCTGGACTTAATGTTCTGTTCTGAATATAATAAATGGATATTAAAGAAAGGATTGTTTAATTTTTCGAAGGTATATGTAACGGTTGATTCTAACAACTTTTCCTTATTTTAAACACAGGTTTCTCCTTTCGATTATATTTTGTATATTGTATAAACAGAGAATTTTTCATTGGACATGGTTACTGAAGCTACTAAAATATCTTTTAATATTAAAATATATTTAGAAACTAATGCTTTAAATAATAATACAAAACGTTCAAAAGAAAATAAATGTGCATAAATCTCAATATGCATTACAAATATTATTTTCATTAAATTGCTTTTCCCACAAGGATTTTATCTTTCTTTTTATTCCTGTCTTTTATTCAAATTATGTATTAAAGCACTATTATATATACTTCCATGTTTGATAATAATATTACGATAATATTATCTCTAAATCTGCATGAAACAATAATTTATACTCGGTGTAATGTTTGTTAAAATTATTTCATTAATCAGTCGTACACAGCTGCATATGTTTTTTAATACGTTTAAATAACGTTTATGTGAACTCGTGTGAAATCAAATAGGTCTCTCGGAAGCAACTTTATGTCTAGGAATTTTATTTATTTATTTATTTATTTTTTGAAAAATTGAACTTTCATCATCTGTTTGCGAATTTTATCGTCACCTTCTTTATATTAAATTTATGTTGGTAAGAACAATACTTAGTCTTTAACATTGGGATAATTTTCAAATAAAAAATTCAATGAGGGTTCATTGCATATATATGTTAACTATGTTCCTATGTTACCGCTAAAGTTCGAAAACCCTTAAGGTGGATATTACCCAATTAATCTGCAACTGATTTGCTCAGTTAACGGGCGGAATCAAGATTTTTCGGAATTTTACCTAGGTAATATGGACATAGGACCTGGACCGCTTCGGTACAGTTGAAGTTCAGAAGTTTGTTTCGCTCTTTTAAAAACCAATTGCAAAGTAATTCAAAGTATCGCTTATTAGAATGCCCTAATAAGTAATCGTAATTTTATCTAGGTTTTGCAAGTTAATTTCATAAATTGTCATAACATTTTAAATTATTCGATTCTTTGTATTATAATCTTTTAATTCAGTGATGGTGGGTTCTATCAACGAATTTGTTGATTCTTCAATTCTATGAACTTGATTCTTTAGATATGGAAAAATAAATAAATAAAATTACGTTAATTCAAGCTTACATAAACGTAGATGTTGTTCCAACAAAGATCTTATTTTCACTTTAACAAGTGCATATTAGGCAATGTGCAGATTATCTAGGTAATCTACAGATCACGTAGGTAGTTTGAGAAATAAAACAATTTTAGCACTTTAACAGTTAATCTGAGCATTACCTAGATAATTTGTAGATTAACTGATTTCTGCACATCAGCGGTAACATATATGTGAAATTTGTGATTTTGATTTTAGTGTTGTTTTCACGTACTTGTCTGGATTTTCGTTTTTGCGAGTTCATGCATTATGCTCCTTTTTGTTATTTTTTGAGTGTATTAATTTCAGTGGTTAATCTCCGTCAGAGTTGTCCAGCATACGGCCCTCGAGCCACAGCCCAGCCCTCCAGAGTTCTGAATCCGGCTCGAATTCTACTGTTTGGTGTTTTATAAAAAAAAAAAAAAGGATAGCCAGACCAAAAGCTATACCTAACCCAATGTGAAGATTAAGCGTGTGCAATCTTCACGTTAACTGAGAGCGTTTGGTTGTGCAGAAAAGAATTGAATTCACAGATTAGTCTGAAAAATTTTAATGTCCAATTTTACAATTCATTTTTAATGTTTCTTTTCTTTTCTTTCTTTCTCTCATTCTTTTCTTTTCCTTTTTTTTTTTTTTTTTGCAAACGGAAATCGCAGTCACAATAAATCGCAGAGATTTATTGTGATTTATTTATATCCTCTTAACATCTTAAGAGCATGTTATGATATCATCCTTAATCATCTCTTTTATCGATGCATTAATGATCTGTACAGCAGAGCGTTGATAATCCAAATTAACTGTGACCGGCCCCTGTCCAGATTATCAAAGTGTCCGGATTTTCAAAAAGAGCCAAAAAGGGACGTTTGAGTTCATGACAAAAAGAAAAGTTGCTAAAACCGTTAATAATTCATTTTAATGCCTGGAGGGTACTTGGATGGTGCTTGCATGCAATAGATCTTCTTGAACATCTCACAAATGCTCTATAGGACTCAGGACTGGTGACCTCGCTGCCCACACCATGCGGTGAATAACCTCTTCAATTGTAATGCGTATTCGTAAATTGTATTCGTATGTTCATTTATACCTATGTCGCCATTATTTAATTTACAATCCTCATCTCTGCTATCTGCCTAATAATAGCTTCTATTAACTAATAACTATACAAGTGCACTGATACGTTCTCTACTTAAACGGTAGAGTCTATAAATCGCCAACTTGGTTGCATTTAAGTTAACAGTTAATGGCGATGTATGGACACTTTGAATGTCTAAAGAAGCTTTTGGGCTCTCAAAGGCTTAAGGCGACAATGGACCATAATTATTTTTTTCTGTATTTATTTGCCAATTGCTGTAAAATTTTATATATTGACATAGTGTTATTTGACTAGTAAAAATACTAAATCAAAGTTAACTTCAGAGTTTAATTAATTAAGAAATTAATTAAAACATGCTAATTAATGATATTATCTAAAAATGCTCCATGCGCATTCAGTATTGTTGTATCTTACTGAAATTTTGTGAAAATATACTTCATACATGTATTAAGGAAACTTAGTGCAAGTTTTATTGAATATTTAAAAAAAAATTTTGTTTTTTTATGTTTTTGTGTTGTTTTAGTTGAAATTTTGACGAAAATCACATATGTGTACGAAAATAATTTTTTCATTATTAAAGTTTTGATTATAAAAAAAAATTGCGCACTAACTTTTATTATAGCTACATAAAGCTAGCTTAATTAAAAAAATCTAATGTCACAGACAAAAATTGATGCGCATGGAGCATTTTTAGATAATATCATTAATTAGCAAGTTTTAATTAATTTCTTAATTAATTAAACTCTGAAGTTTACTTTGATTTAGTATTTTTACTAGTCAAATAACACTATGTCAATATACAAAATTTTACAGCAATGGGCAAATAAATATAAAAAAAAAATGATTATGGTCCATTGTCGCCTTAAGTTAAGTGCGGAGAAAAGTCAAATGTGAACCCCCCTCCCCCCCCCAAAAAAAAATGGTCACGACCTAAAACGACCATTCAAACTTTATACAGAGGTTTCACTATTATTTTCAATAAATGAGAATTCTTGCGCATTGAGTACGAAATCACCGAAACTTGTTTCAGGCCCGGCCGCCGCCTGAATCCATGCAATTTCCCATTTCATACACATCTAGTTTGGAGAAAGCCATTGTAGCTCTCGGAGTAACTAAAAATTTAAAATTATAATAATACTCGGAGCACACCCAATGACCTCACAAATGCATATTGTTAACTTTCTTTTAAAAGAGGTTTTCTTTCGTGCAATAAATTCTGCCTGTTTAATAAACATCTCTTCCCCCCTCCCCATTCTTTTAGCTTTCTAGTTTTACACAACTGACCTATTTTCCCTTCCTGACTCCCTAAAAAGTGAGCAAATAAATTTCGAATGCTCTTGCTGAAACAAACAAACAAATAAACAAAAAGCTATAGGCACTGTCCACACTTTTGTCTCGTCAATAGCTTAACAGATTTTTTTTTGTTTAATTTTTCTCTTTTATTTATTTAAGATTATTATCTTTGTTCATTAATTGTTTTGTTAATCAGGTTATAGAAAAATCTCTCTTTTTTTCCCCATTCACAGCTTTTTTCTTTTTTTTTAATCTTTGGTTTACTAATATTTCAGAGGACGTTACGATTTTGTACTCCGGTCACGTGCTGTAACGTTTCGCCATTTTTGATTTATCAAACATGCACTGTTGTATGAGATGTATAGAAGCTGTCACAGTTCGTAATAAACGATTAGAGAAAAAAAAGGGGGGTGGGGGTAGTTGGGAGGAGAGGGTTGTGTCGATATTTAGGTCACAGTAATGATCCATTTAATATATTTTTATAAATAATTTAAGAAATGTTTAAAAAAAAAAAGAACCACTAGTGCTTTTACTACTTGTAACGTTAGTCTTGTCGGATCTTTATTACATATTCTAATTTTATTATATTTCACTTAACATGTGAAGAAATTGTAAAAAAAAGAAGTCTTATTTTTTACCCAATACAGATTGACACGAAAGCGAATAATACCTGAACAGTAAATTTTGGAACAATATTTGCTTAAAAGTATTATTACAACATAGAGGCAAATATTTACGTGTTAGAGATTACCAATACTAAAGTGTTATGTTGGAAATTTTGGCAGTATTCACAAAACATTTACAAATATTTTAAAATTTTTGTTTCGAAATACCGTTTTACAGTGCAAAACCAGGGGCGTAGCCATGGGGGGATAGGGGGGTCACAACCCCCATGAGGAATTTTTGCCATACAAAATGTATATTCTTCACTCCCTTATCATACACATGTGTGCATATATCTGAGTTTAAGTAGTCGTACCCCCCCATGAAAAATTTCTGGCTACTCCACTGTACAAAACTATAAAAGTATTTACTCAGTACAAAGTGGTAATACTTATTATTTTTGAAATATTTTAATGTGAGCCGATGGAACATATAATGGTTCAATATTTGAACGCGTATTTTGGAATTAAATTTTTGAAGCCGGGCAGAATTTTCTTTTAAAAATATCGCATGAAAAACAGATTTAAGAAAAAAAAATAATAATTAAATTCTGAATGCGTTTGTTTAAATCAACTATTTTGTTAATTCCTTACTAAATAAGCTGTCGTCAAAAAAGGGTTTCTAGATCTGAGGCACGCGATGAACGTTTCGATCGTCCGCCATCTTGATGGTAGTTAAGTCGAGCGATGGCTGCCCTTTTTTCAGCATTGGGAAAAGGTTGCGCCTCAAAGGGTTAATCGTGTAAAAATTCCCAAAACCTGCAGTAAACAGGAAGAGAGCGGTCAAAATTGCTCAGACCTGAAAATGTTAAACTGATACTGAGTGGAGATCTGTAATTAAAATTTCGAACAATCCAATCATTATGCGCCCAGACGACTTTTTCGTTTTTTTTTTTTCCCTCTCAGCCTGAATTAACGCACAGATCACTTTCAGGAAATTTAAAAAAGAAAAAGAACGAAATAAGTGCGAGATCGTAAACCTTGACCGAAAGGGGGCTCACGTTGTGTAACCAGTTCCTTTTATTTTTAATCATTGACTTAGATAGAGTCTGTTAACCTTTCAGCACACACTGATCCTAATATTCATGTCTGTCTAATTGCTTCGTTTCATTTCGTATATAAGAAGAGCTGACATTTGACTGTCGGTCGTAAGCCTGTTAGTTCGTATTCAGTTGTCCTGATGTCAGTGATCTTAATCTCTCGAGAAAAATTTTCTCAATTTTTTGGAGGTTTTGGAGATAGTGATGAGCCTTTAAAAATGATTACTATAATCGATTATTACTGTTTCAAAAGAATCCATACTAGATTAATCGAATTAGTGAATATTCGCAATTTTTACTATCCGAAAAGTTTTGCCCAGGCCCTGATAATCGCAGGAACAAGGGGGGGGGGCTGATGCCCCAGGCCCGCGATTTTGAGGGTCTCCTAAATTATTACAATATGTAAATTTAGTTTAAGGTTTTTTTTTTTTTTCAATGTAGTAAATGCCTAATTTTTTTTCCAGTTATGAATTTACTAGTTACAAATAGTTGAAATCTTTTTTTTTTTCCTTAATTCTACCTCTCCATAAAAAATATCACAGCAGATTAGAAATGGTAACTAGGCAAAAAGAAAGATTAGAAATGATTAGAAATGGTAACTGGCAAAAAGAAATGGTAACTAGGACGACTACTAGATTTTAAGTGATTAAGCAATAAGTTGCCGGACCCACTGAAGTTTTTTAAGTAGCTTCGTAGAGAGTATCGGGCACCCATAAATAGGAATTTTCCCGATTACGATTATTAATACTATGAAAAAGTCAGGCTTTTACTTGAAATTTTTAGGTCTTCATTTTTAATAAAGCTTATTTCATAATGCTGATGTTTCATATGTTTATAATGTTCATAAACATTCTCATTTATCTAATATTAGTATATTTCATGCAGGATACATTTAATCATGACAAAGATTTCTATGACAACAAGAAGAAATACATAAAGCTGTTGTCAGACACAGTAACAACATATAGGGGACCCCCATTCAGACTTCTGCCCCAGGTCCCGATTCATCATAATCAGGTCCTGATTTTGCGGTTTCTATTCGAGCACTTTTGGCAATTTCACTATTCGAATAGTGTTCGCTATTTTACTAGTCGAATAGCATTCGCGATTTCACTATTCGAATAGTGTTTGCGATTTCTCTAGTCGGTTAGCATTCTCGATTTCACTATTCAAATAGTGTTCGCGATTTCACTAGTCGATTAGCATTCTCGATTTCACTATTCGAATAGTGTTTGCGATTTCTCTATAGTCGATTAGCATTCTCGATTCACTATTCGAATAGCATTCGCGATTTCACTAGCCGATTAGCATTCTCGATTTCACTATTCGAATAGTGTTCGCGATTTTACTAGTCAAATAGCATTCTCGATATTGCACTATTCGAATAGTATTAGCTGTTTCTACTCTAATAGTTGGCGGATGTGGATGCAGGAGCTCTAATTAAAAATCCCGGCCTCCGGTGCAGCAATAAAAGAAAAATTCGCGAATGCTATTTGAATAGCATTCGCGGTTTCACTATTCGAATAGCATTCGCGATTTTACTACTCGAATAGCATTTGGGTTTCATATCAAACAGTAAAAGTGATTTCTATTCGAACATTTTTTAAAAATCGATTTCACTATTCAAATAGTGTTCGCGATTTCACTAGTCGATTAGCATTCTCGATTTCACTATTCGAATAGTGTTTGCGATTTCTCTATAGTCGATTAGCATTCTCGATTCACTATTCGAATAGTGTTCGCGATTTCACTAGCCGATTAGCATTCTCGATTTCACTATTCGAATGGTGTTCGCGATTTTACTAGTCAAATAGCATTCTCGATATTGCACTATTCGAATAGTATTAGCTGTTTCTACTCGAATAGTTGGCGGATGTGGATGCAGGAGCTCTGATTAAAAATCCCGGCCTCCGGTGCAGCAATAAAAGAAAAATTCGTGAATGCTATTTGAATAGCATTCGCGGTTTCACTATTCGAATAGCATTCGCGATTTCACTACTCGAATAGCATTTGGGTTTCATATCAAACAGTAAAAGTGATTTCTATTCGAACATTTTTTAAAAATTTCGAATGCCATGTGCTATTCGAATGCTATATTGCTGAGAATTCGAGGGGATTTTTTTTCAAAATCCATTAGCTCGAATTCATTTAATAATGAACTTAATTGACTAATTCCATTCATTTATGCCTATCATAAATACAGATTACGCATCAGCTAAACGTAGTTGGACAAAATTTAAACATTAAAAATAATAAATTTTTATATTTTGCGCTATATACATACAAGTACTTATTCTTTAAAATTCACACTTTTCATCTAGGGTGTCTTCGGTTTTTCCTGTTATTACTTTCTTGTTTTTTAAAGTACTTTCAGTTTATTTAAAGAAAAGGTTAACCTTAACAGAATTCATATATTTTATTTCATTCTCTATGCATTTCCCTGAAATGTTGAGGAGTGAGCGTAGCTACCCCCCCCCACCCAACAAAAATAAATAAATAATATATATATATATATATATGATGAAGAAGCACTATGTATCTATTGTTGCAATTTGTATTTTTGCTATTTTTATGTATATACATGTTTGTGTAGACTCAGCATTAATAATATTGTGTACTAGTTCTACGTGATTCTTTAAATTTCCCTATAAGTATTGGTCGAAAAACATCTTCATAAGCACACATGGGATTATTAAAAAAAAAAAGAAACAGTGGAATTTTCGAAATTTTAACTAACTTATATCAAATTTCGAAAAAAAATCATAGTCGCCTCGTAATCTGTACAATGTACTTTTATATAAACGGCATGCTATATGTGATCGGAGGAGGGTCACATATAGCATGCCGTTTCCAGGGTTTTCATGCAATTGTGGATAGATGGCGCTGATGTACTGTACGAAAGTGATCGCAGCACGGTTGCAATGCAAAAACGTATTAATAATTTTGAATATGCATTTATTTTCTTAATAATAATTTCGTTTAAAATGTCATATTTTTAATGAATTAATAATGCAACGTAATTTTACATATATTTAAATATTATCAGTTCACAAGAGCTTTACTCTGTTGCTACACTATTTCGTAAGCTGTAGAATATGCATCACCTGTATTTTTTACATATATTTAAACACCATTAGTTCACAACAGCTTTAATCTATTGCTACACTATTTCGTAAAGCTGTAGAATAGGCATCCCATGTATTTTTCTATAAATAGGTTACAATCATAAAAATTTCAACATAGGGATACCAGGCGAAATACACGGAAGATGAGAGATAAAATGACGTAGTCAATTAATATCGTTTTAATATGGCAATCATGAAACTAAAAAATTAGTGGGGTTCAGGAGGTCTCCCCCTGACGAGGCTCGAACAGCCGAGTATTCACTTAGATATATATATATATTAGCCCTAAAACCTATGCACTCAGATAGTTTTGTAATATTTTCCTAAATGTATGGCACCTTGTCCAAATCAAAAAATATATCTGAGTTCTTTAGAGTCGTAGATTTTCTCAACTATATGTGTGTGTCTGACAGTTTTGTTCGACTTAACAGTAGATTATCAAATTCTGTTTTTCGTAAAAGTAGGTCAGATTTATTTATTTTCTTAGTATCGTCATGAATTAGATTAGCCAAACCGATTTGATTAGTCAAAACAGATCTAACTTTCCCTATTCAACTGGAATTTATTAATGAAAAAAAAAATTCAGGTGAAAGATTAATTTCCATTGTTTTCGTCTACAGATAAAAATAATATAAAATACTGTTTAGATATATCTTTGAAATTTGCAAAAAAAAACTTTCGCAATTTTCCGGTGAAATATAAGTTTTGACATCCAAGATGGATTGAACGATAATTAAGGTGTTTTTTTTTTTTTTCTATTAAGAAACAGGCTACTGATCTGGGCTTGGTCGCGAAATTAAGATTAAGGAGTTTTTCCCACCCTTCAAAAAGTTAGAAAGAATAATTCATTTAATTTAATATACACACGGGATATTCATAAGCTTTCCTAGGAACTCCGAAAATAGTTTATCGACGGTACATAGACATTATTGAGGCAAAGTTTAAAAAAATGGCATATAATCTAGAGATAGCCCAAGTAAGGAAAGGGAAATTCTTTTTATTGAAATTAAAAGTTTTCAAGTACCCTACTGCCAGTTGAGCATTTCTACTGCCTCTTCCTTGCAGATGTTTTAAGTCGCCAATTTTCGTCATACGTGTATCGTTCTAATGGCATTTATGGTTTAGAGTTCTCTGGACATCTTCCGAAGAAAAAAGTGGGTGTTGCCGTTGGATTATTTCGAAATTTTTTCACTGTAACAGTAATCGTGAGATCTCTATTGTTTTAAAGAACAAAATGATTAAGATATTTTAACCCATTTGTGCCTGGATATTTTTGCGACTTTCTTCGAGTTTTACTGATAACAGAAATAATAGATAAATTTCTGATGTCAACTTCTTGAACAAGGGATGATTTGTTTTAAAATCATTATGCATCAAAATCGAAATATCAACATCCTACTTGGTCATGTTAAAATATTTTGTAGAGTTGAGGCTCAATACTCATGAATAAAGGCTAGGAAAAATAAATAACATTTTCGACTAATAGCGAAAATGCCGTCCCAAAAAAGGGACACTAGGCATAAATGGGTTAAAAAATACAGCATAAAATGAAATATACAACTTGGAACTAAGCTTTGTGAGAGATAATCGAGGTTTTGCATGCATTTATTTAACTAGACAGCTTAACCCTTTAACGCGCAGTGTTCCCGCTCTGGGAACACCAAACTCTGACGTTTTGACTGTTGCTAGTACGAAGAATAGATTTGATTTCTATAAAAAAAAAGTGGCGGGTGACATAGCTCCACGAAAGAATCCTTTACTTTTTAGCACGTCACTTCCCGTGAAAAAATGGTCACGATTCTTTTTAACAGCACTGACATCTGCTGAAAAATGGAAGAATGCGAGAACAGCTGGATAGATTGCCCAATGCTGAAAAAAGGGCAGCCGTTGCCATCGCTCGACTTACCTACCAGCAAGATGGCGGACGATCGAAACGTTCATAGCCTGCCACAGATCTAGAGACCATTTTTGACGCAGCTGGCTGTGCCGCACAGCCAGCTGTCGTAAAAAAAGGGGTCTCTAGATCTGTGGCACATGATAAACGTTTCGATCGTCCGCCATCTAGCTGGTAGTTAAGTCGAGCGATGGCAACGGCTGCCCTTTTTTCAGCATCGGGAAAGGGTTGCGCCTCAAAGGATTAACCTGGCATTAGCCCGTGTCTATTTTCGAAAAGATTTAAAAGAAGAAAAAAATCAAATGTGTCAAGGATGTTTTTTGGAGGGGACATTTCTACAGAAACAAGAAGAAAATTTAGCGGACACAGACACTGTTTATTTTCTCAATTAAAAACACCCGGGCGGCCGCATAGTGTTCTGGAGATTTACAACCCTCTCACCCACTGGAAGACGATAAAACTGACTTCAATGTGGGTCAGACAGCTGTGCGACATCAACGAAAAAATAAGATCCTTTTATTTTATTTCATTTTATTTTTTTAAACTGTAAACGAGACTACATGGGGAGTAAAGCTTCGGTTGATTAGGTTGGGTTCTTTTTAGGAGTGTGCTCTCCGTTGTTTGTTGTTGAAGTCTCTCTCTCCTCATTAAATGCGTCTCGCCTCTCATGCAAATCAAGTTGCAGAACCCTCTAATTACAAAAAAGACTTGATTCCCGGTTTTCACAGCAGTGGGGAGGACGTCTCATCTGCATAGGTTTTGACAGTGTGTATTCCGGGCTTGTTTGTTTTGGTGGGCGGTGAAGGTGTAGAGATTAATTTTGTGTGGAAGTTCTCGTTTTGAAGTTAGAATTTTTTTTTTTTATATAAACTTTAAGCAACCCGAAACCTCTTTTTGAAGATGAAATAATAAATTGTGTCTGACGTCATTCGTTGCAAGCTTACGGATGAAGCGAATTAAAACTTATGCAATTTCTGAGCTGAGAGAGATCAGTTTTGCGTAACTACTGGCTGCATACCCGTTCTTCGCACGGAAGGAATGAAATCTTTTATTTATTTATTTTTCTTTTAATCAGAAAAATAAAATTAACTTTCATTACGAAAATGAAATTAATTCCATTGTTGCGGACTCTCAAAAAATGCCAAATTATTTGACACGTGACGGCTGCATACCCGTTTTTCGTAAGGAAGGAAATAAATATTTTTTTATTTATATTTTTTTTAATCATAAAAATGAAATTAATTCCATTGTTGCGGACTCTCAAAAAAAAAAATGCTAAATTATTTGACACGTGACAAACTTTAAGTAACAAATCAAGTTGCATTAAGTTGAGCGAATACTATCTTGGAGTAATATATAGTGCAACTGCAAAATGATGACATAATGACTACGTCTCAATCAGGAACGTACCCCAAAAAAAATTTCGGGGTAGGTCCAAAAAATTCGAGGTGGTCCAAACAGTGAAATAGGCAGAATTTTATACAACAAAACTGAATCATTATTGTTTTCCTTACAAAAACTGAAATTTCGGAGTGGGTACTGACCCCCTGGACCACCCCCCTGAGTACGTCGTTGGTCTGAATTACAATTACTTGCGATTAGAAAAAAAAGGCAAAAGCATTTTGAAAAAGAAAAATATATTCTCTTTATTAGGCAAGGTGGAGTGTTTAGACTGATCAAATTTATTAGGTTGTAACGAAAGTTTCCCGCCACTGCAAATATGATCTGCACAAACAGTTCGCGTTGGCGTGTTTGCTCATATCCTTCCACACTCTTTTTGGGTTTTGGGAAAAAAATAGATTTAATTTAGAACACTGTGCAGTGAAATCTGTAAAAAAATATATCGTTATCATTAAGTACAAGGTATCTCAAATGAAACTAACCTTGTTAAAAACATCATTTACATCCAATTCAGTTGCAAAAAGTCAGCTACAGAACGTCAACGAATTATGTGCACAGCTTTAGGTACTACTGTTGTATCATATGACACTGTGAAGGTTTGGTACCTAAAGTTCAAAAGAAGCACTAAGACGTACAAGTTCAATCGCTGGGTGCCGCATGAGCTGCGTCAAGCAGATTTGGCGGAAAACTTTCGTTACAACCTGATATTTTTACCAACTATGCGAAAAATTCCAGAGCTGGGAGTCGAACCCAGGCCTGCCGCATAACGTGCGGGTGCTCTACCACTGAGCTACTCTGGTACGATTCCCAGATGAAATTTCTCGCATTAGAACCGTTGGATTCCATCATCTTCCTCTGCAAACCACAGATGGAACAGATGAAACAATCAACCCACGACAACTCCGTTACGCCGCGGAAGATTATACATAATTTCGAAAGTGATTCTATCAACCTTTCAAGTTATTAGGCAAGGTGGAGTGTTTATCGAACCCAGGCCTGCCGCATAACGTGCGGGTGCTCTACCACTGAGCTACTTTGGGACGATTCCCAGATGAAATTTCTCGCATTAGAACCGTTGGATTCCATCATCTTCCTCTGCAAACCACAGATGGAACAGATGAAACAATCAACCCACGACAACTCGTTTACGCCGCGGAAGATTATACATAATTTCGAAAGTTATTCTTAAATTATGTATAATCTTCCGCGGCGTAAACGAGTTGTCGTGGGTTGATTGTTTCATCTGTTCCATCTGTGGTTTGCAGAGGAAGATGATGGAATCCAACGGTTCTAATGCGAGAAATTTCATCTGGGAATCGTCCCAGAGTAGCTCAGTGGTAGAGCACCCGCACGTTACGCGGCAGGTCTGGATTCGACTCTCACCTCTGGAATTTTTCGCATAGTTGGTAAAAATAAATTTACCAACTATGGTAAAAACAAATTTACCAAATTTACCAACTATTAACCTTAGAATAGCGTTGACTTAATTTTTGCGTAAAGCACATCGACCTGAGTGAGTGTCTGATGCCATGCGAAGTTTGTGACATCAATATTATGTCAAGGGCACTTACGATTAGAATGTCTCGCAGTGGCCCAGTCACAAAGCTCCTTTCCCGTATGAACATGGAAGGAGAAGCATCCCCGGCTTGGCCAGTGCTTGGGAGAGTGAATTACCCCCTCGGCTGGACTGCTGTGGGACCGTAATGCCAATGGGACCGAAACGCCAATGGGAGCTGGTTCACGTAAAATCTGTTCGTGGCTCCAATGCCCTCCAAGTTGTTAAACAATACCTCTGGGGGTGTCGATTTCAGGTGCTAGGTCTCTCATACGGACTAGGTTCAAAATTAGGAGACACCGAGCCAAGTTCCTCCCACTGAGTTCATTAAAGTGAAAGACACTCCCTTTCGCCCATCGCCGTGTTATATAAAGGATTTCCGCCGCTGGCAGAGGACACTAGAAGAAACAGTAATAACACTATTAGAATTTAAAATAAATAACTATTTTCATATTTTATTTATCATAATAGTAACCATAATGTCAGAATTCATTACTGTCACTTAAGCTGCGAAATTAAATAATCGAATGAAAATGAATTTTAAGAGTTCTCTTTAAAAAATGAAAATACATATTATGAAACAAATAGAACATCAATTTAGTGGCATTTTAAAAATTCTCGTTTTTTTTTATACTGTTGTAACAAATTCGCAGTTTTCCCTTTGCATGTGTGGCAACAGACTTTTCAACTTACCCGAAGCTACACAAACACATGCTTACTACGTTTTTATCCATAGCAGAAGCAAATGAGACGAAGTTTCAGCTTCCTACACGAGGCTTGTTCTTAAATTTTGATCCATGGTTTCTTTTCGTGCAGAATTATTCAATGCTTTCTTTATCACGACAACGCAAACAAAAAACTTTTGTAATGGCGTCGCGCAAATGAGCTAAATTCAGAATATTCTTTCCCTTTAAAATATGTAAAAATCTCTTTATACAGGGTTGTCCAAATTAAACTTCCCCAACTCAGAGGCCTGTGCAGGATGTTGTATGTGTCTTAATGTGATGATATTTTGAAAACAGACACTTCAGATCACGCGCTCGTGATTTATTTTTTAAAAAAATTATTAGTCCAAGAAGTTGCCGATAGGTGGCGCTGCAGATCAACAAGACGTTCTACAGATGTTCCATATGTGTGCCGTGGTCGAATAGGGCATATCAATAGCACGAGAAACAGTTGGCACACTGACAACACCATGTGCGCGATTGGCTAATGGCGTCTACGACAGCGAAAGGAACGTCTTGTACGCGTGCAGAATCCACAACATGTCGTCCTCTATCTGGTAGAATTCCCAGCTGTCCGGTTCTTTCGAACTTCTTCATCATGTCTTGTAAAGCGCGTGGTGTCATTGGTCCTCGTCGTAAGTTCTTCAGCAGACGGATTCTGGTAGAAAAGGTTCACTAACAGAGCTTTCTCTTTCAAAAGTCGCCATTGTGCATCAGCGAGCTGGAAACAACTGCCTGTGCAGCGCCTGTCTTCCACTTTTGTAGGGCTGGTCTTTTGGATACGTTGCGCAGAAGCTTTATTTATGCTATTCACGTTGTTGCAATATGCAAATTACTAGTGTTACAGCGCCACCTATCGGCAACTTCTTGTACTAATATTTAAAAAAAAAAAATAAATTTCGAGCGCGTGATCTGAAGTGTCTGTTTTCAAAACTTCATCACATTATGACCCATACAACATCCTGCACAGGCCTCTGAGTTGGGGAAGTTTAATTTGGACACCCCTGTACCTTTAAATGCGTTATATCTTTATTTTTACTTTTATTTGTATATCTTTATTCATTGCTTTTAATATAGGTCTGAATATGCATTTTATTATCCGACAAAATTTTAAAAAAACATTCAGACTAATGGATTTCAAGATTGGAAATTCGTAAACAATATACGCACAGCCTTAAATTTTAATCAGTGGCTCCCCAGTTAATTCGAAAGCTAAAAACTTGCTGAGAAACTTAGATCTGTTGTTCGTTTGCTACGTACCAGTTTGTTTGCAAACCCTGAAAAACTCGTCCCTATCTTTCAGCACGACTCAAAAGACAGAGTAAGCGTAAGAAAATCTTATACGATCGTAAAAAGGGCAACATTTTCAATATAAGCGTGAAGTTGGATCCTCAAAAACCTACACTGTGGTCACAGAAAGGAAATCTCACCCGATACATCTTCTTAACGCCGTTAAGTCAATAGTAATAATAAACGAAAAGAAGCAAATTCGTATTAAAACTTTTCTTCCAATCACTGCCCTGAAAGCATAACACTGGTCAACAATTTTTTTTAGGGGGGGGGGGTTCTGTTCTCATGCTTAAATTCTGATTCTAGACATTGTAAAACATTTAAATTATCATTTTCAGTTCTTAAAATTTGCTTTTGTCTGATTTACGTCGATAAGTATATTTTAATTTATTTCATAAACAACAGATCGCAGCACGTTGATTAACCCGATAGTAAACTGTATTATTATTTGTAACTCTGTTGTATTGCTTGTAGTATTATTTGTAATATTATTATTTGCTCATACGAACATAAAAGAAATACGAAAAATATTCACTTTTAGACATTAATTTCTTATTGTTTTACATTTATATGTTATTGGTTATCACAAATCCTAACTAATATTATAAATGCGAAAGTGAGTTTGTTTGTTTATGACGCTTTCACGCCTAAACCGCTGAATAAATTATGATGAATTTTGGTTTTAGACACAGATGGGACCCTGGAGTAGGTTATAGGCTACTTAGAATTTTAGATTTTTAATTACTTCTTTAATTATTAATTAAAAACCGTTTTTACGTTGCCATGCTTGGCAATTTTCGCCCGTATCAAGTGATTCATGTTTTGAGCTAACAAGAATGCTATTGCTTCAATGAAGAAGCACGTGCATCTGAAAAACATTAAATAATACGGAAATTGTGCCAGTTTTATGCCAAATCTATCTATCCCTAATAATAAAAATTAATGTTCTCCAGACAAATCTACAGAAAGCAGAGCTTTGAAAATTTGAGCATGACTGGGCCCATGACTTCGGTAAAGTGTGTGCCTGAGGCTCAGAAATTTTTAATTACTTTTCTAATTATTAATTAAAAACCGTTTTATCGCCCGCACAAAATGATTTATGCTTTTGAAATAAAGCAGAAATTCTATTTGCAATATCACATGCATTTGGAAAACATAAATAAGTATGGAAATTATGTTGATTTTACGCCAAATTAAAAAGCATAAATAAAGAAAAGTGTACTTACGTATTATCCCGGCGGTCCGCCAAGACGAGCGATTTTTTGCCGAGATAAATGCCGGGCACATGAAATTACTAATGGTTTTGAATACGATTGGCTACAGTTTGGCAACTCATTTGACGAAAAAACAGTTTGGCGGGAATGACCGCCGGGATAATACGTAAGTACCAAGAAAAGTCCAGATGTGTTTCTTAAAGTTCGTAAATTTCCAAATCCTACCAATAATATAAATGTGTACGTTTATGTGTTTGGATGTTTTTGACTGAATCACACAAAAATAGTTGGAAAAATTAGTAATGAAGATAGCTTATGCCATGGATTAATATACAGGCAACCTTTCAAGCATATAGCATAAATAATTCTTTTACAAAGACACTCAAAATAATGCTAATGCATAGCGCTCTATGGAAATTTTTAGCTACTAAACCGATTTTAAAACTTTTTTCACTGATTGAAAGTCCTAGGCCTATATGGTCCTAGGCCTATAGGGTCCTGGGCCTATATGGGTAATTCCTCTGTGTGGAATTTTCTAAGGGATCCTAGCCCGTATTTTCGCGAGGTTTTCGAAAAAAAACACGGAAAACTGCGACCGGCTAGGTCGACAGGCGCGACCGGAGTTTGAACCTGGCACCTCCCGCTTCCAGTTTTGAGATCAGACCCTCTTAGACACTGGGGGGACCCTGAGTGTTATAGGCTACCTTTTATGTATATATCACAAATAGTTCTTTTACAGGGATACTCATAAGAATTACATTACGCTCTATGTGTATCGCTGTGAGTACTGAACAGATTCCAAAACTTTTTTCCACTGATAGTAAGCTACACTATTCTTGAGTATTATAGACTAAAATTAATGCATGTAGCGCAAATAGTTCCTTTACAGGAACACTCAAAATAGTTCTAATACATTACGCTCTATTGGCATCTCTTTAACTACAGAACCGATTCTAAAACTTTTTCGCTAATAGAAAGCTGCACTATTCCTGATTAACATAGGCTAAAATTCGTGCATATAGCATAAATATTTCTTTTACAAAAACACTCAAAACAGTTCGTAAATACTGTCGTAACTGTCTCTATTCGCCAAATGCCTGAAAAAAAAATCTAAATTTAGTAATTCTGCATACTCTCTTATTTTAAATGAAGTATACTACCATGCATTATTCTTCATTTAAAATAAGTAATAAGCAAATAATATTTAAATGCAGTTTCTTTAGTCGCAAACATATTTGTTATTCACACATGCTTCGTTTCTCTCGGGACGTAATTCTAAAGCCGACGAGGACGAAGTCGCGGGTAGCCGCTAGTCTTGAATAAAAAAGACACTTTTATATCCAGCAAAAACTTTTCTGATCATAATTTAGAGTGGAATTATAAAAAAAAATACATATATAAATCATTGATTTTTGCCAAAATTGCTTTAATTTCTACAAAAGCAACCTTTCATTAAAAAAAATTATTTTCCTTAGTTTTGGCGTAGAAGAAACTAAAATAATCGTGTTGACCAGTGTAATGAGGGAGGTATTTTGTGGAACCCTGTAAAGAGGAGCTTCTGGCGAGTGGCAACAGCTACATGTTTAAGACAGTTGCGTTGTGTATTAAGGCAAAGCTACTCGAGGGCTATCTGTCCAAGGAGGGGTGCCTTGGTCAGAGGAATATTTAAGGGGTTCTAACGAGTAATCAGGTTACGCGTGGAGAAAACCGCCCAAAACTCCAGTCTTATATTTAAGACAGATGAGCAAGATAAGCAAATCCAAAGTCATAAGCTCTTTTAAATTTTTTCGGAAGTGTTCAAATGATTAAATTTTCGATATCTTTCCCGAGATTCCTACCTTTTTATGCAACCTGTCATTCGATGTCAATACAATCGAACCCCGCTTAATCGAATACCTGTTAAAAGAATATCTCGCTTAAATGTAATAAAATGTAATAAATGTAATAAACCAAATCATAGTGATTTGCCAATGTAATCCCGGATAAAGAAATGTTCCGCTTAGTGTTATAAACTTTCAACCAAATCACAGTAATTTGTCGATGTAATCCTGGATAAAGAAAAATTCCGCTTAATGTAATAAACTTTCTACCAAATCACAGTGATTTGTCAATGCAATACCGGATAAAGAAATATCCCGCTTAATGTAATAAACTTTCAACCAAATCACAGTGATTTGTCAATGTAATCCCGGATAAAGAAATATCCGCTCAGTGTAATAAACTTTCTACAAAATCACAGTGATTTGTCAATGCAATCCCGGATAAAGAAATATCCCGCTCAATGTAATAAATTTTCAACCAAATCACTGTGATTTGTCAGTCTGATCCCGGATAACGGCACACTCCACTTATTAGAATTGCTTTTCTTTTCAAAATGTCTATTCCATTAAGCGTTCTCGACTGAATCTAAATTTTACACTCTTTATTTACGGCCCAAATAAAAGTAATGTAGGCCGTTGCTAACGATACTAAAATACGCCAGCGTATTTTATTAGCCGTATATTCTGCGAGTGACAGCAAATTAACGTTCATCTGCATGAGTTCCTGCTCGCAGTGGGTAGAGAACTCATTACAATATACTCAGCATACGTACTTTATATATATTTTAAGGCTTGGCAAATAAATATCTCTGTACGTTGTATACGTGCAATTCGTAATCAAAAACATCGTGTTTGTTAATTAAACGGCCCTTGTGTGCCGAAGGTTTATGAGACGAGGAAGTTACGCGAAAACGAACGCGGCTGCGTTGTTGTAACATGATAATTTCAAGGATGGAGGAGGAAGTTCGAAATTGAAATTACGTATAATCAGGTGCTTGCGTGTGTGTCCCGATGAATGTGCGTAAAAGTGATAGATGTATGCGAAAGTATTGTAATTTCTTGTCTTTCCTCTGCGCCGATATAAGAATAGCATTTTTATCTGCATCTTTATTGTTAGAAAAGCTGCATATTTTTAAGTCACAGTTCCTCGTTATGTAATAAATAGGGATTTGTATCGAGCGGTTCTATTTTAAATGGGAAAAGTGAGAGTAAATAGGTTTCCGTGTTCGTGTTGTGTTGTCACATGCTTCTGATAGCACGCCAAACGATCTTGTGCACTTGTAACAGTATACGGTAGTTGAGCGAGAATCTGTTTATATGACTGCACGATTTCGCTCCTTTTCTAGTTTAAATGTGCGTGCGGTTAATCTTTTTTGATTGTTTTGTGTTTATAAGTTATAGGGAAAAGTATAACGCAATTAATAAGGATTAACCCTTTGAGGGCCCCTTTAACCCCTTGAGGCGCAACCCTTTCCAATGCTGAAAAAAGGGCAGCCGTTGCCATCGCTCGACTTAACTACCACGATCGAAACGTTCATCGCATGCCACAGATCTAGAGACCCTTTTTTGACGACAGCTGGCTGTGCCGGGCACAAAAGTCAAAAAGGGGTCTCTGTATCTGTGGCACGCGATGAACGTTTCGATCGTCCGCCATCTTGCTGATAGTTAAGTCAAGCAATGGCAACGACTGCCCTTTTTTCAGCATTGGGCAATCTATCCAGCTGTTCTCGCAATTCCTCCATTTTTCAGCAGATGCCAGTGCTGTTAAAAATAATCGTGACAATTCTTTTACGGGAAATGACGTGATAAAAAATAAAGGATTCTCTCGTGGAGCTATGTCATCCGCAACTATTTGTATAGAAATCAAATCTATTCTTCGCGACTGGCAACAGTCAAAACGTCAGAGTTTGGTGTTCCCGGAGCGGGAACACTGCGCGTTAAAGGGTTAAATGGGGAAAGTGAGAGTAAATAGGTTTCCGTGTTGTGTTGTGTTGTCACATGCTTCTGATAGCACGCCAAACGATCTTGTGCATTTGTAAACAATATACGGCAGTTGAGCGAGAATCTGTTTATATTAAAGCACGATTTGCTTCTTTTCTTAGTTTAAATGTGCGTGCGGTTTATCTTTTTTAATTGTTTTTTTTATAAGTTATAGGGAAAAGTGTGATGCAATCAATAAAGATTAACACCTACGTTAAGGTGTTCTTAAAGACCCGAAATCACGCGAGTGGTTTTGCCTGGTTCAAAGTCCCCCGTTGCTACCACGAAATTTAAGGTTTCTTAATTCCTCGGATGCAATAAGTTGTGCAGATTTCTGCAAATGGATAAAATACGTTTTCGAAAATTGACCTATAATTACAAACTTTTATGCCCAAATAATATTACACAGCAGTTAATGAATCAAAATTAAATAATCAGGTTAGAGGGGGTTATCCAGACAGATACCCCCGAAAATTACGCGCACTAGTTATCATGAACTTTCAGATATTTTGAAAGGTGCAAAAATTGGGCTTATTAGTGCAGAATTATGTTTCATATCATCTTCGAAAAAATATCACTTCTGCGTTCATCTACAAAACTCACAGGAATATATAAAAAAAAAAATTCGGCTGTTCGAGCCTCGCCAGGGGGAGACCCCCCTAACCCCCCCCCTATTTTTTTAGTTTCATTATTGCCATATTAAAACGTCATTTTATCACTCATATTTCGTATATTTCGCCTTGTAACCCTATGTTGAAATTTTTATGATTGTAAACTATTTATAGAAAAATACATGGGATCCCTATTCTACAGCTTACGAAATATTGTAACAATAGATTCAAGCTGTTGTGAACTAATAATATTTAAATATATGTAAAATTATGTCGTCTTTTTGGACACATTTTTCTGACAATTTTCAATAAAGGGGGTGAGAGATAAAATGACATAGTCATAAAAAAAAAAAAAAAAATAAAATAAAATAAAAACTTCAATACCCCTCCCAACGAATTTTGCATAGATATCAGATTGTACAGAAGGGAAATAACATGAAAAACTTGAGTAATTCAGTTATTATAAATCCAATTTTTACGGTTTAATGATATCGACATACGTTTACAAATACTTACGAGTCAAAAATGTTTCAGTAGCAGTCAGTTAATAAAACGAAAATAATGACATATTCAAGGTCATATTCAAGGTGAACAAATATTTTTTTTTCTTTCTAAACATTTTTCGAATAGCGATAAAAAGTTTTAATGATTTCGTCTATCCGTCGTCCGTGTTTTAATTGCATTAATTGTGTATCGATTACTGCTAATATCATGTATGTTATTCAGATGTACTCTATCATATACTGAACTGAAAATGGTTTATGCAGTTGGTTTTTCTACAGGGTTAATGGTTCTTCTACAGGAGTATTCAAAATGATTACAATATCTTACTCTTTCCTAAGAACAGTTTTCTAACAAATGAACGTTCTTGTTATAATATAAAATGAAAAAATAACAGGAATCTGAAAATGATTAGGCAGTTTTATGAAGTTTTATAATCTTTACAGGAGCTTTTGACGTCGTTGGTGCCATTAACCCTCCCAGCGGTTGTGACGTAAAATCCCATCCACTTCGCTGCAGTTTTTGCTGCAGTGCATCCATAATTTAAATTATTTATAACACTCAGGTATCATAAAATATGTTCTAATATTAAAACTTTTAAGTTATTTAGGAGCTTGTTTTTTAATAACTGCATCTTCCTATCAAAAATTTATTTTTTGTTTAATTTTAAAACTCCATCAAAATTTTACAGTAAAAAGAACTTTACATTATTTGCCCATTTCCAAGACTTTCATAGAGAGCCCAGGCTCATAGCTAAATTATATGTAATATTCTGTAACTTGAAGTGACTTGAATGACTGTTTATTTGCCCAATATTTGCCCATTTATGGGATTAATAATATTATTCCCATAAAAGCCATATTGGCAGTATAGTCTTTTTACTTTCCGAACATGTACCATGTAAGGAAAGTAATGTAGTCATGAAAAAATTCGAATTCGAGATGTTGGCTGTATTGACACGTTTTGAGGTCTTCTGAATTCATTTATGCAATTTTTACGAGATGTATGTATGTATGTGTGTATATGTGTGTGTGTGTGTGTGTGTGTGTGTGTGTGTGTGTGTGTGTGTGTGTGTGTGTGTGTGTGTGTGTGTGTGTGTGTGTGTGTGTGTGTGTATGTGATTGAACACGATAGCTCCTGAAGGGGACATGCGATTGAGCTCAAATTGGGTATATATGTTATAAACCACCGTCGCAAGACCGGTATTGATTTTGGTGTAGATAGGACTTATAGTTTTTCTACAGGGCTACGACAAAGATTTCTTTTACATTATTGCCTAAGGGGGGAAATTCTGGAAAGTGCGCTAGCGTTTAAACGGTGCATTCGATTGAGCACAAATTGGGTATAGATGTTATAAACCACCATCGTAAGACCAGTATTGATTTTGATGTGTATAGGACTTACAGTTTTTCTACAGGGCTAAAACAAAGATTTCTTTTACATTATGGCCTATGGGGAAAAATTCTGGAAAGTGCGCTAGTGTTGAAACGGTACATCCGATTGAGCTTCAATGTGGTATATATATTTGAATTATTCATCGATTAAAATTTATTTAAATGCTTGGTAATGATCTTAATCGTAAGTGTTTGGAACGTTGAGTGGAGTCACTCCAGATTTTTTAATAATATTTTTCTCCACACAGCAGCCTTATGTCGTGAGACTAAAGTGACTAGACTGGAATAATAACAGAAAAATAATTGCTAATTTCAAGTTAGCCAGAATAATGACTAGGGATTGCAATCTGACTCATAAAATTGTACAAAGCAGTGATGAAATGCAAATATTTCAAAAATACAGGGCAATCCGAAATCGGCGGTAGAAATGTTTTGGGGAAGTATGTTACTCAAGATGAATAATTCCGAGTACTAATTTAATTTGAGCCTATTAACTCTTTGAGGCAAAACCCTTTCCCAATGCTGAAAAAAGGGCAGCCGTTGCCATCGCTCCACTTAACTACCAGCAAGATGGCGAACGATCCAAACGTCCATCGCGTGCCACAGATCGAGAGACCCTTTTTCGACGACAGCTGGCTGTGCGCGCGCACAGCCAGCTGTCGTCAAAAAAGGGTCTCTCGATCTGTGGCACGCGATAAACGTTTCGATCGTCCGCCATCTTGCTGGTAGTTAAGTCGAACGATGGCAACGGCTGCCCTTTTTTCAGCATTGGGCAATCTCGATCCAGCTGTTTTCGCATTCTTCCATTTTTCAGCAGATGTCAGTGCTGTTTAAAAATAATCGTGACCATTATTTTACTGGAAATGACGTGCTAAAAAGTAAAGGATTCTAGTGGAGCTATGTCACCCGCAACTATTTTTATAGCAATCAAATCTATTGTTCGTGACTGGCAACAGCCAAAACTTCAGAGTTTGATGTTCCCAGAGCGGGAACACTGCACGTTAAAGGGCTAATCTCCAGTTATTGCAGCTAAAAGGTGGATAATCGGCCAAAGCAACTTTCGCTGAACAAAATATTTATTTACCTCCGGGATACCTGGCACTCACTATTCGGTTTAGCCTGAATGCAGTATACTACGAAATAAATCGAGAGAACATCAGTGAACCTCGGAGATGTTCTCTGAATTGATTGATCATTACAGTAAAAAAAAAAAAAAAAAGAAAAAAAAAAAAAAAAAAAAAAAAAAAGAAGAAGACGAAGAGAAAGACAGCCTTATCCAATGCAACTTTCTTCGTTAAGGATTCAAGGATTATAGGAGAAATCCGTCGAAGAGGATTATTGCATCAGCTGCTGGATTTAGCGCGCATTTTGACTCGCTGTAAATGTGTGTAATTAAGATCGCACTGTCATTGAGGAAGAAATCGTTGGCATTTGCCAGCGTGCGTCATTTCAAAGAACCGAATCCGTGCACGCTAAGGTTTTTGTGTAAAGTTTTGCGTAAAATAATAATAATAATAATAATAATAATAGTAATGTACGTTGCACTGCATAATGGAAGTAGAGCCGCATTAAATATAAGGCTCAAGCCCTATGGTCTCCGAGTATTTCAGAGACCCCCAAAGGGGGGGGATGGTCTCACACAAAAAAAAGGCTGTGCGGCACAGCCAGCTGCGTCAAAAAAAGGGTCTCTAGATTTGTGGCACGCGATGAACGTTTCGATCGTCCGCCATCTTGCTGGTAGTTAACTCGAGCGATGGCAACGGCTGCCCTTTTTTCAGCATTGGGAAAGGGTTGCGCCTCAAAGGGTTAACGGTGTTATTCGAAAATATCATGCGATATTTTGGTACATAATTACAAATAAACTCATTATGCCAGGCACTTCAAAATTTTGAAACTGTCTCTTTACAAGCTGTATTACATACTGCGAAGAGAGGCCAATCTGTATCAGTTTCAAAACTTTTAGGAAAAATTCTTTAGAACTCTTAGGAAAAAATCTTAAATTTTCGCAAAACGTGTCACTCTTCGAAAAATCTTGCAGCTCATATCTATGTTTAAGAATTTTTTATGAAAATTTCACAAAAGCCACAGCGTTTTCGCGCTGATCGCAGTGTGTAAAACAGCTTATGAAGAACCATCTGGAATTTTTTGGAGACATTGATCTATTAGTTTATTTCAATTTGTGTACCAAGACTAAAAACAGGGTTCTTTTTTTTTCGAAGAACAGCCTTAAAGGATTCTAACGCGATATTCACTTCACGCCTGGAGGAAACCGCCCAAAACTAAAGATCTTTAGCTCAACAGCTACGCGAGAGGCCAGAAACCTGGACCTTCCCTCGTAACTGTCACAGGTTCACTACTTGTAATTGCGCATAGCACAGCTTGTAAATAGACACTCTATATGCATGATTTTTTTTTAAATGGAGGGTTTGAAATAAAAAATAAAATAAATAAAATAGTTTGTCGCCACAGAAGTCTTGCATTTTTTCTAAGAACAACTAGAAGAGATTTCTTGGACTTTTTTTTTCTGTTTTAAAACATCGTTTACTTTTCAGAAATGAATAGGTTTTTTCTCTCTGGAAAAGGGAGAAAACCGCCGAAAAGCAGAAAGTAACGCTTGAGTGAAAGTTTTCCCACCTCCTGGAACCATCTCAATGCTTCCCCAGAAGCTTTCTTTTCTTTCCGCACCATGATGCTTTCCCTACTCTTATTTATAAAGCCTCTTCCATTAAGTAGTGTGACTAACTTCGAGAATTATTCCCTCCCCCTCCTTACTCAAATAGTACTTGGACGACGTAATATTTTTTTACGCCCGTAGAATGCTATAGAAATATCACGGTGACCTTATAAACTTACGCTAAAACTCTAGAAACAGCAGTTTGTAAATTGTAGAAATATTACAGTATCCCTCTTAACAGTAAATAAAATACGGTATAATATTTTGTGGTAAGCTGTTATAGATTAACGATAAAGAAAGATTAAAGTAGGGAAAGAGTAGGGAGAAAGAAAGACTCCTACTAAGAAAAGAGTAAGGAAGACATCATGGTGCGGAAAGATTTCTTTCCGCACCATGATGTTTTCCCTACTCTTTGACCCACACATGATGTTTTCTACACTCTACTCCCTATTTTGTGGTAAGCTGTTACAGATTAACGATAAAGAAAGATTAAAGTAGGGAAAGAGTAGGGAGAAAGAAAGACTCCTACTAAGAAAAGAGTAGGGAAAACATCATGGTGCGGAAAGATTTCTTTCCGCACCATGATGTTTTCCCTACTCTTATTTATAAAGCCTCTTCCATTAAGTAGTGTGACTAACTTCGAGAATTATTCCCTCCCCCTCCTTACTCAAATAGTACTTGGACGACGTAATATTTTTTACGCCCGTAGAATGCTATAGAAATATCACGGTGACCTTATAAACTTACGCTAAAACTCTAGAAACAGCAGTTTGTAAATTGTAGAAATATTACAGTATCCCTCTTAACAGTAAATAAAATACGGTATAATATTTTGTGGTATGCTGTTATAGATTAACGATAAAGAACTGGCGTCCCAATTGCCAGAATTCTGCCTCAAAATTGGCAGTTTTCTTTTGCCAAATTCTTTTAATAATTACACACAGAGGCGTAGCCACGGGTGTGGGGGTTAAGGGGGTCATAACCCCCCCATGAGGAATTTTTTGCCATACAAAATGTATATTCTTCACTCCCTTATCACACACATGTATGCATATATGTGAGTTGCAGTAGTCGTAACCCCCCCACCATGAAAAATTTCTGGCTACGCCCCTGATTACACACAACTTTATTATCTCCAAATAAGGGCCAATGTATGTCGTCAATTTTGGTGTAAAGATTGTTCTGCCTGAAAGTGCGTTATGATCGATGTGTTTAGCATTATCTTTCTTGTTTATCATCTAATAGAAAAAAATTAATCAATTGTCTAATAGCTGAAAGACCAGCAAACATTAATATTAGATACAGCTGCGGAATAATAACGAATTGTTCTATTTTAAAAGTTTAAATTTTAGCTCAAATTGAATAAATAAATCATCAAATAAGACGAAGTGAAAATTATTTTTAAAAAAAGTATATTTTGTTTATTTAAAGTTTAAGGAAGTAGTTTATTGTAGTGCACACTTTGTGGTAAGCATTTAAAATAATAACTGAAAAATATTTAAAAAAAAAGATTATTTTATTCCTAGATAAAACACCCATCGAAGACAAATTTTGGATTTTTCTGTTTAAACGAAGGAAAGTTTTATAAATCTGAATAAAAATTTCAATGAAGTCATTATACAAAAAGTTTTCTTACTGCATACAGCGTACGTACGCAACCCGTGACCCAAATGAACACAGTTATGAAACTTCAGAAAGAAAGAGCTATTTTACTCTAAAATGAAATAAGTTAACACCAGTCAAATTTACTGTTATATCACACACGTCCCAGTCTACAAATCACTACGTTTCAGTACTGACAGCTTCCTATTATTCATAGTCAGTGTTTATCGAAATCTTTCAAACATAATAAACGCCAGAGAAAAAAATTAATATTTATTGGCACGATTTTTATAAATAGTGTCTTCCTTCATCTAATCCCATATGCAGCATCCAAAGGATTTTGAAGAATTTCTCGATGATTTCGTCATGTTTTTGTACAAACATCTATTTTCAAGGTTTCACTCTCCATAGCGGTTTTTAAGAAGAGAAAAAATACATGCTTTGTAGCCTCTGCTTTAAATATTCATGCCTCACATTCTAGCTCTTGCGTAAATTCAGATAAGAAATTAAAATTTATAGCATTTTGCAAACAGTTTGTTTGGCGTGCATTTATTTCGTGTATGCATGTCATTATTTATGTTTTGCACGTTAGCGTAGTTCACAGTGACCTTAATTGGTAATTCTCATAGGTCTATTTTCAGTTTTTGTATTTATAAAATTACTCACGCATGCACAGATAGACAGAACACATATTTATGTAATAAATTTGTAATATACTGGTGTGATGTAAATCGCATATTTAATATTAATTGTCGTTTGTTTTCTGTTTCCTAAATTTAATCTACTTAAAATCAAGCATTCTAGCTTATATTTCTGTTCTCATTTTCCATAGTTCGTCTTTCAAAATTTGTATTTTGCCTTTCACCGTATGCAATAATCAGCTATTGCCACTGAAAATAGTGGACAATCAAAGTGAGAAGGTCTGGGTTAGGTCCCATCGCGCGGCTGTCGATCATTCAGTCTGTAGTTTTGGTGGTTTTTCTCCAGATGTAATATGAATACGCATTAGAACCTCTTATAAAGTCCTCCCAACAAGGCACTTTCGCCGTAGTTGGCGGATCGCCCTTACGTTGCCATAATCACACACACACACACACACACACACAAAAAAAAAAAAAACGAATATTCTTATGTCAGCTTGTAACTTGTTACGTTTTGCACATCCCCTCCGTTGGTGCTTATGTTGGCATATTTTATTTTGATACGGACCAACTATCGAGTTACGGCTTCATTACTTTAATTTCATTGCTCTAAATGTATTGTCACTCTGTAGTTATCGCTAATTATCGCCGCAAAGTTTATGTTCTCGCCAATGTCATGTTATGTGTTGGCATCTTTTTTTTTTTTAACTGACTCCACCACTTTTTGTGGAGACGAAATTTTTATTAAGCTGGCCACCACCAGACGACAATATTTAATAGTTTCTTTTAAACTGTTCTTCAATAAATAGAATTTTAAAGCAGCGGAGGTGTAAGTAATTTTATGTTTTGCAACTGAGTGTCTCGAACCTAGTTTTGTTATAACAACGCTCTAATTCAATTTACGAATTTAAAGTAGTTTAATTAATTTCTTTGAGTGAGTGTTTCGTGCTTTAATTTTGTCTAATAAAAAATTTTGTTCTTTGCCTGTAGAACCTGTAAAAGTAGTTTTACGGACATTTTACGGACATACGCCAATTTTTTTTGTAATATATTTCGCGCCTTTTTACAGGCTAAACGTCTTGGACGTTACTCTTAATCTAAGAAAGTTTTGACGCCCAAGCCTCATCTCGGGTGCAGACGTCACATGGGTAATAAGCTTCCAGATTCAAACCCGATGTCAAGATATGTAAGAAGTCACGTGACCTATTTGCCGGGAATTGAACCCAGACCCGCGGTGTGGTAGAATGGTTCTCTAGCCACTACACAACTCGGGCGGCCCATTCGAAAAATCAGCAATTCGAAAACCACACGGCATTAGAAACGTCACATAGCAATCTCGAATAATATTCGAATAGTGAAATTGCAGATAATAGCTAGTTAAATTCGCGAATACTGTTCGAATGGTGAAATTCGGGAATACTATTCGTATAGTGAAATTCACGAATGCTATTCGAAAAGTGAAATTCGCGAATATTCATTATTCGATTAATCGATTATTAATTCTGCTCCTTCTAGTAATCGATTACAGAAATCATTCTAATCACATGACAACAGGGCCAAAAACGTTGTTTCCATTCTTTTAATAGTCAGTTTGAGAAAAGTCTTGGAGAGTTCATCTAATTTCTTAAGCGAGATTCTAAACAGTGGTTTTTTCTCGTGAAACTCATCAGTGAAGTGGAATAGAACTTTCAAACTATCCATTTTAGTCACGTGTATTCTGTGAAAGATAAATTAGTTTTTGGCGAACCATGGTCGTAAAGTTTACTAATATTTCAATGCTTCTTCCAAAGGGATCATTAACAGCTACATGAAGACAATGTTTTCGACTCCAAATTTCTTGTGATTCTGAACACCCATTATATGCCTTACGTAAATGTTTGTAGTTTGGGATATCCTATATATTGGCTTGTCTGTGAGCCCTGTGAAGTGTAGTATGCTTTGGTTAAGGCAAGGCTACTCGAGGGCTACCTACCTAAGAGATAGGTGCCTTGGGTGGAGGACTTCTTAAGGGGTTCTAACGAATATTCGCATCGCATCTGGTGAAAACCACCTAAAACTCTAGGCCGTTGGATCAACATCCGCGCGACAGGCCACAACCCTGAACCTGCCCTCTTCGGCCATCTCCCAACGTTCAGAGTCTTATTCCAACACCTCTTAGATATACAATGCCCGAGAGCAGAAACTCTTACGTCATTACTAGGTCCACTAAAATGACGTCATCACACATTTATTTTCACAAAGTAAAACGGTTCAAAGTTTGTGGTGAATTTACTCCCGCATAAAACATTTTAATTATTTAAGGTAGAAAATTTAATTTCACGACAAATAGGAAATTTTAACTATCACTAATTACATAATATGATATAGAAATAGATCATAATGAATTGTTTTTTATCAGAAAGGTATTTTAATTTTTATCTAAAGATATTTTCTAAAATTTGTATCATTCACCAGAAATTTTAAATAGTTTTACTTTGTGAAAGTAGAACTGTGATGACGTCATCTTAGAAGACCTAGTGATGACGTAAAAGATTCACTTTCTCAGGCCTTCTATAGCTGGGAGGTGTTGCTTATTCCATTCGCCACTCGTCGACCGTTTGTTGTTTTACTGAATTTACTTGACCACATCTTCAAGGGTTTGTACAGGAGTTGAGAATGGAAGTAGAACATACGTTTTACTAGAAACTAAACAAGAAATACATCCTAGACTGACTTTCGGATTGGCTGTCCTTGTTCTTTGGAAAAAGAACAGAAAAAAGAAAGAAGTTAATCGGGCCATTTTCAAGGAATTCCAAGAGTTGTAAACATCTCTTCGGCGAAAGTGTTTTTTTTTGTCTCTCTTTCTCTCTCTCTCTCTCTCTCACACACATTGCAGTTTATATTTCCTAATAAGTTTTATCTTCCACCGAGGTAATCCTCAAAGTGTATGTCGAAATCCTTTTAACGTAATCCTTACGCTAATGAAAAGAAGAAGAAAAAAAGAAAGTCCATCTTTTGAAAGTGAAGCAGAACTGTTCAGTTAGTGGACGAGGTAAAAGTTCAGGAGGGAGAATTAGAAGCATTTTCCGCAGAAAAGTAGAGCGGGTTGAAATGGCTTGAAAAACGAATTTGCTTGAAAAAGTAGAAAGCAATTAGGAGGTTTAAAAAAAAATTAAACTGAAGCAAGGTATAGATTGTGCATTATTTGCATTAATGAGATCTCTTCTTCTGATCAGAGGCGGATAAAGCCGTGGGCCCCCGTATGTGTGTTTATAGGGGGGGGGGGGGTCCTACTCCAGAAAGATACAGTACTTTAATTTTGAACCACTTCTATATTATACCAGTTCGTAAATCATTACCGTAATATAAATTTTTCGGGGGAGCGAAGTGGGGGAGCATGGGCCCCTCCTTACCCATAGGTATGTCCGTCCATCATGGGCGCCGGCAGAATATTTCCCAGGGGAGGGCAAAGACTACTCCAGGGGGGGGCAAAGACTACTTCAACGTATGGTTACCATGTTGGAAAGAGCAAAAAAGCAAGGGAAAACACAGCATACAAAAATCCAGGGGGGCATTGCCCCCCCTTGCCCTATGCTGCCGGCGCCAATGCCGTCCATGAACTTATTCAATGCAGGTGTTCATGCTTTGATACTGTGACAAGCAAAAACCTGCTTTTGCTTGTTACCTGCAAAGTTTAGTTTGTTTCTTTGGTTTTTTTTCATTTTCTCTCATACTTTATTTTATTTAATCAAAAGGTTATATAGAGTAAGGCTTTTTTCCCTAAATTTTGAGCTGGCTCTAATTAATAAATAATTAAAATATCGTAAAAAGAAAAAAGAAAAAAAAACATGAATGCTACTTATCGCACCGCGTATAAGTGGGATTTACGTGTGTTTTTCTTTTTACAATGTTTTAATTATTTATTGTTTTAAACACCAGTCTCTTTTGAGTGTTTTTCGTGATTGGCTCCAACTGTTTTTGTATCTCTCCTCAAATGATGGCTTTTTAACAATGTTTACTAACAAAAATACCTGTTTTCAAAAATTAAAGACGCTATGTTTTTCTATTCCGCAACATTCAATTATTTTTCTCTTCAGCATAAACTTTACGAGAAAAAAGTGCATATTGCTGTTTTCTTCTTCAGACAGAAAAAAATATTGTTTTATTTTCTGAAGAATACTTTATTCAATTAAACGTAAATAACAAAAAAAAATATATAGAAAATAATTCGACGTTGCGCTTGAGTAGCATATCTAACGAGTAGATTTAAGTTAGTTTAGCAAAGGATAATATTTATAAATTCTATAATGGTTTCATTTACATCGACACAAAATTTTACGCCATTTTAAAGAGGTTCTTTGTTTTTCAATTTATATAACATTAAGACAGCTTATTTACAATAATTTATCTGACAAGCCATGAAACAATTAATATTCTAAGAATTTCGCAAATGAAGGATTTAAATATATAAAGCATATTTTTGAAGTATAAATGTTCATGGGTCTTGTCCCAGAAAGATGCTATATTTTAGCGTTGAACGACTTCTATGTACATAAATTACTACGGTATCATGTATTTTTCCTGACAGCTAAAGGGGGGGGGGGTCATGGCTGTTCCCTGGCCACGGGCATGGCCGGCCGTGTAGGTGCTTAAGCCTTGCACCATTCTTTACAATATGGACCATTCTTTACAATACAATATTCTTTAACACTCTGTACTTCTCGGAAGTAGGCAAAAATATCCTGAAGTTTTCACTCCACATCAAGCTCCAGTAACTGTGTGCATATGAGGAAGAACGGATGGCATGTTTTAAAACTCCATTAAATACCGGTTAAACTTGGGTTCAAAGTTAAAAAGGTAAAGGGGGGTGGATCATCCCACCAAGATGGGTCTTGGTTTGGCATAAATATTTTGTGGACGCCACTGAGTTTCAGCCATTTTAAAGATGGGGGGGGGGAGGATCTTCCCACCAAGATGGGTCTTGGTTTGGCACAAACATTTTGTGCACGCCACTGAGTTTCAGCCATTTTAACGATGGGATGGATCATCCCACCAAGGTGGGTCTTGGTTTGGCACAAATATTTTGTTAACGCTACTGAGTTTCAGCCATTTTAACGATGGGAGTGGGTCATCCCACCAAGGTGGTCTTAGTTTGGCACAAATTTTTTGTGGTCTCTACTGAGTTTCAGCCATTGTAACGATGGGGGTGGATCATTCCACCAAGGTGGGCCTTGGTTTGGCACAAACATTTTGTGCACGCCCCTGAGTTTCAGCCATTTTAACGATGGGGGGTCAATCATCCTACCAAGGTGGTCTTTGTTTGGCACAAATATTTTGTGGTCTCCACTGAGTTTCAGCCATTTTAACGATGGACGTGGATCATCCCACCAAGATGGATCATGGTTTGGCACAAATATTTTTTGGAAGCCACTGAGTTTCAGCCATTTTAACAATATAAAACATAAACTCTGATAAAATAATTATCCTGCCATTCCCATAAGTTAGCTGTCACTGTGACTTTAGGACAATCTATAAGAACAGGTTCACTTTCACACACGGAAGGCAAAGATTAAGAAAAAAAAAAGTTCTCCATGCACTTGTTAATTCCCAAAGGGCATTAATTCCAGCATATAATCAATCGTTCCGCAATCCGGGCATGTAAAAAAAAAAAAAATCTGGCTATTCTTCGCACTGATTCTTCGGCCATTTCATGGATCCTGTATTTTGCGTCAGAGGGGGCTGTCTCACGGGGTTCCCAGGGTACGACGGTGTCGCAAGAATAAAAACAGCGTAAATCCTCCCGTCGCCAGTGGAACAAAGCGTCGACGAGACAGTTTCGCGCTTCTAAACACTTCTCTAAACACTACGGCGATCATGCGTTGTTGGCAGGGAAAAAAATGCGAACACATGTCGAGCACTTTTCTTGGAATAAAAAAAGGAAGATCGAACAGATGATACTCATTTTACCACACTGATTGGATTTGCAAGACGTGAGAGTTGTTCCGAAGATTTATCCTTTTTTTCTGGTCGTCGTTGACAGACTGCGACGACTTGCCACTGTGCGATCTGGTGTAATTGTGATGAATATTCACCTCTTTGCATATTCGAAGTTCGGACGGTGAGAAAGTCGCTCGCGTTTAGTCCCAGTGTGTTGGAGATTAGCGACTGGCCTAAAGGCTGTTTTATCTTCGGTTATCTGTACTTCCTTCCTTTGGTTTTCGCTCTTGTTTTCTTTCTTAAACCCTTTGAGGCGCAACCCTTTCCCAATTCTGAAAAAAGGACAGCCGTTGCCATCGCTCGACTTAACTGCCAGCCAGCTGTCGTCAAAAAAAAGGGTCTCTAGATCTGTGGCACGCGATGAACGTTTCGATCGTCCGCCATCTTGCTGGTAGTTAAGTCGAGCGATGGCAACGTCTGCCCTTTTTTCAGCATTGGGCAATCTATCCAGCCGTTCTCGCATTCTTCCATTTTTCAGCAGATGTCAGTGCTGTTAAAAAGAATCGTGACAATTTTTTTTACAGGAAATGACGTGCTAAAAGTAAAGGATTCTCGTGGAGCTATGTCACCCGCCACTATTTTCATAGAAATCAAATCTATTCTTCGTGACTGGCAACAGTCAGAACGTCCGAGTTTGGTGTTCCCAGAGCGGGAACACTGCGCGTTAAAGGGTTAATGGTGTAAAACAATGTTTCTCAACCTGGGGTACGCAATCGGTTGCTAGGGGGTTCGTGGAAAGAAAATGTGTAATGGAGGATATGTACAATGAATTTAAATAAACAATAAAAAAAATTAAAAAAATAATAATAAAAGCTCACACGAGTAAAAATTTTTAAACCAAAATCTATTTTGAATAGGAATTGTTCCACATTGAAGTTAGCGAGCTGAAGTTATCTCATTTCAATACTTGGATGACTCTAGTAAAGCTAAATAGGGTTCGCACGGGTCCTTAATTTGCTAAAATACCGAACTTTTGAAAAATTTCCCTAAAATATCCTACTATTTGAGATTCTCTACAGAACTTCTTTCCTTATCTTATAAAAAACAGTACAACTTTAAAAATATCAGACCATTATAGGACGACAACATTTCAAAAAATCGGGATTTTAGCAAACCCAGGATAAAGTGCAAGTTTTTGAACATTTCAAGGGGTTAAAATCATTATTTGTGTGGTACTTTGCAAACCGCGATGAAGGTACTTAACTGGATTCCATGTCCTCTTTTCCTGAAGAAAAAGTTCAATTAGCAGAGTTGGATGTCACATAAAAAGAAAGCCTTATTAAAATTTCTACTGATAGCACGCTGAAATTTGCTTTCAAGAAAAAACCCTTCATTAACTTTTGGTTGGACCTCAAAAGAGAGTATGAATTTGTGGCATTGAAAGTTTTGTTGCTTTTACCATCCACTTTATTGGTGGAAAGAGCTCTTTTTGATCCTACACTTTCATAAAAAAGCAAATGCAGGAACAAGATGAATGCTGTCCCTGATATTAAGACTGTACTTAATTTTTTTCCGAGCCCGACTTCAAACAAGAAAGATAAACCATGCCAAATGCATCGATTACAAATCACTTTCCAACACAGCAGTGGTTGGTTTCTTTTTGTGTGCTAAATTTGGCGATGTATTTTACTTAAATGTGGCGAGGTTTTGGAGATAATCTTAAAAGAAAGGGCTGTATATCCATATAAATGTATTACGAGATCTTCTAAAATATTTTTAAAAATTATTCTTCATCTTTAAACTGAGGAGCAAACTGTTATAAACTTTTTTATACTTATTGTATTGTGCTTGAAATGGATAAATGTCACTGAGCTGCCATTGACACTAATGTATTGGAAAATTTTTGAGTGCTCCTGAAGAAGAACTGTAAATGATAGACGCACTATTTTTGGAAGACAGCCGTATCCTGCAATCCTTAATAATACAGGGTGCGTCGCAATTCCCTCCCGGGTTTGGAAGGCTTATAAAATATAATATATTACCAGTACAGCAAAAAAGTTGACTTTAATTGAGAAAGAAATATTACAAGTTTTGTTTCACAAATAATGAGCTTCCTCGTCATTGGATTGATCGAGGTTCTGACGACGACAATTGCCTTCTTTCGTGGCCACCTCTCTCTCCGGACCTAACTCCATGCGATTTTTTTGTATGGGGTTAACATAAAAGATCGTGTTATGCCTCATGATTTAAAAGATTTTCACTAAAAAATCAAAAACTGCATTCGCTACCGTTGTCCGCGACATGTTAAAGAGAGTGTGGGGTGGGGAGAATTTGACTTCAGACTTGATATCTGACGCATCACGAAAGTTTCACATTTTGAACATTTATGAACCAAAACTTTTAATATTTCTTTTCCAATAAAGTCAACTTTGTAGCTCTGTTGGTAATACATATTTTTTATAAGCGTTCGAAACACGGGAGGGAATTGTGACACACCCTGTACCTTACAATTTTGTTTCATTTAAAGTACCCAAACATCTCTAAATTACGCTTTAAAAGAATGACTGCCTATAGAGCGTAATGCATTGGAATTATCTTGAATACTCCTGCAAATGATCTATAAATACTACATACACCATTTTCAATAGTGTGCTTGGTACTGTATGTAGGAATAACATATAAATTTTATAGTATTTGATGCATATTTGCAGCAGTTAGATCACGGATGAACAGACAGACAAACCGTAAAATGTGTTAAAAACTGCGTGCAGCAAAGCAAGGACAGAGCTTCCATAGATGTGCAAGCAAATGAAATGGTAAAAGTGTTATACTCTCAAAAATCATCTTTCTATGCAAAGAATAAAACTAATGGACAACAAGTTGAATTTTAGTAACGTTTTTAGAAAAGCAATTTTCTGAAGATTGTAGTGTTAAAATGTGATAAAAAATATTTAGTAATCTTACTATTTTATTTTTTTTAAATCTCAGATTAACGTTAAAATGTATCTACTAAAAGGAAATCGTAAAGTACTAATTCAGTTTTAATAAAATTACAAATTTCAAATTCGGTCCCTTGAAATTCGTTATACTGAGATTTTACTGTAATCATTTTTTTTTTTTTTTTTCCATTTTAGGTTTCACAAACCATGAAAAACAAATGTCACGGATGATTTTATTCCAGAACTAAATATAATCGAGAATTTTTTTTTCTTTGTTCTTTCCAGTTGAACTTTAAAGCAGTAATAATAATAAGAATCAAAAACCCTTTTATGCATTTCAATGAGTGCATACACGCTTGACTAGCCAATAATAAGCGTTTCCATGGCATATCCAGTTCACGCTTTGCCGCTTTAAATAAACTAAACACAAGCATTTGAATAAATTGTCCGAATGGATCTCAGAGGTAATTGGATGTTTGCAGTCGAAGAACCGAGGGGCTGCAGCTGTTAGTTTAATGCCTAACTAGTACTGATTTCACGGTTTGCGAAGTTGCTGAGATAAACCATAATTGCGAACCCGTATACACATTAAGGTGTTTCAAAAACAGAATTTTCGTGATTTTTCATTCGGGCGATCGGTTTCTAGGGTACTGTTTGGCGAGGAAAAATATAAGAAAAATTGCTTGGTGAAAACCGGATCATATTAAGGGGTCGTTCATCTTCGGCTAAGTTTTAAGAAATATATGATTTTATATATATTTAACTAGCTAAAGTACCCGTACTTTGCACGGATGGAAATTGTGAAACAGATAAGTACAAATGAAATGGCGGATTCGATTTAAGCCTTCTGCTGCAGTACTTACATATTTAGAACAGATTCCGAAAATGGCGTACCTACAAAACTGTTTTGATAATGTAAGAGTTCACGATTTGTAACCTAGATGCCAATTAGCAGACGATTTTATTTTCACTCCTTCCTCCTTCCAACCAGGTGAACGGTGTACGATTGTATTCATAAACGCCTGTACGTACGCCTTCCACACTTGCATTTAGTTATATTAAAAAGACCATTAGAATTTTGTGTTCTAGAACTCTTATTTAAGTGAATAAATGCACAAATGTGGTGTTTTATACTGTAATATAATTTTCACCTTCAAAAATTACGTTTTCACATGTTTATTCTCATTTAATGAAAGCAAAAATCTATCAGAATTTGCATACTTGCAAAATCTTTTTAAATTCTCTTAAAATTAACAACGTCGTAAGAATTGATATAAAAGGTAACAACAAATTTAAACAAACTTAACATTTGCGCTTTATAAAATTACTTTTATAAACATAAAATTAAAATTAAAAATTTAATACAAACGCACCAATTTTAGTCCATGTATTAACAGTTTTCTACACAATTTAAAACCACGAAAGAATTGTTCTATTGAAGTTTTACATTCATGACATCAAAATGACGTCAACCTCAGTTGCGATATGATGCAACTTAAGCTATCGAAAGCAGACAAAAATGAAATTTCACGTTATTTTTATTTTCTAAACTTTCGGATGCCGCGGAAGCTTATTATTTCGCACGTGGCGCAATTTTCATCTCAAAGCTTCATAACCAGAGTTAAGTTTCTAATGAAGTTTTAAAGTCGTGACATTAAAATGACGTAGATCTCACGTACGATAGCTAATCTTCATGCGTAGATGGTCCATCACATGACTTACTGTCTTACAAATTGGAATACCGAGAGAGCTTTAGAGAGGTGAAAATTACGAAAAATCGCTGAAAAATTGGGGAATGTGTGGATTCTGAGAGTTTTAAAGTTTTAACAAAATTTGCCTTGTTCTCTTTTTTAAAAGACATTTGAGTAAATTTTCAAGCCAGATGGTCAAACGGTTTGGATTTGTATGCAATACAGACAAGCAAACAAACAGATTTTCGTTTTTATTTATAAGGGTATACAGTGAAACCTCTCCGAGCGACCATCCCTGTACAGCGACCACTCCTCTAAAATGCCAATTTTTCATGTCACAGAATTTTTGGCTCATGGACCTAATGTTAAAATAACCTCTATCAGCGGCCACCCGACCCCTTCTAAACGGCCACCGAGTGGGATCGGCCATCTCGTTTTTCAGGAAATTCTACTCTCTCTCCATACTTTAAGTTTGAGCGTAAAAAGTCAAGTGGTCAGGTTTCTGGCCGAATATAAGACTCAGGAATTACTTGCGTAGTCCATTTCCACGGTTTCTCCCCCCCCCCTCCCTTCTTAGAAGCAGGGTTAAAGATTGAATCTATTATCTCTTTTGTCACCCGTGGAAACTGAGGTAGGGAAGTCGACAATTAGGCGTTGAAGGTGTCCTAGGGCCTTTATTCGGAATTCCAGTCGGCAAAGTTAAGGGAGACTTTATGGCAAATCGATGAACTTATCTCAAATTCCGAAGCGATTACAAACGAATCGGTTAGAGATCTGCGTTTTATAGTAAAATACGAACTTGAAAAAAATGGTCGTTTCAGAGAAAAATAAAAACAGGCAGAAATTGTATCCTTTTTTCAAAAAATAGAACAAAGCATTAAATAAAGCACTATTTTCTCTTTAGATAAGTTTTAAATTTCATTTCAGATAAGGAATATGTGTCAGACTTGTTTGTGTAACGCATTATAGCAATCATCTTATCATAGTAAATAAAACCCTCCAGAACGGCCACCCCTCTGAGCGGCCAAATAGTCTCGGTACAGTGGGGTGGCCGCTCAGAGAGCTTTCACTAGTTCAAAAAATGTCTGCTAGGTGGCGCTTTGCATGAAAAAAACATGAAATTTAACTATGGATATAGATAATTCGAAATGTATAAGCAATTTTAATATTTATTCAATACTTCTTGAGCATCTATTAACTAATACGGATCAATTTCGAGATGAAATCAACATGAAGAGCGCCACCAAGTAGACGTTTTTTGAACTAAACTTTTTTAAAATCTTCCTTGAGCAAATCTCGTGTACAGTCCATAAGCCAAATTTGGTGGCAATCGGCTGAACCATTTCAAAATCCTAATGCTGTTTACAGAGCCGTGCTTAGGGGGGTGGCAAACTGGGCGACCGCCCAGGGCCGCTAAAAATCTGTTAAATTCATGGATATCAAGTAGCCAAATAAACTTCCTGAGCTAAAACTGAAAACCGTGCATCAATAAGCATAGAACTTCGTAAATAAAACCCTTCAGAGCGGCCAAATATTCTCGGTACAGTGGGGTGGTCGCTCAGAGAGGTTTCACTGCATTTATATAAACACCCCGTATGTATATATACATAAGAACTAATGCGTATTTACGGCACTTAGATGGAACAAAAACAGAAAGACAAAACAAAACCACAAATACTTTATAACCCTTTCAGAAAAAGTGTTGAAAACAAACCTTTGTTATTCAGAAATTTACCAATTACGACACGTGTTTGCAAATCATAATAAAAACTGTGGAACCCGTTAGAAAACCAACTGGTTCTATATCTTGTTTAAAGGAATGAAAAAGAAAAGAAAAAAAAATCTCGCCAAGAGCTTACAAGGCCAAATCCATATCGGATCAGAGATGCAAAAAATAGATGTTAACATTTAGTTTGTCGTTTCCTGCAACGAAAGGGGTGTTTTCGAGTTAGGCAGCAGGCAGCATCTTATATTAATTCAAGCCTGACCGAAGAAAAAAAGACAAAATATCTCCCGATGACATTGACAAGCAAGATGTTATTTGCTTGTTCTCCGGGTCTCCAAGGTAACCTGGCTCACGGTGTATTGCCATAAAGTAAGATTTAAATCCAGATTATAGGAGGGTATCAGAGGCTTTTTTTTTTCTTGCTGCTCGCCTGCGTGGGAGATCAACAGGGATACAATTAGATAATTCGTATGGTAATTTCGCCCTTGGTCGTGAATATTTTTAATCTTTGGTTTTAATAGCTCAGTGCTTGACTTTGTTCGGGCTTTACATCCTAAAATTGGGCTAATTATGCTTATGCATTGTTGCTAATGTTAGTTAATACAGTATTAACCCTACAATGCATGTATTTAGGCAACTTCATGCATTGTATAGCAACTTCATTTAGACTTATTTATGCTAGGAAGAATATTTTCAAAGAAATTCAGCATGTAGTTTCCCAGAAAAATTATGAAAAACGGTCAAGTCCGAAAAAATAGAATGTCCAGCCGCCCATAGCTCTCATGCAACAAAACAAAGTAATATAGCCTAATTCTACTTTATTGAGTCCTATACTACTATTTTTTAATAGTTATGTATTTATTTTCATTTAGCAATAACCATTACAAGCATTCGGCAGAAACTTGTTCAGTGAACTGCTATGAATTCATGCTTATTTGCTAAAAAAAAAAAAAAAAAAAAAAAAAAAAAAAAAATACCGAACACAACATCACGTTGGAAGATTGGTTAAAGAGTGGGGCATTAAATGAAATTGTACGTTAAAAAGAAAAAAAAATATTCAGCCTTCAGCTGAAATTAGTTTCCCCTCCGCTAAAGAGGTTTTTTGACAGAACCTTTTAATTTGTATTGGCAGCCATGTACAGGATGTATTTGCATGTAAATCAAACGGGGAGAAACCAACCGTTCTTCCAGTTTTTCAGATTTGAGAGTTAAATATGCACACACGTACACCAAAAGTCGCCAAGCTTGGCGACTTTTGGCATAGTTCTTGAGGGAGGCACGTGACCGTGGTCGGACCATTACCTAACTTATGTGGTAGGACGGTATTGTGCTTGAAATGGATGAATGCCCCTAAAATTGCCATTGACCGTAATGTATTGGAAATCTTTTGAGTGTTCCTGTAGCAGAACTGTAAATGATAAAGACACTTTTTTAATGGAGAAATTCATTTTCTAACTCTTTACAGCATATATCACTCCTGCGTCGTTTGAAATAGCCCAAAACCTCTAAAAAACGCTTTGATGAATGTCGGCCCATAGAGCTTAATGTATTTCGAATCTGTTAGGCCATTCTGTTGATAAACTATCCAGTCGAATGGAACCGAAACGGGAGGTGCACAAATAGATGTTACAACAATCCTAAATATAAAGTTTCAACATTCTACGCCTAATAGTTTTTGAGATATGCGAGTTTAATGAATTTCGGCCCATTGAGCGTAATGTATTTCGAATGTTTTGGGCGATCCTGTAGATAAACTATCCAGTCGAATGGAACCAATAGGGGAGGTGCACAACTAGATGTTACAACTATCCAAAATATGAAGTTTCGACATTCTACGCCTAATAGTTTTTGCGTTAGGCGAGTTTAATGAATTTCGGCCCATAGAGCGTAATGTATTTCGAATCTTTTGGGCGGTCCTGTACATAAACTATACACTCGATTGCGACCAAAAGGGGAGGTGCACAACTAGATCATAGAACAATCCTAAATATCAAATCTCAACATTCTACGACCAATAGTTTTTGAGATATGCGAGTTACATACATACGTACGTACGTACGAACATACGTACGTACGTACAGACGGCATGGAAAAACTGACCACAATAGACTCTTTGAAAGTTACTTTGAAATTTTTCAAGTATCCATTATTCCAATCATGTGTCGGATCTTGGTGTGTTTCAAATTTCCGTGAGATCTGTAAGATTTTATTTACTATCAATTATCATCCACGACTTTTTTCGTCTGCCAAAAACTATTACCCTCTTTAGCGGAGGGTAAAAAAAAAAAAAAAAAAAAAAAAAAAAAAATGTTTACATTTTTAAGAACTACAATGTATTTCGATAAGGCCTTATATTTATTTTAAATGCATAATTTAGAAAAAAAGAACTGTAGCATTTTCTTTTTATTACGAAAAAATGAGAGTGTAGGTAATTGGCTACAGTATGCACTGTAGAGTTAATGAAATTTCGCTGTTGTATAGTAAAGCTGGGGAATAGTGACTGAGATATAATAATAATTATTATTATTATTATAACCCAGGGTGTCTTTAAAGATCGGGGGTCGCGCTGTCGATCGCCAACGTCGCAAATAGCGAAAATAAAATTAGTTTGGCGACATGAAATACCTTTTGGCGAAAATATTGGCGATTGAACTTCTGAATGGCTTCCGCCAAAATCAAATCTGGCGAATGGGTTGGCGAAAATTTGAAAAAAAAGCCAGGGCAACCCTTGAGTAAAATACATAAAAAGAAGCAGTTTTGTACAGCAATGATGGGTCGGGAATCTAAAATGCTGATGAAAAAACAGAAAATGCTCACGAAATGGGAAAAAAAGGTTTTTTTTTATTTACATAAAAATACAGTAAGTGCTCAAATGTGCCACCATCAACATCGATACAGCCCTGATAGCGTCTAACAACAAGTTTTCGACTTATCCTTTCGATAAGTCGAAAATGCGAGGTTTTTCCTGGACAGTTCCAGCAGTGTAAAAGTTTTGAAATGCTTTCTTCATCAGAGTCTCGTAGACGAGTACCTTGAGGTATCTCCATAAAAAATTTGATAATTGGTAAATCAAGCGAACGTGCCAATCAAAAAACTCGTTCACGTCATTCAATCCATCGAGAACCGTAGGTGGTATTGAGGTAATAACGCACATTATTGGGGAAATGGGTTGGAGCTCTGTCTTGCTGAAACCACTCAGCATTTTATTCAGACACAATGCTTCTTTGTATGTATTTTACCAAGGTAACAAAGTGCATTTTACCAAGGTAATCTTAAAGTTTGACCCATGAATTCAGGAACACCCTGAATGATAAAATCAAACCATTTTGTCGATATATCGATAGATTACTTGAGCGTGGGTTGGAGACTGGAAAACCGGTCATTTCGCACAGCACCATCTAGGAGTGCACAGCACCATCTAGCAGTATATGATGTCATTTCCGATGGCGGGAAGCTATGTAGCACGCAGATCTCAAGGTGGCCTGGATCCCCTATACTGCAAAATTTTTGAGGCACCCTTTCTGTGCATAATTTATGCAACTTAATTTATAAACAGTGTAATAAAATCTCCAAAACGCATTGTTGCACGCTAATCAGCTCAAAGCAAAAGCAAGCAAGGAAAAGGAAATCAATTTTCTTTTCTCCACCGTCTTCTTTTATAATTCTTTTTTTTTTCCTTTTTTAAGAAATATTAATCTTGATTACTGCTTTGTCTAATCACTATTGTTCGTACCCCTTTTTTGACAGATGACTGTTCTAACCCGCACTCCGTTTCTCAAGGTTTTCTGGAGATTACTTTTTTTTTCTTCTTTTTTCTTTCTTTTTCTTCTTTTTTTTTTTTAAAGATGAAAACAAATGAATCAACTCCGTATTTTCTGACAAACCACTGGAGGTCAGCATTCAAAATCAGCTAGTAGATAACTGAAAAGAAAAGAGAAAAGTACTTAGTGCTGTTTGTAATTTTCCGGCAGTGTGGATCGGAAATTCAATTTTTATATAAACTAGCTAATTCATTGTTTTAAAGCAAACTTATCTGCCTATAAGGAGGGGGGGATGCCTTGGGAGAAGGCTTTGTTAAGGGGTTGTAACAGGTATTCGCCTTAAATCTGGAGAAAATTGCCTAAAACTCCAGTTTATTAAATCGATAGTGCACGGTTGGCTGCCGTAGAGGCAAATTAAGTGAGAATAGTTTTTAAAAGAATCAAATTTCGTTAACCTACAAAAAATTCAGAAAGGAATAATTTCTTTATGAATTTGTTTATAATAGTGCTCGGTACAGTTCACTAAGTAAAATTGCTCAATAAACGCTTGAGGAAGGCAATGATGATTTCAGGACAATTTTAACACTGACAACGACCACCTTCACTGAATGTCAGTGCATTGGTTTCTTGATATTGATCTTTTTACTTGGTTTAAAGAAAGAGCATTTAATAGAGGGACGTTAAAATAATGTAGTTTTTTCGTATTTCGATATTTCGCCTAGCCTAGACTACTGAAGCTAATAATAATATGAAGTTTGGCATGTAACACATTTGCTGAATTAGATAGCATTTTTCAAAATTCTTAAACTGTGTGGGGGGGTCCAAAAATGTTCTTTTAACATATCATTCGTGATTTCAAACCAAAAAAGAGGTATATATAAAATATTTACTGCAAATTTCAGCACTCACGAATTCCTAAAAAACAATTTTAGGACATATTGTATATCGTCCTCCAAGAGGGGGTAGACGTTAAAAAAAAAGGGGGTGAGGGGATATCTTTCATGAACAAAAAATATATATGTAAAACTATATATCTATTTAAAATGTAACAAAGGTTAACCCTACGTTTTTGCAAGTCTTGTTTGTAATAAAAAAATTTTTTTGAAAGTTTGTTTGCTTGATGTTTGTTGTCTTGATGCCTACATGTACTATGTAAGGAAAGTATTGTAATGATGAAAAAATTCGAATTCGAGATTTTGGTGTATTGACACGTTTTGAGGTCTTCTGAATTCATTTATGCTATTTTTACGAGATGTATGTATGTATGTGTGTGTATGTGTGTGTGTGTGTGTGTGTATGTATGTTTGTGTATGTATGTGAGTGAACACGATAGCTCCTGAACAGGGCATGCGATTAAGCTCAAATTGGGTATATATGTTATAAACCACCGTCGCAAGACCGGTATTGATTTTGGTGTGTATAGGACTTACAGTTTTTCTACAGGGCTACGACAAAAATTTCTTTTACATTATGGCCTATGGAGGAAAATTCTGGAAAGTACGCTAGCGTTTAAACGGTACATTCGATTGAGCTCAAATTGGGTATACATGTTATAAACCACCATTGTAAGACCGGTATTGATTCTGATGTTTATAGGACTTATAGTTTTTCTACAGGGCTACGACAAAGATTTCTTTTACATTATGGCCTATGGGGAGAAATTCTTGAAAGTGCGCTAGCGTTTAAACGGTACATTCGATCGAGCTTCAATTTGGTATATATGTTTGAATTATTCATCGATTGAAACTTATTTAAATGCTTGGTAATGATCTTAATCGTAAGTGTTCGGAAAGTCGAGTGGAGTCTCTCCAGATTTTTTTTATGTTATAAGAAAAGACAACATTTTTTGGTCCTCCCAATACGTGTGAAAGTGTGAAAATTGAATACCAGCTTATTGTCTATTGTCTTCTCAACTGCAAAACCTGCTTCTCCTAGTAGCATATGAATAGAAGAGAGTGCACCGGGAAAAAAAAAAAAAAAAAAAACCTTTGAACTTTTCCTATAGATGTGCACACACTCAGGTCTGCAAATAAGGGAAGTGATTATCAATCAGTCCCTTTTACCATTTCAAATCATAATTCGAACCTCCCACCACGTAGAACGCCATAGCGAGTGTGAAGTTGCCATGAATCAAATCGGTTGGTAATTGGTAAGATACGTAATTAAGATCCCTCCCCCCCCCACTTCCCCTATTTCACACCTTGCGATGCATTGTGTTGCACTCTGCCATCCGGTGTGAGGAGGAACTAAATGGATTCGATTTCTGGGTTCACACACCACTGCTCACACGAGATGAAACTGAAACATGGCGTACTGCACAGATGGGCATCCATTTTGCTAGGTGATTCGTCACGCTTAATTAGAGATCATTTTACACACATTACCCCCCCCCTGTGTACAAAGGCGGTGTCACGTGACTTCGGTCAGTGTGCACCGGTGTGATTTGGTTGCAGGGAGGGGGTCAAAACCCGTTAACCCTTTAACGCACAATCATTTTCGCATTTATATAAAAGAACACAGCCGGCTGTGTCAAAAGGGACTTCAGCTCTGAAGCGTGTGAGGGGCTATTCCGCACAGCCGGCTGTGTCTAAAAAAGACCTTCAGCTCTGTAGCAGGCGATGGGCTATTTCGCACAGCCGGCTGTGTCTAAAAGAGGACTATAGCTCTGTAGCACGCGATGGGCAAGTTGATCGACCGCCATGTTGCTGGCAGTTAACTCGAGAGATGGCAACAGGCGTACTTTTTCGGTTTTGCGACCATTTAACCCTATCTTTTGCGACTAGCAGTTGAGAGCGTTGGAAAGAGGGAGTTTCCACCGCTCGTCAAAGGGTTAACCCTTGGAGCGCAAATCATTTTCACATCGATGTCGAAGGACTGAATACATTTCCCAAAGCTGAAAAAGTACAGCCGTTGCCATCGGTTAATAATATCTGCCCTTAGCGTGCGAAATCTTGGAATTTTTAAGTGCTCATGTAAAAAGAACTGCGAATGCGAAAAACCCCATTTTCAATAAAGTACATGGTACAGTACATAGGAGAAATAAACAGTGTGCCCGCTGAAATCCGTTGTCAAGCCAATAATTTCTGGACGGCAAAAGCTGTAGTCATAAAAGTGGAGTCTGGACATAGTAAAGTTACCGTGCCCTACGAAAGAAAACCGGTTATAGCGCCATCTGGCGGCTAAATCTTTAAGCACGCATTCTTATCTCAAAAATAGTACGAATTACGGGGAAAAAGTCAATTATGAAATTGTTCAGTATCACCCATTTATTAAGAAAATACATCTTGAGCACATTAAAAACTGAAGGCGTAAAAACTTATTATTGACGCTTTAGCCAACGTGCCACTAGCCTTATTGTACAACTTCTAGCGGGAATTGCAGACCAGCCTACAGTTGTGTATTGTTGATGATGGAAAAACTCTTTTATCATGAAGTATAAATGAGCTTACTCTCAAATAAGAGCAGCTCTGCAAAATTATGCCAAATGGGCGTTTTATGCCTTCCACCGTAGCATTTTTGTGCGAATTAATAAGCATTGTGTGCAAATTAAAATGGCTTTTCTTATTAAATGCGATGATGCGGAACAGCTTTGTAACTGTCTTTTTTTTCTGTATCTCGGATCATTTTTGATATAAGAACGCTAACTCCGAATAGAGCCGACAGATGGCGCTGTAAGTGGTTTCCTTGAGTAGCTCATGGCAACTTTGTTATACCCAGACCGCACTTTTATGACTATAACTATTGCCGTTCAACAACGGACCTGGATGAGCACACTGTATATAAATTTTACCACATATTTTTGAGCTAGGACGGACAGACAGACGAGCCGAAACAATGAACACTTTTCGGCTTTGTCGGAAAGCTGTTAATAAATAACTCCGATTTCATTAATCTGTCGCTAAGGAGATAAGGTTGATGTGAGACCTTTTGAATAATTTAGACAAAAGGCTCCAGTTTGCCGTTGGTGAAAAAGTCGGTGTGGTATTATTCTTCCGATGCAATGCAATAGAATTTCGTACTCATCATGGTGACCGTTTCCTGGTAGGTTCTACGCCTCGAATACAAAAGGCACTGATTTATTATAATCATTTCCGTTATTTTTTGGGGGGAGAGAATCCGTTCCTGAATGATGCAACGTGGGGGTGGTCCACAGACGTGTCTTGGACTGTGACCGACGGAGATCAGTGGAACAGAACACGGAGGAAGTCCGATTTCGTGAATAAGTAACTGTTGCTAGGAGATAAATAAAGGGTGCAAGAAACTCAAGTCGCTTTTTTTTAATGATTCTCAAGCGGAATTTGACTGCAAGTCTCGTTAACGGTGAAAGAAAGTGAAATGACTTTTTTTATGATTCTCAGGCGAAATTTGACTTCCAAGACTAGTTTTTTTGGTACTTTCCAAAGAAGTCGAAACTTATTTATGATATTCATGTGTAATTTGTCTGTTTATAGATTATTGTGTGTTTTTAAGTCAAGCCAGCACTAGTAGTATCTGCCTGCCTATTACACTGTTGAAAATATATCTATAAATTAACGGAAAAACGACTGGCAGCAAAGTTGCCAGAATGTCCGTTCTGTTTATTATTTTTCCTTTTCTGAACTTGTAACTTTCAGTTTTACCAAAACTGCGAAATAAAATACGTCGGCCATCGCTAGGATCGAACCCTGAGCCTACGGGTTGGGAGACGGTTGTTCTAACCACTAGACAATACACGACTGGTAGGGATGGACGCGAGACGAAAAATAAGCGTCTCGCGTCTCGCAAAATAGCCCAAAAGCTTGTCTCGTCCCGCAAATTTCCCTAAGGGTGATCTAAAGTTTATTTCAGTTTCCTTGCCGTAGAGGAATTTGTGGGTTTCATGATTTAAAATTTCAAATTCGAGCCAAAGTGTAGACCAGTTATTATTATTATCATAGTCAAATTATTGGATTAGCAAGAAATTAATTTCAATTTTTACGAATGTTTGCAATTAGTAAAAACATGCTATTTGTCATGTCGGTTTAGATTTCCATACAGATATGCTGCAAACAGTGAAAATCGGAAAAGAAATACATTGGCTGCTAAAAATATAAAAAAACACACCTTGATTTTTCGTTCTCAGTTTGAAATAATAATAATAATAACTCAAATTATTTTCTAGCCAGTCCTATACATTTATGAATGTGATTTGATATACTCTTTGTTATGAAGGGGAATTCTTTGTAAAAAAAAGTAATTAATTATAGTTTAATTTCTAATTACTCATGAGAATGCGTTTGGTGTCAATACTTTTTTCCATCTAAAATGTCCAACGAAAATCCATTTCTCAAAACTACTTGCAAAACTAACAAACCAAACTAAACACAGAAATTTACCGTTTTCACAAGAAATTTCCGAAAGTTGCAATCATTTTTCTTCGTTTAATGGAAAATTAACAATCAAAAATAACAATGACCGGAGAAAACAGTCGTTTTCCTGAAAATTAAGGCTGGAATTATCCTGAATTTTCAGATTGTTTTTAACAGTGCAGTTGCAATTTACGTCACCTCTGGAGAAAACCACCCAGAACAATAGAGTTAGATTGACAGCCGCAACGCTGGATTTCACACTTCAGGCATTTACCATATTCAGTGTTTTATCTAGTCGGCCTTGTTTCTTGTATGCGTGTTTGTATCGATCTATCGACTGCTATGAAATTATGCCATGTACTCTTCTGAAAAAGGCGTGTGGGGCATACTATAAGGGCATACTCTCCTACGAAGGCACTTGAAAGAATTCCAATACGTTAAGTTCTATTTGCAGTTATACTGTAAAATGTATTTCTGATAAGTGTACACGTTTTAGATAAAACGAGGTTGACTTATATTCTGGAGATAGGTGTATATAAAAACGCTCTCTGTCGAAAACAATGAAGCAAATTACTGCCTTTTTATAGGGCCAATCAAAGCATGTCTCATAGTTAAAGTTCTAAGGGTAATGGTACTTACTAGCAGAGATATTTACTAGCTTACTACAGAGATATTTACTAGCTTCAACCTACCCTCGCGATCTTTGAAAAAAAAAATGTGACAGTAGAGTTTCACATTCTGCGACCGTTCATGCTGTCAGTCCTTGGTCTTTCAATGTCACCAGCTTTGCACAGGAGCAAAATATGATGGTTCTCGCCACTAACAACGTACTGTTAAAAGGAATTGTTAGGCACCAATTAATGGATTCTATATTATCTGCAACATTTTCCATGGAGAAAAGCTTCTGCATGATTTTGCAAAATTGATCTGTTCACTTACCCAACTATGAAGCAAAAAATTTCTACGTGAAAAAGTTGCAGCTAATTCAGAACCATTTTACAGTGAAATGTCGGAAAAAAATTCTCTTAACATTGCAAGCCAGATGTATTAAAGTAACTCCGCACGAATTTAAGTCGAAACTAATTTAATGTCCTTTCATAAATCAAGAATGTCCCTCTAGAATAACCTGTATATACTAGTGATTCCCGAACTTTTAAACCAAAGTCATTCACTTTTTAGAAACGGAATATATAACGATCCTGCTTCGACGAATTGAATTTTTTCAGACTCTTGACTAGCACTAAAAAAACATTTAATCCTTTAACGCGCAGTGTTCCCGCTCTGGGAACATCAAACTCTGACGTCTTGACTGTTGCCAGTCGCGAAGAATAGATTTGACTTCTATAAAAATAGTTGCGGGTGACATAGCTCCACGAGAATCCTTTACTTTTTACCACGTCCTTTCCCGTCAAAAAATGGTCACGATTCTTTTTAACAGCACTGACATCGCCTGAAAAATGGAAGAATGCGAGAACAGCCGGATAGATTGCCCAATGCTGAAAAAAGGGCAGCCGTTGCCATCGCTCGACTTAACTACCAGCAAGATGGCGGATGATCTAGCACTGAAAACTTGACGCACTTGACGCAGCTGGCTGTGCTCGTGCACAGCCATCTGCGTCAAAAAAGGGGTCTCTAGATCTGTGGCAAGCGATGAACGTTTCGATCGTCCACCATCTTGCTGGTAGTTAAGTCGAGCGATGGCAACGGCTGCCCTTTTTTCAGCATTGGGAAAGGGTTGCGCCTCAAAGTGTTAAGAATGAGTTTTCCATTACATTTGTACTAAATGCAAATGAAGGAATTTCCAGTCTTGTTGCGACACCCACCAAAAATTGACTCGAGATCCACGATTAGGGAAATCCTACTGGAAACAAACAGCCGTTATCAAGATCAACTGGCGTCGATTAGTTTTCTTATGGGCGCGCTTCAGCATTTTAAAAGAAGAAAAGACAGAGTTAACCCCGTCTTTAAATCTCATGACCGACATATGACATGACAGATCACGATCTTAAACATAAATCTTCCCCTGTTGTATCCTTCTAGGATTCTTCGAAGCGCAGTCGATTTGTTTTCTGATTACGTCGTCCGGATTGAAAAACAGTCGCTGAAAGGTCTAATAAATTATTAAAAAGGCTCTTCTTGGAAGATACATGAGCACCGCAAGCGTTAACAAGCGTTAATAAACTGCTGATGACCGTAATGTCTTGCTTAGAAAGGGCACTGCGACATCTTAGCAACTGACCCGATTGTTTTTCATTGCTTAAAAAATACGATTGACTTCGTATTAACTATACTGTCAATGGTTGCTTTCATTTCTCTCAAGCAATTTTCAATAAGAATGTATAAATCAGTTCGATTGCACCGATCCTAAAGCACTTTCCAACACGGTTTTACGCTCCCATCGTATACGTCATCCCCTTCTCTGTTCATCGTTATTTCCCGGCATTCAATGCTGCGGTGCGGCGTTTGTGCTAGAGCGCATGCGCTGGACAACAGGTTAAAACCAATGAAGATCTAAAATCTGTCTCTTAGCTAAAATAATTCAAACGTTGTAAAATAACACACATAAAAGTTGCTTATGTGTGTCATTTAAGTTTCAATTGTTTTATCTTTTAACCCTTTGAGGCGCAACCCTTTCCCAATGCTGAAAAAAGGGCAGCCGTTGCCATCGCTTGACTTAACTATCAGCAAGCTGGCGGACGATGGAAACGTTCATCGCGTGCCACAGATCTAGAGACCCTTTTTTGACGACAGCTGGCGTAGTTAAGTCGAGCGATGGCAACAGCTGCCCCTCTTTCAGCATTGGGAAGTCTATCCAGCTGTTCTCGCATTCTTCCATTTTTCAGCAGATGTCAGTGCTGTTAAAAAGAATCGTGACATTTTTTTTACGGGAAATGACGTGCTAAAGTGGAAAGGATTCTCGTGGAGCTGTGTCACCCGCAACTAATTTTATAGAAATCAAATCTATTCTTCGTGACTGGCAACAGTCAAAACGTCAGAGTTGGGTGTTCCCAGAGCGGGAACACTGCGCGTTAAAGGGTTAAACGCCAGTTCTTTTCAGTACTTTTTTGTTGTCTGTCTCTTAGCATTTAGAGCGATATCGGCGAGAATACTTAAATCTGACCCTGCAAAATAGTCATAAATGCAGCATATACTATTTTCGAAGGCAAATCCCAAAATCCCCATATCTGTTCAGCGTTGCTTCCTGACATGAGTCTCTGAAGGCTGCGACCCCCGAGAGGTTAAAACCAATTAATACTTAAAATGTTTGTCTGTTATCGCTTAGAATGACATCTGCGAGAATAGTTCAGTTTGACCCTGTAAAAAAGCCATAAATGCTACATATACTATTTTCGATGGCAAGCATTATTTTATTAATCTAAAGAACATATAAGAGTTTTATTTTGTTTCAAATATATTTTTCAAAAACCAACTTACACAATGCCCACCCCATATATCGTAACGCATTGCAAGTCTTTTAGGTGCTACTCTGAAAGAATTAATAACAGTGCTATATACATAATTTTACATAGAATACATGCTACAGTACATAGCAATAGCATACATAAATTTTGTAGCAACCGATGCATACTTGCAATGCATTACAGACCGGACAGATAGACAAGCCAACCAAAATCATTTACACATTTCAATTTCGTTGTAAAGAATTAAAAGAGAGTCCTCTAAACGAGTTTACACGTTCATACTCGCCCTGCCATTGCACTAAGTATACACGTGTCCAGGAAAAGATAGTTTATAAACCTGTACATATCGATTTTAACAGAGCTGGTTTCTATACTAGAAGAGTTCTATTTAAATGGTTGCCATGGCAACTCGGAGTAGGAAGCTACCTATAATAACGTACCGTCTCCAGCTCATCGAAGAAGCTTCCAGCTTATATGTATGTATATAAATATGGATGTATGTATACATGTTTAAAGATTCGTCCTTTAAAATTTCATGTTACAGCTTGAGGTCAATGATCTGTTAAGTAAAGTCAACAGTGTTGTAATGTGATTATAATGGAAATTATAAAGTTAATGTATAAATTAACTTAGAGGAAGCAATTTTTTATGAGAAACTTGATCAATTTTTCATAATTCCTTTTATTGTTTTAATGCGTTATTTTAGTTTATGGCAAAACACAGACTAAACAAGAAGTTTTTTTCTTGTTTTGTGCATATGTGTTGGAGAGAAAAAGAACACTTTAAACCTTTAACGCGCAGTGTTCCCGCTCTGGGAGCACCAGACTCTGGGAACACCAAACTGACGTTTTGACTGTTGCCAGTCACGAAGAATAGATCTGATTTCTATAAAAATAGTTGGTGACATAGCTCCACGAGAATCCTTTACTTTTTAGCACGCCATTATCCGTAAAAAAAAAGTTGTCACGATTCTTTTTAACAGCACTGACATCTGCTGAAAAATGGAAGAATGCGAGAACAGCTGGATAGATTGCCCAATGCTGAAAAAAGAGCAGCCTTAAAAGAGCGCCATCGCTCGACTTAACTACCAGCAAGATGGCGGACGATCGAAACGAGATTCATCTCTGCCGCACTAATTACGTCATATTAGCTATTTGTGCGATTATTGCTTTTCGAGATTACAATTTAATATTATGTTTCCCTCGAGATTAAAATGAAGTATTTTCTTCTGCTGAACCAATGAGGTTTCGAGCATTTAAATTGGGCGTTCCAGTGTGGGAGACGAAGATGGACAGTGCAGCTTACGAACTTCTCTTTTTGCGAACGCTAGCGAATTTACGAACCAGCGAGTAATCCTGAATACTTTCACATAGACAATTTTAAGAACTATTTGAGTGGTCGACTGTATTTTAATGTGAGTGTTTAAAACACGCAAGATGTCGACAGTAATAAGCAGTCGACTGTATTAATATAAACAACAGGTGGCAGTAGTAGGATTTCTAGGATAATATGGATGAAAGCACAGTATACCGGTGTTAGTGAACATTTTGTGTATATTAAATTGAAAGTGTCATTTAAAAATCATCTTTTCAAAGGTCGCGTTACAACTAAGTAAAGGATAAGTAACCCTCCCTACGTTGCGGTAATACATCCCGCAATAGCTTCAACAGAAGATACCACACTGTAAAAAAAAATTCCAGGAACGTTCCTTGAAAATAATGGGCAGATGAGGTGCCCTAGAATTCCAAAGAACGTTACCTGAAAACAGTGGGAACTTTACTGAACAGCCCAGGAAAGTTCCACTGAAATGTATTGTTTTGCAATACATTTCAGTGTCCAGTAAAGTTCCGAGTATTTTCGTGAAACGTTCCTTAGAAAATTCTAGGATACCTCAACTTCCCATTATTTCCAAGGAACGTTCCTGGATTTTTTTTTTTTACAGTATAAGTCATTTTTAAGTGAATTGCTTGTTTTTTAAGCGAATCGTGAGGGCAATATTCATAGAAAAGCGGGTAAATAAAATGGTAAAATTTTCAAATGGAAATGTTTACTTTCTGTACGGTTTTCGAGTCTAACTTTTCCATTATTTCCAAGGATCGTTTCTGAATTTCGTACAGTGTATCAAGTATATATTTTTCTCTTTTGAGTGTATTTCTGCATTTTTTAACTTAAGGTAGCAGTGCCTGAGCAAAGACGTTTGTCCCTTAAAAAATTCAGATACAATGGGATAAAAAAAGGAATGTCTCCCTTTAGTACAGCAATTGGCAGTCAAACACGTTACAAACACACTCACACAGGGCAAATTACAGTCCTAACAATTCAAACAGACCAACATTCACCCGTTTTTGCCCATTACCCCGCACTGCGACCGAATTTAAGTGTGCAATCAGTCCTACTTATCTTCCAATTTTGTTTCTAAAACTTGCTGCCGGTCAATTGGTCAGTGATTTTCCGCTCGGACGACTGCTTCGCCTTTTTTTGCCTGCTAGCCACCGAAAAACGCTGTAGCAGCGTCGCGGCAATTTGCAACGAAACACGATGGGTGCTACGTGAACGTGCTGGCAAATTCAGGTGTACTTGTAGAAAAAAATTGCTGATAGTGATTTTTTTTTTTGGATGGTTCATTAACATATATGGTGAGCAAATTTTCTGAGTGTGTGAAAATATAAGGCTTGAGAATCAGCCTTTCCGAAATTGGTCGATATATTTTTCTTTAAAGGGTGTTGACCTCTTTATAGCTTCGTGTTGTAACATAGTTGCAAGGGACTTCGATATTTCTACATGAAATTTGAATTTGACGCTTGGTCAGAGCTAACTGACGTTGAACCCGCCTAATAGAATAGCCGATTAGGCAAGAAAATTTATTCTGATAAGAGGGATATTCCATTATCCGGATTACATCGACTAATAATTGTTGTTTGGTACATGGAAAATTTATTCTAATAAGCGGGATATTCCATTACCCGGTATCACATCGACTAATTAGTACTGTTTGGTACATTGAAAATTTATTCTAATAAGCGGGATATTCCATTATCCGATATCACATCGACTAATTATTGTGGTTTGGTACAATTAAAACGTATTCTAATAAGCGGGATATCCATTATCCGGGATCACATCGAGTAATTTTTGTGGTTTGGTACGTTGAAAATTTATTCTAATAAGCGGGATAGTCCATTATCTGGGATCACGTCGACTAATTATTGTGGCTTGGTACATTGAAAATTTATTACAATAAGCGGGATATTTATTCCTTTAACCAATATTTCATTAAGCGGTTTTGACTGCATAAATTAAATTGATATTTCCATGTGTCTATAAATTAAAAATAATTAAAATATTTAATTTTGGGATTCTAAAAGAAATAATGCAGATAGTCTAATTCCTTACTTTAAAGAGTGATTTTTTTTAATTCACAAATAATGTACACTTAATTAAATTATAAATTCTGCTTTTCTCCTATATACAAAGGATGCAGGTTTAAACTATCCTCATTATAAAGTCTGCATTATTCTCATGCACAAATAATGTAAACTTTATTACATTATAAAGTCTGAATTTTCCCCTTGCACAAATGTGATGCGCACTTTATTGCCCCTCATTATAAAGTCTGTATTGTTACTGAATGTTTTATTTCTTTACGCAGTAGTAATTCATTAGGTTTTCAAACTGCATTATAGTTACATTTGGCAACTAATAACTGCGGACCGTCCAGGATAATCATTCTTAATTTCTGATACACTAACTTTAATACTGAACTAATTACGGATAGTAAATCATTTATGACATATTTCAAATTCATGGGTTAAAATAAAACAATTTTTTGAGAACATTAAAAATATCGGTAATGAAGTAAAATGAATAAAAAATAAAACGTAACAATACTCCAATATGCTTAAATGTCAGTTTTAATTTAGTCAGCTTATATTACTCTCATGTTTTTACAAAACTATTATTATTTTTTAAAATTCAGCTTATAAATCTTTTGCTACTATTTTTCTGGTGAAAATTAAATAAATAAAGTAAGTACTTTAATAAATCAGTGAGAACACAAATTTCGATAATAAGCTGGTCAAAAAACCAGCCAATAGAGATGGTGGTTTCGATGGGACGGGTGTATCTTATTACCTTTGTCCCATGGGGTGATTTGAAATCCCGCGAGGGACATATATGTCCCACTGGCAGTGAAAGAATTAATTAAATGCTCAAACATTAACATTCAGTCATTGACATGAAAACAATTTATTCATATTTATAGGGTTTAAATGTCTCCAGATTACTGAATCTTATTCTACTTTCCTTTTTTATTAGCTTCAGAATTCAATGTCTTATTAATAATTTATCTGTCAATAGCACGTAGACTTTTTTAACATGCTCTAATGCAGCTCGTACAGTGTATAAATATATTAATAATTTATCTGTCAATAGCATGTAGACTTTTTTACATGCTCTAATGCAGCTCGTACAGTAGATAAATATATTTAACAAATCATGCATAACGCTTTCTTCACAAACTGGATTGAAAAATGTTGATAGTTTAGGAACTTTTGAATTTTTATAAGATTTCTGAAAAAAAAACACGCAAAAATAAATAAAATAAATTTAATTTATTAACATAATCGTAAAAGTAAATAAAACACGCAAACGGCTGATCAATGTTTTCCCAGCAGAAAAACGTGGAGCTTTACTTCACCGGCAATGTCGTTTTACAGTGAGTGTGATTATATGGCAGGGAAACTAACATTCTGGTAGAGATAAATAAACGCATTGAATTGCCGGAATCATCTTATTAAGGCAAATCACTTCTTTCTTTTTCTTTTTTTTAATTAGTTGTGGGGCACTTAACAAAGCTTAGCAGGTATGATTTTAAAATACTACGCATATGTTTACAAATAAAATATTAAGCATTCGACGAAATTTTAAAATTGCTTTTGCGTTTTAAAATAATTTAATTATAAAGCAGCTGCAGAATAATAGACACTTTTAGTATCGTAACCTGGAGTACCTGACAAGAGCTATTTTGTTTAATAAAATCTTTTATTATAATATTTATTGAATCCTTTTGGTGTAAACGTGATTTCTCTTACAAAACTGTAGAACTACGAAGTGTATAGAAGCCATACGAAATGTCATCAAGTACTAAAAAGTTTTACCCTCTATTTTTTGTTTTATGCACTTAATTACACTGCTGGCCATCGTAAATGCAACACCCTGAAGGAAGCATGCAAATAATATGAAATTTACAACATGCATTAGCTGAGGTGAGATATGCAAATGATTAGAATTTCAGCGCAGACGCACATCAAGCGCGCCTGTGGCGCCACCTCAAAGCGCTATTTAAGGCTTGGAGATTTCGACGGTTTCAAGTACAGCAATTGTGTTTTTCTTGCTTTTTTTTCAAAAAAAACGATAAATTATGCCTCGTAGGAAACAACGATCATCTTTTGATCAAGTATCCGAGTTTGACAGAGGAAGGATAGTGGCATACCGAGATTGTGGGTTATCTTTCAGGGAAATCGGTCGTCGTATTGGACGAAACCAAACAACTGTGATGCGGATATGTGATCGTTGGGTGCAGGAGGGTACGACGGACAGACGTGATCGACCGCATCGACTTCAGTGCACCACGTCACGTGATGACAGGCAGATTGTACGCATGGCAGTGACGGACCGCTCAGTCACATCACGAACCATATCACAGCAGATTCAGTCTGTAACGCATCATCCAGTGTCTGCGCGTACCATTCGACGTCGTTTACAGCAGAATGGTCTGTCCGCAAGACGTCCGTTGCTTTGTCTACCTCTGACGCGGAACCACAGACGTCTCCGCCGCCAATGGTGCGATGAAAGAAGGATGTGGACGACAGAATGGAATGAAATTCTCTTTACTGACGAGTCACGCTTCTGTATGCAACACCACGACGGTCGGATTCGAGTCTGGAGACACCGTGGAGAGAGGATGCTGAACAGCTGCATTATGCACCGTCACACTGGTCCTGCACCGGGTATTATGGTATGGGGCGGTATCGGATATCTCTCTCGCACTCCTCTAGTACGCATTGCCGGTACTTTAACCAGCCAGCGCTACATCTCCGAGGTGTTGGAGCCAGTTGTCCTTTCTTACCTTCAGGGCTTGCCAACAGCCATATTTCAGCAGGATAATGCACGGCCACACGTGGCACGCATTGTCCAAGGGTTCTTCGTCAATCACCAGATTGAATTGCTTCCCTGGCCGGCGCGCTCTCCGGATCTTTCGCCGATAGAAAACATGTGGTCCATGGTTGCTCAACGACTGACCCAGAGTTCATCCCCAGCTGTCACACCAGATCAACTTTGGCAACGTGTGGAAGCTGCTTGGTCTGCTGTACCCCAAGAACACATTCAAAGTCTCTTTGAATCAATGCCGAGGCGTGTGGCAGCTGTGATCTCCAACAACGGCGGCTACTCTGGGTACTGATTTTGGCAGGAACCACGCTTCATAGAATGCTGTAAATTTAATCATTTGTTACTTGGTCAACATGTTATCTACACAATAAATTTTGTTGTGATATCTCTTGTTTTTCTTGGTGTTGCAATTTGGGTGGCCAGCAGTGTATATATATTTTATTCTGGAAATACTAAAGATAATGTAGGATAAACAAAAATGAAATCTTTTATCGATGCAACCAACGTTTTTTTAATTATATTTTGTAACTATAGAACTATCATAATTTGGCAACACACTGAAATTTTTTAATGTAGCAATTCTCCATGTATTAAAAAAAATCTTCTTTAGATACATGATATGCAAAATATTTAAAATAAAGCGATATGGCATCTTCAAATACGCTCCAGTTATTTAAAGGGATTTCACTGTATTTTCAGTCCGTGTAAATAATTAAAAATATAATGCAATTGATCTATGAAGTTGTGTTTTATTGAAAATGTTGCCTGTACGACTAATTAGACATACAGGTATATTTACAAATAAATAAAATCTCAATTAAAAACATTTTCCTTGGAAGCGCTAACTGACACTGACAGCGCTAATTAAATTTTATTAAATTAGTCAGATTAATTAATTTTAATGCACTTGTTTACATATTTTAAATTTACCAAATAAGGACATTCATTTTTGAAAAACTTATTTTTTGTTTATTTAACAGTTACGCAGACTTTTTGCAAGATTTTATAAGATAGTTTAAAGCTGATATCTAAGAATATAACGTAATATTACTTCCTGTAATGCGCATATAAGTTTGGTTTTAAATTTTTAATTTCACTCTGAAGAGTCTTAAGCATTCAAATGTATAATGATATGGATTTTTGTGTTTTCGAGTAAAAAGTAGTTATTTTCCAGTTACATTATTATTTTTTTACGTATGAAAATTCTGTAGATACTTATGCGATATGTTTTAAAAACTTTAACAGTGTAAATAAAGTTTACAGTAAGATTTCCACGCTTTAGGTCACTGTATGTGCTTAAAATTATGGAATTAGTTGAAATAAAAATATTTTTCATTTAGTTATAACATTCTTTTCATACTATAATTTTTGTGAAAAACTATTTTATTTTTGAAAAATCGTTAATTAGCTTTCTTTAAATTTAACATTTAGAATAAAGATAAGTAGAATTTATTTTTTGTAAAAAAGACCAGTTTAAACGTACAAAAAACGGATCAGTAAAACCGCAAAAGTCATGATTTTTGTAAATTCAATAAAATAAAGATTTTTTAATGTACCTTTTAAATAAATATTAATACAGTGAAATAATTATACACTTTGAAGCCTAAAAATCTTAATAAAACCATAAATGTCCTTGAAAATCCACGAATTCGTGTGTTGTTAAGTTCTTATCGATTCCTCTACGGTTGTAATGTAAGTGGTTTCTTAAATGAGCCACTGAAATATATTCCTACTAGAAACTAATTTTTTTTTTCATTATTATTTTTGCAATTATAAATTCATTACAAAAGAGTTATCCTTTGTCCTATTTTATAATATTGCATATACCGTGTATGATGTAGATAACATATAAATTTTTCGTTTAAATTTCAACCCATTTTAAAATAATTACTTTGTCCCTGTATATTTACTTTTTTAACTATTATCTTTCATAGATAATAGTCTTTTCATTTTAGACTATACGTAGTCATTCATATGGATGTCATTTAAATATCATTTCCAGATCTGATTACTAAGCAAAATTTCAATATATTACCTTAAACTAGTTTTTACATTATGATTGCCAGTATTACTATCAACTTTCAATCATTGCAAATGGCATTTTCACTATTTCAATTTGCTATTGTCTTTCCGTTGTGCCTAAATTACCATTTAAATTCACCCTTTTACCATCTGCTCATTGCGAAACTGTTTTCAATTGAAAATTGAAAATTCGTAATTAATGCGCTGGGACCAGTTATTGGTGCATATCTTTTCATTCAAGTTCTGCAACTAATTATAAAAGGCATTGGATTTGGAATTTTTTTTTTTTTTTTTTTGAAACGAGGACGGATGTCTTATTGCACAATGGGCAAACTCACACACCCGAAATTTTATTAAAGGTATAAAAAAAATAGTTTGTATGAACACACGTAATACGTAAAAGAATCTGTAGGTACGTTTTGGCTGATACAAAGTATTATAAACCTACATAAAACTTTTTTAAAAGAAAAGTAAAAATGAATTATTACTTTTTCAAATAAAGCTAACAGTAATATTTTAGAAATTACTAAATCATTCTTAATTATAATATAATATAATATAATAAAAATTCATGTTACATTATCATACCTGATAATCATTAATTATTATTTTTTTTTCGTATGTAAAATGATTAGTCAGAGCCTTATTATCGCATTGGAAAATCGGGACATTGCCCAGGGCCCCGACTCAAAAGACCCCCCCCCCTGATTTCAAGTTTTGTTCTGAAATATTCTTTTTTATATCAAAATTTTATGAAAAATAAGACACACTTCATAGGTGGGGGCCCCCAAATTCATCAATGCCCGGGGACCCTGTTGTTCATTATCAGGCCCTGTAATTAGTTACTATTTTGCTTATTATTAATTTCTATTTGCATTATATATTTTTTAAATTATTATTTATTTTAAAAAATAACATCAATTACTTTTTTAATATTAACTTTGAGTATTTTAATACCGAAATTCTGTGTCCAAGACGTACTCATAAAAACCTGGATCACTGGCATTGTAATAGCAGCGTTCGACAAATTCTCACTACTTTTGGAATAACCTAAAGGCACTGAAATTCCTACACACCAATAAATCTTCGACACAGAGAAATAAAATTATACATTAACATATTTTCCCACTTACATATTTCGCCGGTCACTCACTGAATCACCATAAAAAAGACACAGGAAGTCCAATTTCCCACAATTTTCACTCTCTGTTCCTCCAAACGCTTCAAGCGATATTCCCATTTGAAATGGTCAATGGTCATGCATTAAAAAAAAAGATTTCCTACAGGAACTGGCAACGCAAGAAAAGACGTCAAACATTTTTTCTTATTGAAAACAAAACAAAAAAAAAAAAAGCCTAATCAATTACATTTAAATTTTATGAAGTTTTCAAACAGCTTATTTTGCCATGCTAATGGGCACAAGGGCCGTGTTTACTGTGGCTACACACGTGTTTAAAATCGAATAAGCTAACCATGTAATAACTTAATAGTACTCGATTAGTTTAGAAAAACTAGTCTGCTTTGTTCCCTGGAGGTACACACACCGCTTGCTCGAAGGCTGATTATGAAGGATTATCTTGTCCGGTGTTCGATTAAATTCCTGCTCTTTTTTTTCCCCCTCTCTGGACAATTTTTGGGTTTCAGGGCAATCATAATAACCAGTTTGCATATTTTAAGAAGAGGTTCGATGTAGTACATTGCTTGCCTTGCTTTTGTAGAACAGCAACGTGAACTTTATCTTTACTTTTATTTTGCAAGCAGATGATTGCAAGACTAAGTTGGTTGGTTGGTGTTTAATGGCACTAGATGATTGCAAGACTAAATTTCTGCTTTTGTTTCCGTATTGTTATTATTGTCATACATCCGCGGGTTCAGTTTAATCTGAATGCGCCTTCCTTAACCCTTTGTGGCGCAACCCTTTCATGTCGATGCGGAAGGACAATTTGATGTACTGCCTAACGTTGAAAACGTGCAACAGTTTCCGTCGCTTGATTGGAATATCGGCAACATAGTGGTAGTTAAATGAAGCGATGGCAACGGCTTCTGTTATTCCTCGTTGAGGCCTTTAAAGCAGTCTATCCAGTTGCTGTTCTCTGTCGATGGATTTTCATCGTCACATTCTACAGTTCTCGGTATATGCCAGCACTGATGAAAACAATTTTGACATGAATTTTACAAATAATTGACAGTTTTATTATTGAAAACTGTGTGCTAAAAAGTAAAGTATCCTGATCTAATCATGCCGACCTTAAATAATGAAGTCAAATTTGACTATTGCTTGACCATTTTTGCAACAGGCAGTCAAAATTTCAGCGTTTTGCGTTCTCAATGCTTGGGCAATTCCTGTTCAAAGGTTAAATCGGTGTCTAAAAGAATGCTGGCCTTATTCATCAAACACTTGACACTTAGATTAATATTAAAACGCGTGTTAAAGTCACCGGTAAGATATCTTAACGATGGCTTTAGCACGTGAGTTTGGATTAGTTTGCTTGTCAAGTTTTAGTATATATATATATATAAATAAGGCAGTTAATGGTTTTGATTTTGAATTAGAAATATTTATCCCATTAAGTACAGTAGAGTCTTAATGGGTTAATAATCTGAGAATTGCTAAAATCTTACGAATATTTGACAAAAAGTCTGTACATTTAATATTATTAAAATATATAGCTAATTTCATTGTATAATAAATGGTTATATAAAGCTTCAACGTTTGGTACATGTAAAGTTCTTTGGGAAAGCAGGAATCTGCAGTACTTACATGCATCGTTTAGGAAAAGTTAATTGAAATTTACGATTGAAAACTAAGGATTAATACTTAATGGTAATTAACGATTCGCGATTCAACGTTTTTAGTCAGGAATCACGATAAATGATATCGTTAGTCGTGATTACTGACTAAAACTTTTTAGTCGTCAATTTTTAATTGCGATTAAATATAAATCGTTAATTTTAGATTGCTAAGAACTTTTTCTCAAAGCTAGATTGTTGAGAAAAAATATTAATCGACAATCATCAATTATTAATTGTATCGCCAATTTCAAATCATTCAGATTTTTTTCCTCAATAACAGATTGTTCAGAAAAAATATTAATAAAAAATCGTCAATTATTAATCAACAATCTTAAATCGTTATTAAATAGACAGTTCATAGAGAAATGGTGAATCCAGGGGCGTAGCCGAAATTTTTGGATTAGTGATGAAATTCCGTCTATTTATACACATATAAGTTCATATCCCCCCCCTATTCGAAAAAGTTTCCTGGCTACGCACCTGGGTGAATCATTCTGAGTCAAAAATCAGGCACCACAAATCGCTCACAATAAAAAAATAATAATAATGATAAAGAAAAAGGAAGAAAAGAAAAGAAAAATCCTTCAAAATCACTCTTGATTAATCATTCTATCTTTTTTTCCATCCTTAATTCTATTATCTACTTCACGCCCTTCTTAACAATATCCGGACAAATGGACAGATCACGAGGGTTTACAACTTCCAAGTCCATTGAAAATGCCCCACAGCGTTAACTCCTTCTGTTTGCCGCACTCACTAAAGCATTACTTATGACAAAAGCTCGAATAATGGACACTGCACATATACCTTAGTCAAAGAAACAGAAAAAGTACAGGGAAGGGGGGGGGGTAACTGAAAGGAAGAAAATAACGTAATAATAACGATGGAAGAAGAAAGGGGAGGAGGGGGGACTGCAAAGATTAACTGCCAAGGGATCTAATCATTCCGCAAAAGTTGCTCATTAATTTCAGATCACGTTCGTTCGTGCCCATTAGGGGCTTTTCGATATTGAATGACGAACTTTCTTTTTTTTTTGCTCGGAAAAGAACACATGCCCCCAGGGCGCGGCGCGGTTCGTCAAGGATTATGAAATATGGAAGAGTGCTCTGCAGTTGTTAGTTCTCACAATAAGAACGGGTACATAGTGGTGTACATTCACAAGGAGTAAGCTAAAAAGTTGGTTCTTCCTTTTTTTTTTTTTTTTTTTTTCGTCGTCAGATAGAAATTGGAAAAAGCAAACGATTTTTTTTAAATTTGAAAAAGATATCGATTTAAAAAAAAAATAACTGCAAGTAAGCTGTTTCGAACGTACTTAGTACTTCAAAAAAAATTATGTCTTTAAACTGTCACAGACTGCCATGTATTGGAATTCTTTTGAGAGCTTCTGTAGGAGAACTACAAATGCAATATATACTATTTTGGATTGAGAGTATTATTTTGTAATGTTTAATAACATATATCAGTTTGTTTTACTTGAAATGGACGAACGCCTCTATGAAATACACGTTCTACTTTGACTGCCCATAGAGCGTGATGTATTAGAATTCTCTTAGGTGGCCCATTAAAAGAACTATACAACACACGCAGTAGCGTAGTCAGAAATTTTTCATGGGGGTGTTACGACTACTTCAACTCATATATATGTATCGGTGTGTGTGTTAAGGGAGTGAAGAATATACATTTTGTATGGCAAAAAATTCCTCATGGGGGGCGGGGGTTATGACCCCCCTAACCCTCTTGGCTACGCCCTTGAACACACACCAACACCATTTTATGTAGTGTACGTGTTACAGAACATAGAAATAACATACATAAAGTTCATAGTGACTGATGCCTATTTACAGCAATTAGAGCACGTATGGACAGACAGCAAACCAAAATCATAAACAATTTTTAAATTTGCTGAAAAGTGTTTTAAAAAATCGCCTCCCCCTCCCCCCAAAAAGAGTTTTTTTCTAACCCTGCATGTTCGATTCTAGGTTTTAGCTTTAGAGGTAAAAATTACGCAGTGTGTTCATTAAAGAGTCCATATAGTTAAAAGATCTTAAAACTAATACGCCAACTGGAGATGATATTTGAAAATTTTTGTTTACAGTAAAACAGCTTCCTATATTTTCATTAAATGATTCACTCAAACTTTCAAATTGAAACAATTAAACTAATCAAATTTTCACAACATTAATGGTATGAGTCAACTTGACTAATTTAAAAAATAAAAAATAAATATTATCTTTTCAAAAAAATGAAAGAAAGAAAGAAGCGGATGTTGGTTTACAAATATCATAAACAAGTAACAAAAAAAAATTAATTGCAATTTAAAATAAATAGGTCTTATCATTCCAAATAAGGAGTAAAAACAAACACATGTATAATCAACTTCCCTAAGTTTAATGTTTAAACGTAAAAACCAAATTACTTCCTCAATTTTCATCTCTTTCATTTTGAAAAAGAAATGTAACAGAGTGTGCATTAAATAAATTTCTTTTCGTTGCATAAGAATTGTGGATGAGTCATATCATTTTCGACAAGAAAGGCGTAGCACTGCTGAAACAAACTGGAAACACATTATTGAATAAACTAAAACTTGTGCTCAATCAGCAGAAAGACAGAACTCTGCGGTTTTGTTGCTAAATTTCAGGCGTTCTTTGTGGTTAAAATAGGGATACCGCAATCAGGCGCCTAGCGAGGAAAATTTTTCGGGGGGGGGGGATATGCGCCTGGAAAATATTTCGGGGGGGGATATGCGCCTGGAAAATATTTCGGGGGGGGATATGAACTTATATGTATATAAATAGACGGAATTTCACCACTAATCCAAACATTTCGGGGGGGGGGGGATATATCCCGATATCCACCCCCTGGCTGCGCCCCTGACCGCAATACCGCAATACCGAATCATTTAAGCAAAACCGGTATTTTCGGTATTGGCTCCAGACCAATACCGATAATCCGGTATTTTCGATATTTCCGGGATTAAGCTAAAGTTAGCAAATTTAGTATAATAAAGTTAGTTTGCGGAGGAATAGTAAGTAGGTACCTAACCTAAATGAATTTATCTTCTAAATAAAACAAAATATTCATTGACACAAGGTTTATTATTTGATATGTTGGTAATCAATCAGTTAGTTCTTAGCAATAATTTACTAATACTAAATGCCCGTTTATTCCTTTATTAAAATAATAGGTTAACTAGTTCAAATACTTTAATTAAATGTAGTGTTTGACTAGGAAGTAGGATTCCTACTAGGAATCAGTTCTAAAAATAAATGTTTATCAAACTTAAACATCTGACAACAGTCGCAACATAAACAAAACGAACCAAAAAAAAAAAAAAAATGCACTTCTAATTAATTCTCATAAAACATAAAATTAATAAATTCTCATGAAACATAAAATTAATAAATCCTCATAAAACATAAAATTAACTCTTAGTATGGTTTACTAATCATCAAATAATTCATGTCAAATAATCAAGTTTTTTATTTATTTTACTAAAACCGAAAATACCGAATATCCCGGTTTTTGCGAAATGAATACCGGTATTAATTAGACCTAAATTTGGCCCGGTATTCCGATATTTTTGAAATTCGGTATCCCGGTTTGCGACCCCTAGGTGAAAATAAAGAGCATAAAAGTAAAAGTTATTCCTCCATTTCTGGGGAATGTCCAGTCTTAAAAGGGGAAAGTTATATAAAATAAATGGTTTAGTTGCAAATTAGAAATAAATTTATTATGATTTTTGATTTTAAATGCTCAATCACGCTTTCCGATTTTCAAAAGTCGCTTCATGGCACTTAACTGCATTGTTTGTAAAGGAACATTATGATTTTGTTTTTCAGTCCAGGTCAAAATTTGATTCATTGAACAAGAAAGGCAAATCATTCCAAACGCATTGATTGTAAAACACTTTCCTCCACTGTCTTTTTTCCCCGCCAAATTTAACCCTTTTACGCGCAGTGTTCTGGGAACACCAAACTCCGACATTTCGACTGTTGCCAGTCATGAATGATTTCTATAAAAATAGTTGCGGGTGACTTGGCTGTGCCGCACAGCCAGCTGTTGTCAAAAAGGGGTCTCTAGATCTGTGGCACGCGGTGAACGTTTCGATCGTCTGCCATCTTGCTGGCAGTTAAGTCGAGCGATGGCAACGGCTGCCCTTTTTCCAGCATTGGAAAAGGGTTGCGCCTCAAAGGGTTAACAATTTCTTTCTCACATTGAAACGTAACAAACCCAAAAGTGCACATACAGAGAACAACTTTTTTTTTTTTTTTCTCTTTCTAAAATTCACAAAGATCAAAAAATCATTTATGTAAATTTTTTAAACCCGTCCGTATAGCATAATGAGAAATTTTGGGTCAGGAGGTCTGTGTCTGCGAATACAACACCGTTTTCCTTTCTGATCAGAAAATGTTTTTAACTGCCTTTTCAGAGGAAACAAAAACCCCAAAAAACATATATGTGTCATTATGTAGGAGCCGCTAATGATACGTTAGCAATCTTTTTTTTTTTTTTTTTTTTTTTTTTTTCGAGAGATTCGGTTCCTTTCAGCTATAATTCAGCCCTTCTTCTGAAAAGACGACTTTGAAAAGCCTAAATGGAAGAGCAGAGGAAAAACCAGTCGAAGTTACGTTATGTTAAGGCGAAAGAGGTGTTGAACTTCTTTTTTTATGAACTTAGCGGAGGAGTATATGATTTACTTTTCAAAAGTGTTTGTGTAATGTAAATGGATGGTGACAGGCTATCAAGATTGCTTTTTTATTCGTGACTCTAAATAAGAATTATATAGTATGTATTTGTTTATTTAGAGCATCGTGCTGATGCATTCTGTCCACAAATGAAAGGTCTTTAATTTGCTTTTTCACCCCAAAAGATTTATTAAACTCTCTTTTAAGAACAGTGTCTTTGTCTGACGCGGACTTTTAAGTATCTCTCAAACGATGTATTAAAACATAGTATGGATGTATTTTCTAAACATAGTCCTTGTCCTACATAAACTACAGTCGAACCTCGATTTAACGTACCTTGATTTAACGAATTCTCGAATTAACGAATATTTATTTGTCCCGGCGAGAAGGGTGCTAAAATGCTGTGATTTAACGAATTTTTAGCTTTGATTTAACCCTTTAAGGCGCAGTGATCCCGGTCTGGGAACACCCAACTCTAACGTTTTCACTGTTGCCAGTCACGAAGAATAGATTGTATTTCTATAAAAATAGTTGCGGGTGGCATAGCTCCACGAGAATTCTTTACTTTTTAGCTCGTCCTTTCCCGTAAAAAGTAGTCGCGATTCTTTTGAGCAGCACTGGCATCTGCCGAAAAATGGAAGAACGCGAGAACAGCTGTATAGATTGCCCAATGCTGGAAAAAGGGCAGCCGTTGCCATCGCTCGACTTAACTACCAGCAAGATGGCGGACGATCGAAACGTTCATCGCGTGCCACAGATCTAGAGACCCTTTTTTGACGCAGCTGGCTGTGCGCGAGCACAGCCGGCTGTCGTCAAAAAGGGGTCTCTAGATCTGTGGCACGCGATGAACGTTTCGATCGTCCGCAATCTTGCTGGTAGTTAAGTCGAGCGATGGCAACGGCTGCCCTTTTTCCAGCATTGGGAAAGGGTTGCGCCTCAAAGGGTTAACGAACAACAATCGCCTAAATAAAATTCGGACATACAGCTAAAACTTTGAATTTTTCGTACAGAAAATTTTGAATCTTTCACACCCTAATCCAAGTGTGTGATACAATAATTATTTTCTTATTTCTCCAAACGAAGCAAGTGCATACGAAGACAGAGATACAGAAACAGTCATTTACAATTACGCCGTGGATAACCATGATCAAGTGGCTGGATGGGACGATGTTCCTAGTAACGGAAATTTTCACAGAATATGTGTCTTGCGATACACAGCTAAGTACCTGCGATAGTGAACAGAAAGAGAATGAAGATTCTGAAAGCAGCGAAGATGACGAAGAAACGTAAATTGAATTAAAAAGAGAAGCAGTTTGCAGCTTGAACGCTTTAAAAAAAAATCTGGAGTGACTCCACTCGACTTTCTGAACACTTACGATTAAGATCATTACCAAGCACTTAAATAAATTTTAATCGATGAATAATTCAAACATATATACCAAATTGAAACTCAATCGAATGCACCGTTTAAACGCTTGCGCACTTTCAAGAATTTCTCCTCATATGCCATTATGCCATAACATAAAAGAAAGTTTTGTCGTAGCCCTTTAAGAGAACTATAAGTCCTATACACACCAAAATCAATACCGGTCTTAGGATGGTGGTTTATAACATGTATACCGAATTTGAGCTCAATCGAATGTATCGTTTAAACGCTAGCGCACTTTCAAGAAATTCCCCCCATAGGCCATAATGTAAAAGAAATCTTTGTCGTAGCCCTGTAGAAAAGCTATAAGTCCTATACACACCGAAATCAATACCGGTCTTGCAACGGTGGTTTATAACATTTATACCCAATTTGAGCTCAATCGAATCGACCGTTTAAACGCTAGCGCACTTTCAAGAAATTCCCCCCATAGGCCATAATGTAAAAGATTCTTTGTCGTAGCCCTGTAGAAAAACTATAAGTCCTATACACACCAAAATCAATACCGGTCTTGCGACGGTGGTTTATGACATATATATCCAATTTGAGCTCAATCGAATGCTCCGTTCAGGAGCTATCGTGTTCACTCACATACACACAAACACACATACACACACACACACACATACATCTCGTAAAAATAGCATAAATGGATTCAGAAGCCCTCAAAACGTGTAAAAACACCAAAATCTCGAAGTCGAATTTTTTCAGGATTACAATACTATCCTTACATGGTACATGTTCGGAAAGTAAAAATTATTGTCTCACGAGGTTGATGATGTTGTTCTAATGAAGTTAGAAAATATAAACAAAGAACTTCGGAAAGTCAAAACAAAGCACAAGCAAAGATTTCTTTTCAAAGTGCCTGTAAGCAGGGTCCGCGCTGTCGATCGCCAACATCGCAAATTTCGATAGTAAAATTAGTTTGGCGAAAGAAAATACCATTTGGCGAATATATTGGCAATTGCATTTCTTAATGATGTCCTGCAAAATCTAATTTAGCGGATGGATTGGCGAAACTTTAAAAAAAGCCAGCGCGACCCCTGAATAAGTGTGTATGTATTATGTGTTAAGTTTTAAGAGCAAGTAACATTAAAGAATTTTTATTAGTTTAAAGTTGATCGCCTAGCGTATAAGTTATAACTTTTAAGCTCGTAGTAAACAATAATCATCCTTTTTTTCATATCTATATCTAAGGGTGTTTTGCATTAATATTTCATACCATACAAAAATTGATATTCGATTTAACGAATTGCTTCGATTTAACGAACGGGTTTGCGGGTCCCAATGAATTCGTTAAATCGGGGTTCGACTGTATTTGGGTTTTTTTTTTCCCCAAAATGATTTATTAAACCTTTTAAGAACGTAATCTTTGATACGGGATACTTCCCAAACTGTGTGCCGCAGCAACCTAGGGTGCCACGAGCGTATGCCAGGGGTGCCGTGAAGATAATCAAGAAAAGTGTTTTGGTGAAGTATAATCAAATAATTTCCTCTGAATGAGTATCCCACAAAAGAAGTTAGCCAAGCCAGTGACCAAGTGGGCAAAAATAAAAAAAAATTCAGTCAAGTTCGTGAGAGGTCGGTGTCCAGTAGTATTTTTTTTTACAGGAACTCCCTCATATGGGAGAGGGGTGTCGAAATTCTATATCCCTATGTCGAAATTCTCCCAGGAGAGTACTTTCTTGATAGTTCGCCCTATAAACAACATACAAGAAGTAATGAAAAATGCATCCAAACTGTTTCATTCTAACATAATTGCTTTAAGGCGACAATGGACCAAAATTATTTTTTTCTGTATTTATTTGCCAATTGCTGTAAAATTTTGTATGATGACATAGTGTTATTTGACTAGTAAAATTACTAAATGCAAGTTAACTTCAGAGTTTAATTAACTAAGAAATTAATTAAAACATGCTAATTAATGATATTATCTAAAAATGTTCCATGCGCATTCAGTATTGATGTATCTTACTGAAATTTGGTGAAAAGATACTTCATAAATGTCTTAATGAAACTTAGTGCAAGTTTTATTGAATATTTAAAAAAAATTAGTTTTTTTTATGTTTTTGTGTTGTTTTAGTTGAAATTTTTCCGAAAATCACATATGTGTACGAAAATAATTTTTTCATTACTAAAGTTTTGATTATAAAAAAAAATTGCGCACTAACTTTTATTATAGCTACATAAAGCTAGCTTAAGAAAAAAAATCTAATGTCACAGACAAAAATTGATGCGCATGGAACATTTTTAGATAATATCATTAATTAGCATGTTTTAAATAATTTCTTAATTAATTAAACTCTGAAGTTAACTTTGATTAAGTATTTTTACTAGTCAAATAACACTATATTAATATACAAAATTTTACAGCAATTGGCAAATAAATGCAGAAAAAAATAATTATGGTACATTGTCGTCTTAAAAGTAACCTGTCGCGAAAGATTTCAGTCTGAGGAGGGTGCCGCGAAATGTTTTCAGCTTGACAAGGGTGCAGCGGCGAAAAAGAGCTTGGGAACCCCTGTCCTATATGAGCTATTTGTTTTTTCCAAAAATATTTATTAAACCCTTTAAGAACATTTCCTTTGTTTGACACGGACTTTTAGCTATTTCCCAAAAGATGGATTAAACCTTTTAAAAACATAGTCCTTGTCTGATAGAACAATTTGCTTTTTTCCAAAGTATTTATCAAACCCTTTAAGAACATTGTCTGATACGGGCTACTCGCTACTTTCCAAAAGATTTCTCAAACCACCAAAGAACATAGTCCCTGTTTTATATGAACTGCTTGCTTTTTCCAAAAAGATTTACTAAACCTTTTAAGAACAGATTTTTTTTTCCCGATGGGACTTTTACTGTCTTTGACTGATACGGACTTTTGCTTTTTTCCCAAAAGATTAAGCAAACCCTTTAAAAATAAAATCCGTGTCTTATAAGGACTGTTTGATTTTTCCCAAAAGGATTTATTAAACCCCTTAAGAACATAGTTGTGACGGATATAGACTACTTGCTATTTGGCAAAAGATTTATTAAATCGTTAAAGAACATAATCCTTGTCCTATATGAACCTATTAAACTCTTTGAGGACATAGTCTCTGTCTGATGCGGATTTTTAGGTATCTCTCGAAAGGTTTAATTAAACCTTTAAGAACATAGTTCTTGCCTCATGCGGACTATTTTTTATTTCCAAAAGATTTATTAAGATCTTTAAAAACAAAGTCCGCGTTTAAAAAACAAAGTATTTAAAAGCCTGATAGGAACTATTTGATTTTCTACAAAACATTTGTTAGGCCCTTTAAGAGCATTGCTGTGTCGGATACGGACTATGTATTTTCAATGTTTATTTCTCGGTCCCGTATCACGTACCAGGTAGCTGATTCAGAAAAGCATCAATTAAGGAGATGTGGCCTCAATTAAGGACATAGGCGTTTTGATTGCGTGTTCGGCCAAACTTAACGGTGACCGGCTTTTGATAGGCTTTTTACTGGTGACTTTCGCTGATTAGTAATAAACTACTTGAACTGATTTGGCATTCCATGTTATTTATATATCATTAGAATTTAACAAGATTCATGGTAATAATCAAAAAAGCTTGATTTTACATACAATTTTTTTGTTGTACCTATTAATAGTGAGACAAAATCCTCAATATTGCAGGCTGTCCGGCCTTTTTACACAAATGTCCGGCCAAACTGGCTGGTCTGTCCGGCTATTTGGTTTGGCGGCCTGGCAATCCTAGACGCGAGGCAGAAAATAAGCCTGGCCTATCTCGCAAAATCCCTATGTAATAATGATTAAGATCTCGTCTTGCATAAAAGCGGCAAATCTCTGTCTCGTCTCGTCTCGCATCCATCCCTATGAGAAGATGGCTCTTCTGTGACCAGTGTTGCTTCCCGAAATTTGGGCTCTGAATCTGTTAAAACCCAGCAATTACGCATCTTTTCAGAGGTGAGAACGAACAGGTTGAACCTAGTTTGCATAGTGGTTTAAACCTCCTAAATTTTTAGGTTCAACTGTGTTCAAGGGAGAGGAAATGGCTCTCCCGTTTAGATCCATCGTTACAGCATCAAGGCTGACGCATTATAATGAACTTCCATATAAACTATCCCTAACATAACTTATATCCCGATCCTGTATACGTTCCAATAGATTTCTAGTACACAGCATGATAGCCCTAGCTCAAGCAGTATGTGCTACAAAGGTTTTTTTTTTTTTTTTTTTTCCTGACTTCGATATCAGCTTTTGTCCGTGTTTAAAATCTGCCACACTGGGGGAAAAAATTAAACACTTGCGAATGTGCAATATTCAGTGTTTAAAATTTAGTGCATTTGACGCTAAATTTAGAAACTTTGTCAATGCATTAGGAGCTAAAAATATGCGACTTTTCAGTAAATCTAGCGATTTTTGATAAAGAACATCTAATAACACTTGAAAGTAAAACAGTTCAAACCTCGTTAGTACATCACTCTCGAGGCCACTTAAAAATGACTTACTAACCGGAGTGACTTCTTAAGAGGAGTTTCTTTTAAACGGAAAACGAAATTCTCAGTGTTTGTATAATAAGTGTGCCCGTAATTAGCTTACATTATAATTTACATAAGTTAGTACAATAAGAATTTAATTTAAAAAATGGATGACTTATTCAGGAAAGTATCAATAAAGACGGTATGTGTTATTATAATTTAAACTGTATAATCTGTCATACTTAATGTTCCATCATACGGAAATCGAAGCTATGAAATAGTCCTGGATAAATTCCCAAAATATTTTGGTAAGACAACAATTTTTGTGAGGGAAAATGCTGAGAGTTGTGCTGCACAAATATTAAGTGCTTTTGGTAGATAACTTCGACAAAGAACTGGGACCGAGTTTAAATATTGTACTCTTAACCCTTTAACGCGCAGTGTTCCCGCTGTGAGAACACCAAACTCTGACGTTTTGACTGTTGCCAGTCACGAAGAATAGATGGGATTTCTATAAAAATAGTTGCGGGTGACGTAGCTCCACGAGAGAATCCTTTACTTTTCAGCACGTCCTTTCCCGTAAAAAAATGGCCACGATTATTTTTAACAGCACTGACATCTGCCGAAAAATGGAAGAATGCGAGAACAGCTGGATAGATTGCCCAATGCTGAAAAAAGAGCAGCCGTTGCCATCGCTCGACTTAACTACCAGCAAGATGGTGGACGATCGAAACGCTCATCGCTGCCACAGATCTGGAGACCCTTTTTTGACGCAGCTGAGTCTCTAGATCAGTGGCACGCGATGAACGTTTCGATAGTCCACCATATTGCTGGTAGTTAAGTCGAGCGATGGCAACGGCTGCCCTTTCTTCAGCATTGGGAAAGGGTTGCAACGCGACGCAATAAGCGACGCAGCAGCGACGCAATAAGTTGTTACAAAAGGCGTATTACAATGATCGGGACTTCTGAAGTATGATGTAATATGCGGAGTTGCGTCTTATCCGGGCGACTTACTATCGAGATTTGGCTGCACCGTGTTGTAAAATGTACATAATCTGCGGGTTCTGCAAGATTAATATTACTCGTTAATTTCTGTCTCAGATTTTGTCAAGCAACGAGCAGAGCAAAACGAAATAAAAAAAATATTAAATACAATAAAAAACGATGTCTTTGACCGCAGGACATGCAAAACATAAAAGTGAAATTATCACCTTCCTTGGTTCTTTTTTTTATTTTTTATTAGAAAGCTCTAGAAAAAAACGCAGGATGCACGACAGCTTCACTAAAAGCTGCAATTAGCGTGACTGCAGTTGCAATAACTGGTTTTACGTAATACTTTTCTCACGATGGTAAACATACAGAGTGCAGAAAAAAAAAAAAAAATCGTAAGTTGAATCCAGGATTAATTCTGTAAAAAATCTTATAAGTAATACCCTCAGATAATACCCGTAATTGGGTATTTGTCTAACCGAACATTATTATACTTATTGTTCACGCCATCAATGGTATACTGTCTTCGAGATATAGGCTTTGAATACCATTTACGTGCGAAGTCAATATTCACGCATTTGATTGCAGGCAATAAAGCGGCTTTCACCGACAAAGTAACAAACAAGTCTTGCAATTAAAGAATCTGCTAAGTAAATATATGTTCTCTGAGTGCAGTTGAAAGAATCGGTAATAATGGACAATTGCGCAATGAATGCTTGTAGAGTTGCTGTCACAGAAAAATTAAGCAAAGGAAGAATGAATACTTTTAACCTACTTGCTGAAAGTGATGCTCTGAAAACGAACTTTTTAAACTTTGTGCATTTAATTTTCAACACTTATCGACTAAGTTGAAAGCAGCAGTAAAGTATGACAGATTGGTATTTCAGTAAAAATATGTTTTGTAGCTACTACATCGATCGTTTAAGCAAGTGGCAAATAAAAAGGAATGCTCGTTAACTCTTTAACGGGCAGTGTTCCCGCTCAGGGAACACCAAACTCTGGCGTTTTGGCTGTTGCCGGTCACGAAGAATAGATTTGATTTCTATAAAAATAATTGCGGGTGACATAGCTCCACGAGAGTTCTTTATTTTTTAGCACGTCATTTCCCGTAAAAAAAAATTGTCACGATTATTTTTAACAGCACTGACATCTGCTGAAAAATGGAAAAATGCGAGAACAGCTGGATAGATGGCCCAATGCTGAAAAAAGGGCAGCCGTTGCCATCGCTCGACTTAACTACCAGCAAGATGGTGGACGATCGAAACGTTCATCGAGTGCCACAGATCTGGAGACCCTTTTTTTTGACGCAGCTGGCTGTGGGCGCAGCATAGCCAGCTGCGTGATGTAAAAGATCAGCTTCGTGCATCTTTGCATCCTAAAGGATTATTTGCTCACACAACTGAACTGAAAAAATGCCTCTACATTTCTGAGATTTGTAACATTAGTCTATTTGAGACCAATGTCTTTATGCAGACTGGGTAAAATAAAACCGTACTGGAAATAGAAACGGTATAATGGTACACCTGGCCAATTATATTTTGCCCGCCATGTATATCATGGATATTTATTTGCAAAAACATGTATAGATCTTTTTACTGAGCACAGAAAGTGAAATCATTCAAAGTGGATTTTAAAGAAGTTATATTCCAAGCAAAAAATAAAATTTGTAAGCATTTATAGATTTTTTAAAAGAACACATAAAAGAGAGTGCATTGTCATTGCTTTAACTCTATTTTGGAGAAGTTATATTCCAATCAAAATATAATTAGGAAGAATATATAGTTCTTCAATAGGAGGACACACAAAAGAATGTAGTCATTGTTGAAAGTTACAAACCTGGCAAAATAAATTTAGCAAGCATTTCTAGCTTTATTTATTAATGAGTATGTCATTTTATCTCTCACCCCCTTTATTGAAAATTGTCCGAAAAATGTGTTCCAAAAATGCGGCATAAAAAAGCGACATAAAAGTATGCGACATAATTTTACAAATATTTAAATACTATTAGTTCACAACAGCTTTAATCTATTGTTACACTATTTCGTAAGCTGTAGAAAATGCGTCACATGTATTTTTTGCATATATTTACATACTACTAGTTCACAACAGTTTTAACCTATTGTTACACTATTTCGAAAGCTGTAGAATAGGCATCGCATGTATTTTTCTATAAATAGGTTACAATCCTAAAAATTTCAACATAGGGTTACCAAGCGAAATACACGAAAGATGAGAGATAAAATGACATAGTCAATTAATATCGTTTTAATATGGCAATAATGAAACTAAAAGATTAGGGGGGGTTCAGGGGGGTCTCCCCCTGACGAGGCTCGAACAGCCGAGTTACTTATTTGTTTATTTATTTTACAGAGCACGCAACAAGAGTGTGGTCTTTGCTTAAAATGCATTTTTTAGAGAAGTTATATTCCAAGCAGAATGAAATTTAATAACCATAATTACTTTGCAGGAGCATACAAAAAGAGACTAGTCCTATTTTAAAGTGCGTTTCAGAGAAACTATATGCCAAGAAAAATAAAGTAAACACCCACTTCACAAACGTTTATGACAATATGTTCCACCTTTAATTTAAGATGATGATTTGTGTTATAAAAAAAAGTACATTGCGGCATGGCAGAGACAGTGATTTCAATCTTATCTTTAAAAATTGGGTTCAGTCATATTTTTATTAAAAAGGTTGGTGACAAAATATAATACGTGTATGAACACTCACACACTTTTAATCCTTTAACGCTCAGTGGTTCTGCTCTGGGAACACCCAACTCTGACGTTTTGACTGTTGCCAGTCACAAAGAATAGATTTGATTTCTATAATAATAGTTGCAGGTGCCACAGCTCCACGAGAATCCTTTACTTTTTAGCACGCCAATTCCCCGTCAGAAAATTCCCACGGTTATTTTTAACAGCACTGACATCTGCTGAAAATTTGAAGAATGCGAGAATGGCTCTATAGATTGCCCAATGTCGAAAAAAGGGCAGCCGTTGCCATCGCTCGACTTAACTACCAGCAAGATGGCGGACGATGGAAATGTTCATCGCGTGCCTTTTTTTTTTGACGCAGCTGGCTGTGCTCGCGCACAGCCAGCTGTCGTCAAAAAAGGGTCTCTAGATCTGTGGCACGCGATGAACATTTCCATCGTCCGCCATCTTGCTGGTAGTTCAGACGAGCGATGGCAACGGCTGCCCTTTCTTCAGCATTGGGAAAGGGATGCGCCTCAAAGGGTTAATACATATCAACACATACGAAATCAGAACTCATCCATACAAACCCAGTGTGTAACATGTTTCAAGGACTTTGATCTCAGTGATCGCAATAATAGCAATAATTTATTCGTACTTGCGTGCAAGTGTACGCAAAAAAAAGTAATTATCGCCACAGAATATTAACAATAATTGGCCTGGACTGCACAGTCGTTAATCTTTCCTCCTCGTTTTTTGTTTCTTTCCTCTCCATAGAACGTCCATTATTAATGTTTTCATTATAAAAGGACGGGTTGCAGAACCAGTTCGGATGCGTCCATTTTTTGCCTCCGAGTTGGAACTCCTGTGCACTTGTACAGATACCCTGTAGGGGAAAAAAATGCATTAAAAAACAAGGAATGATATCTCAGGGGAAGAAAAAAAAAAGTAGCATGGAAAAGCAATAACAGGCAGTACTAGAAGGCGATTACATGGAGATGAGATTGGTCCCTACAGAATTACATTAATTCCCAATTCTTTTATCGTTAAGATATACTTAACGCAAAAATGGTGTTTTAGTTAAACAGTTTTATGTTGAACACGCGTCGGTTTTAACATATCTGTATGTGCAGAGTAGTGATGGACATGAAATGAATGAATGAAAATATTCGAATTAATTATTAATTGCATTTGAGATAAACGGTTTTGGAAAATTCATTCGAATGCACAGCACATGGCAGTCGCATAGCACACGGAATTCCAAATCTCGAATACTATTCGAGTACTGAAATTTCGATTACAATTCGAATATTCGAATTGTGAAATCGTGAATACTATTCGAAAAGTGAAAATCGTGAGTACTATTCGATTAATCGATTATTGATTATGACAGTTCGATAATCATTTGATTAGGATTATTGATTATAATTCGATAATCGTTAATGACAATAAGCGATTATTAATCGATTATTGATCGATTAATCGGTCATTCGAATTGTAGTAATCGATTGAAAAAATTCGAATATAACATAGCTAGTAAACGGGAATTAAAGGATTAAACAGAGTGCAAAGCTTTCAGATGATTAGAATTCAAGTTCCTCCCCCTCTGCTTTAGTCAGTGGTGTAGTGAAATTATGCTTCATTTTATTACGTTTTAAAATTTTCAGATGTTTGACTAACCCCACAACTGTCCAAAATGATAACGACAACAAAAATAATGTATTATAATATTAAAGATAAATAACAGTAACAGTAGTATTATATTCTATCCTTGAATGAGTTGCTAGTAATTTCCGTATTTGTAAGTGCAGTTTTTGTCTAAACTGACAGATATTGCTCACCAGCAGTGGCGTAGCCGAGGGGGAGGGGTTGGGTATCTGAAATAGCAATAAAATTACGGCAGTTGACAATTTTTCTGCAATAGCTTCTGACTGGCTGATGGCGGACAGTCCTGTCAATAATTTGCAGCCATCCAAAATAAATAAATACCAATTTTCTGCAAGTTGGTTTTTCTCGATTCCATTACATTTCGATTGTTTGCAAAATTTAAAAAAAAAAATCTTGGAAACCGGTAAAATAAATCAGAGCGTTCCGTAAAATGTATACTGAAAGAAATAACAAGAGTTTTGACTCATCTCCCTTTATAGGTCAAAGAGAAGACTGGCCACAATTACATTTTACTTTAATTTAAAATGCCTTAAAGCTATATAGTGTGCTGTTATAATAAGCATTATTACCTGTAATACACTTCTTTTTTTTAATTTGTAGCTTTGACCCAGTTTGAAAGCTTTGCTAGCCATGCACTAAGAGTGAAGATGTTATGTTTGAAATCCTGATTTAGTACGTTTCACACAGAATTTCTTTCAATAAAATTATTAGTAGTATCTATATCAGTTAACTAACATGCGAAAATTCTAATTTTTGTATACAGCATATGGAGTGTGCTTATGATTTAAGAACATAAGAAAATTTACATTATCTGTGCAAAAAAGATTAACCTGGGAACGGGATGTTTTTTTTTTTTTCTTTTTTTTTTTCAGTTTACTTTTGGTTTTCGTGTACATATTTTTTACATATTATCACATTCCCTTCTACGAAATTCGATATTTATTTTACATCTTACGTTTTAACCCCGTCCCTGTTTTTTACTCTTACGGGCAATCTGATTTCTATTTGGTTTTCACTGTTTCGCCCTTATCTTTTATTTTTTTTAGTAACAAATTATTCGTGTAGATGTTTTGTAAGAAAACAATTGAATTGTAATCGAAAATAAAGTAATTGTAATTGAAGTAATTATACTATTTTACTTGTAAATGTGACTTCCTTGTTTGGCGTTCATGCAGGGGAAAAAAACAACAGGGAAAAAAGATTATTTTCATTAAAGAAAAAAAAGTTGTAATAAATGCTTTAAAATGTTAGAAATGTTAATTTTAATAACATATCGTTATTTTAAAATGTAAAATGAACAAAAAAAATGCAATTAAAAAATATGACATTTATGGGACCGAATTCTGGAAAAAAAAACTAAACTGTTGAGGGGTTTTAAAGTGTTTGATCCCCAAAACTGCTGCACCCGCACTCGAAATGAAGATTAAATATAATGAGTATAGACATGCTTTCGTCAAATGTTTTTTCTAGCGCCCGTTGTAATTGCCTCCACAACGGGCTTTGACTCCTAGTTTTAAATACGTGTTATTCAATAGTTACTATGTAATCCTGAAGTACAAAAGTTAATTTTTTTGCAACGTTAGTCCTATGTTCGGTAAATTTATTCATTTATTGGCAAACTATACACAGCGCTGAAAAAAGAATCGAACACTTCGATAAGAATTGACGGTTAATGAGAATATATACGAAACACAACGTGATATCAATTTACGCCGATTCTTCTCCGTACCATCATTTCGAATAGGGGCGACGCCTTTCATTCAAATCGAATTAAAAAGCCACAAACGCAGTCAGTATGCTAAATACGCCCATGAACGATTCCTCTGCCAAAGCAAAACCTGTCAAACTTTTGACAAGTATCGACAGCCCCAGCCCACCTTTTAATCGCAGCCAAAAACTAAACAAGCTAACTACCACAGAAATATCCTTGAAATGTTAGAACTAAAATCGTGAAACCGGCCGAACGCCATAAACCAATTACGCAGAAAATGTTCTTCGATAATTGTGAAATGTAATTTCATTGTACCCAGATAATTGTTCGCTAATCCGTCATTCAAACGTGATAAAAGCCCTTTTCCTTATTACGTTTTTTTTTTTTCTTATTCCTTAACTCGTTTGTTTCGTTTCGTTTATTATTACTACACAGAGTATTTATCGGCATCGAGAGAGATCGGTTTTCCAGATTATACAAATTCAATTTTCCATGGCTGAGTTGCTAGTGACACAACCGTTTTTCGTGATCTTGTTTCCTGGCTTCTTATGCAGTTGTTGTTTCTAGGTTGTGTCATTCGGACACATAGAGAGAGGGAATCGTATTCTTATTTTCATAAATGAGTATTGTGTTAGAGTGATGGCAAATTAACAAGAAGTGACCGTCAAGGTACACGGGGTAGGTTAGAACTCTCGTTGTTAGCGCATCCAAGGAAGGTTTGTTATCATTGTTAACCCTTTGGGGCGCAGCCCTTTCCCAATACTGAAAAAAGGGCAGCCGTTGCCATCGCTCGACTTAACTACCCGCAAGATGGCGGACGATCAAAACGTTCATCGCGTGCCACAGATCTAGAGAGCCTTTTTTGACGACAGCTGGCTGTGCCGCACAGCCAGCTGCGTCAAAAATGGGTCTCTAGATCTGTGGCACGCGATGAACGTTTTGATCGTCCGCCATCTTGCGGGTAGTTAAGTCGAGCGATGGCAACGGCTGCCCTTTTTTTCAGCATTGGACAATCTATCCAGCTCTTCTCGCATTCTTCCATTTTTCAGCAGATGTCAGTGCTGTTAAAAAGAATCGTGACCATTTTTTTTACGGGAAATGACGTGCTAAAAAGTAAAGAATTCTCGTGGGGCTGTGTCACCCGCAACTATTTTTATAAAAATCCAATCTATTCTTCGTGACTGGCAACAGTCTAAACGTCAGAGTTTGGTGTTCCCAGAGCGAGAACACCGCGCGTTAAAGGGTTAACCAAAGGAGGGAATCAATCCTCAAAATTTACGGCTACGTAACCTCTTGAGTGACAAAGCTTGCAAAAGTTTATAACAGTGGCGGCCAAATTTGTGGCACATGCGGTCTCCTTTGGGGGCCCTCGGCTACAGATTGAAAAGGTCCCCTTACTGATCAATTTAGAGGGAATAGAATATTAGAATATACAATATTTAGAATTTAGTCTTACGCGCCTAAAAACCTCATTAAACTATTCTTGAGCTTTTGGGGCCCCTGACTCTTCGGGGGCCCCCTCGAACAGTGGGGTTCCTGGGGGATCCTCGCTGCATCACTGCGTAAAGACGTAAGATTACTCTGAAATAAATAATGCAATCAGTGTATACAGGGTGTATCTAAATTGTTTCAACAAAATATTATGGGATTTTATTGCATCGAGGAGTTTATTGCTACGTAATTCTTATTCCTTATTATGGGCCCTATCTCTATTTGTTTTACAACACCTTTTTATAATCCAATCGTAAGAAACTATGTCCATTAAATCAAATCTTTACCGAAAGCATCCCCTCCATATCTAGGTTGAATTTATTTCACAACTCTGAATACGGAAAAGATGCATTTGGTATTCGGGTATAAAATAAAATTATAACAATAGAATACACCGAGAAGTAAACACTCACAGCAAAAGGGCTTAGCATTAAGTAAAGTGCATCCAGTATCCTCTTCAGAAATTCCTTTAATTCATATTTTGATAGCGACATGCTTGTCCTTCGATGCCCGTGAGGTGACTATGGTGTGGGGCATCCTTTGGCATCGTTGTCTCCGTTAAAGAGCGTTGGTCACGTGATAGTAATACGATATGCTCTCTTTTCGTGAGGAGAAAGTGGGAATTCTTAAATAGAAAAGATTTAAGTGAAAATAGAGCTAAGTTGAATCTAGGGAATTGGGAGCGTTGAGGCGAATGGAGGAGTTTACAAATTATTGTCTTTAAAGAGTATTTTTCGGAAATGTTTAGCGTAAAAGGATTTAAATCAGCCGATAAGAAATTTAATCAATAAAGGAGTGTTAGTTTTAATCAATAGATTTAAGCGTGTGTGTATATATATATATATATATGTATATGTAATGTACAAAAAGGTAATTTGGGTTTTACTAGTTTGGGTATTGTTCAAGCGGTACTTTCACTGTAAGTTTTGCTTTCCTGTCATACTTGCCACGCGCGCTCTGGAGCTATGTGTTTTATTTATTTTGTTATTTGTCAGACATCAGGCGGTCGATTCTGAGTTCTTTAGAGTGTACACGTGTCCCCACGCCTTTGTAACCCCGGATGCGGGTCATGTTGGTAAATGTGTGTGGTTCGATCAGAGATAAGAGAGAGGCGGAGTTATGTCTTCGCAAACCACGTGGTGTGGTGAGCGTAAATACACCCGCACATCGAAAATCGAGGGACTTCTGCCACTGGAACTGCTTAATGAGTCCACGCTGATTTTTGTACCCGACTCCCCCTCTCCCCTTCTCACTCTATATTGTAACTTAAAGATAATGTTTAATAAACCGTTTTACCTGCCTTAACTCTGGAACCTTACTGAAATTACTCTATTCATAAAGTGGGATATCCATTTTTTTTTGGGGGGGGGGGGCTCTCCGCGGCCCCTTGAGCCGGGGGCCCTCGGCGATCGCCAACCTAGCCAGTCCGGGCCAGGGCACATGTTCCAAACTTAGGACATGTGCCACAAAATAATAATAATAATAACAGTAAAAGTAATAATTTTTTTTTAAAAATCGCACGTTATTTAGACTTCTCAGCCTTTCTTCCTAGAAACAGGAATCGCGTCAAAATGACATCTTGACACACTTTCACGTATTTATTTATTTTTTGAAAACTACGGCACCTCTATGCCGCTTCGAAACAACCGCCGATGCTCATTCCCGTAACGAGAATCTCCCCAATTTGCATCCCGTAATTAAACTCCGGTGTCACACTGTCTTCCATAACCACCCGGCGATCTATGCGAGGCCTTGGACCGAAAACGGGCGGCGGGCGTAATTAATGACCGCGCCGCTGTAATTGGCTTGCTTTCGGCATAATAACAATCGCTGCTTGCTGTCGTATATACGTACAACAGCGATATTCGATGTTTTGGTTCTTGGTGCATGTGTTGTGTGTTGTGTTAGCAGAGAAGGTTGAACGATGTTAACGTAGTAACAGCGACTTCTATCTAGCGTGATTTAGTTCGGGAACTAAATTTTAGTTTAATTGTTTGTGTGCTGTGTGTGTTAAGGTAAACCTGCACGCGCTGTATCTGCCTAGGATGGGGGGGGGTGCCTTGGAAGGAGGACTTTCTAAGGGGTTCTAACGCGTATTCACGTTACATCTGGAGAAAACCTACCAAAACTCCAGACCGTTAGATCGACAGCCAAGCGATAGGCCCGAACCCGGGACTTCCACACTTAGCCATCTACCGTGTTCAGTATCTTATCCATTCGCATATGGTAGTGCTATTTTCTTCTTTATGGCTGAAGATGGTGGTTAGTACAGTAAAAGTACTTTAAACCACTGTGTCAGTGCAATCAGCAGCACGCCATTATATAAATGAAGTTGTTTCCTTTTTACTTTCCGAACACGTATCATGTAAAAAAAGTATTGTAATCATGAAAAAATTCGAATTCGAGATTTTGGTGCATTTACACGTTTTGAGGTCTTCTGAATTCATTTATGCTATTTTTCGAGATGTATGTATGTATGTGTGTATGTGTGTGTGTGTGTGTGTGTGTGTGTGTGTGTGTGTGTGTGTGTGTGTGTGTGTGTGTGTGTGTGTGTGTGTGTGTGTGTGTGTGTGTGTGTGTGTGTGTGTGTGTGTGTGTGTGTGTGTGTGTGTGTGTGTGTGTGTGCGTATGTGAGTGAACACGATAGCTCCTGAACGGGGCATGCGATTGAGCTCAAATTGGAGCTCAAATGTTTTAAACCACCGTCGCAAGACCGGTATTGATTTTGATGTGTATAGGACTTATAGTGTTTCTACAGGGCTACGACAAAGATTTCTTTTACATTATGGCCTATGGGGGAAAATTCTGGAAAGTGCGCTAGCGTTTAAACAGTGCATTCGATTGAGCTCAAATTGTGTATAGATGTTATAAACCACCATCGTAAGACAGAATTGATTTTGATGTGTATAGGACTTATAGTTTTTCTACAGGGCTAAAACAAAGATATAAACGTATATATATTTGAATTATTCATCGATTAAAATTAATTTAAATGCTTGGTAATGAACTTAATCGTAAGTGTTCGGAAAGTCGAGTGGAGTCACTCCAGATTTTTTGTACTTGCAGGTATTGATTTTATATGTTCAGTTGATTTGGTCTGTGCCATTTATACCGTTTGTGAGCCATTGTGCTTATCATTGTTATTTAAGTATTAGGAGTTTTCATTTTAGTGATTGAATTAATGTTTATACGTATACATATATGATGTAACTAAATGATCTGATTTAATCGGACGGCAGAGGGCGCTGCCAATACTGTTTTTTGTTTTACACATTTTCTGTTACCTATTGCTTAGAAATTAATATTGAGTTTCAGCGTAAATCTTCGGGAGTCTGAATAATTTTCATTAGCGTTAATGAAAATTACACTCTGTTCAATGCTTTTCTCCTTTTCCCTCTTTAAAAGTCATTAATTTCCTTCAACATTTTCAACATTAAAATTACCATAGTAACAAAATGTATTGTTGATTTTTTTTTTCATTTCAATAAATAGACTAATACTGAAGTAATTTATAGAGTTCGTTTGTTCGAAGAATGCATAATTATGAATAAAATTGAGTATCCACTTTACTTGCATTTTAGAAACACTCGGGGTAGACCAATGGCCAAGTGACTAAGACATTTGAACAGTGGAAAATCGCTGATAGGTACAGATCCAGGTATCTCTCCTCTGTGGTTGTTAATCTAACAGTCTGAAGTTTTGGGCCGTTTTCTTTAGATGTAACGTGAATGGCATCCCTCTTTTAGGGAGATAGCCTTCGTGTAGCTTTGCCTTAACCACAAACTTTACATTCGGAAAGAATGGGATTTTACTGCTATTGTAAGTATTTTGCAAATTATTTTTTTAGGGTGGCAACATAGTGAACAAGAACCACACGTGTGCACTGCCCGATTTATCCCCCCCCCCAACAGTTGCAGTGATTTCTGGTACAGTGGAGTCTTGACTTACGTTGAAACACACACACAGTTACTTTAGACGCTTATAAACACCCCTCAAACCTTTTAAGCCATTCCCTAACTATTTAGTACCACTTCCTACATAGAGTGATAAATAAAGGCAGGTTTAGACTGGGCCGGTTTGGATGCTTCTGCCTTCCCTTCAGTGATGTTACGAGACATGATATACCGTTCGCTGATTGGCTCTCTTCTTCAACAGCAAATCCCGAAGACGCTTCTTCTGTCTGCGTTTCTCACTGCTGGCGAGGAGTTTGCGTTAGACCCTGAAATGCGTTACTTGCGAAAAAACCGCATAACATCCCATTCGCGTAAGATAAATAGGGCTGTAGCTTTTGACGTCACTGGTTGGCAAAACAAAGCAGACTAACCAATAGGCAGGCTTGTTCTACAGGATGTCTGGTAGGCAAGACTGGAACGTAACCAATAGGCTTGCTCTACGTGACGTCGTGTTAATAAACATGCTACAGCCCTATAGCGTTGGAGTGCCAGTCCACTGTATTAAAATCCAAATCAGAGAAACTTTGTGAGCTAATAGCTTCGTATCTGATTTATAGCATCACATGCCCCCCCCCCCTTGGAAGTGAGTCTCTCTTGGCATCAAATACAACCTGTTGAAAGAACAATTCGGGAAGAAGAAAAAAAAAACTTTCTCTTCAAATTGTTGTATTTGACGGCAGATCAATCAACACTTAAAAGAAAAAAAAATCAACTCCCCTCAAAAAAACCAATTCTCACCAGGCTATGGATTATCTGGCGTTGCATCAAGACTTATTCCTTTGTCCGTCTTTGCAATCCTAGGAGCATATAATTAAATTCCTTTATCATCTTTCATACCTCATTATTTACGATAAAACCGCTTCAGACTGTAGTGATTATTCTAACGATCGATGCAGCAATCACATACTCTCCAACCCCTGTGTATCCTGTGTGTGTTTTTTTTCCCAAGACAAATTTGCATATAGAATTCCTGTCACGTGTATAAGCATTTGGAAAACAACTTTCTCCAACTAGCTGCCACAGATCCGACCTCCCTCCCCCTCCCCCCCATCAATAAGGAATTAATATGCAAAATGGGGAGATGACTTCGGTCGAGAGTGCATAAATATGCAAATCGAACCCTTCCGTTAAACTGCGGTCATAGTTAAGATGGTTATAAATGGGGTTGTAAGAGGTCTGAAGGTCGGGGATGGCTCTTGTTTTCAAGGTTACTGGAGCAACACGTGTCCGGATAATTACAGAGGCGAATTAATTCTGGCTGTACAGTGCAAATTACAACGTCCACTTACTCGTGCTGTACAAATTGCCGGGCAGACAATATATCGTCATTGGATGGCAAAAAGACCATATTTTATTTTGTTTTTGCGTGTGCCAATTAGCTAATTGAGAAATCCATACGCTTAATGATGAAAGAGCTATTGAGAAAGACTAAGCTGTAACCGGATATTTAATGGATGCTAAGTGTATGTCCTTCTTAGAATTTGTAATTAGTCCCGTGGCATGCTAGTCAGTGGGAATTTTGTATTTGAATATGAATGAAATGGATGATAGAATTATAATTTGATGTTGATTTATATATATATAAAAAAACTCTGCTATTCGAGCCTCGTCAGGGGGAGACACCCCCCCCCTGAACCCCTCCTAATTTTTTAGTTTCATCATTGCTATATTAAAACGGTATTAATTGACTATGTCATTTTATCTCTCATCTTTCGTGTACTTCGCCTGGTAACCCAATGTTGAAATTTTTAGGATTGTAACCTATTTATAGAAAAATACATGGCATCAGGTGTGTAGCCAAGGAGGGGTTAGGGGGTCATAACCCCCCCCATGAGGACTTTTTTGCCATACAAAATGTATATTCTTCACTCCCTTATCACACACATGTATGCATATATGTGTGTTGCAGTAGTCGTAACCCCCCATGAGGAATTTTTTGCCATACAAAATGTATATTCTTCACTCCCTTATCACACACATGTATGCATATATGTGTGTTGCAGTAGTCGCAACCCCCCCCTCATGAAAAATTTCTGGCTACGCCACTGCATGGGATGCATATTCTAAAGCTTACGAAATATTGTAACAATAGACTCAAGCTGTTGTGAACTAATAGTATTTAAATATATGCAAAATTATGTCGCATTTTTATGTCGCTTTTTTGGGACAATTTTTAATAAAGGGTGTGAGAGATAAAATGACATGGTCATTAATTTTTAAATTTTTTATTGGTTAGGAATGATAATTTAGTTCTTAGATTCATATCTGACTTTTCGAAATAAAGTTGTACCCTCGCAGGGATGCCAATTAAAATCATAACATTTCCGATTTTTTAAAAATCGAAATCCCACCAAATTTCGTTTTTGAATTTTAATTTTAAAAATAATACAGTGGAGTCTTGAGATATGCGAGGGCTGCGTATCAACTCCCCTCACGTAAGTGAAAATTTCATGCTGTGGAAGAGGATATGAATACGATTTGAAACACATACCACAGTTACTTTCGATACTTCTAAACACCCCTCGAACCGTTTTATACCATTCCATGACTATATATTACCGTTTCCTACACAATGAATAAAGCCAGGTTTAGATTGGGAGGCGGCTTGGGTGCTTTCGACTTCAGTGATGCTGCGAGGGATGAAATGCCGTTCACCGATTGGCTCTCTTCTTCAGCAGCCAATCACGAATGCGATACTTGCCCCTTACACCCGCACTATGACTGGTTTGCGCTTTTAAATGTTGGCGAAAAATCTCGTTTTGAGGACTTAAATGGTTAACAGACCATAATGGTATTTACTTCACACAGTAGCAACAAAGTTATAAAATATAACCATGTAACTTACTATAGGAAGTCATTAGCACAAGAGTTGGTAAATTTACAATCAGTGTGTGGTTATAAAATAAAGCTACTGACACTTTGCTACTTGGCAAGTGGTATTTAATACATATTATACATACATAATATACTTTAAAAATTAAATAAAAAATAACTGGAAATAAAATGTATAAATTTTTAAAAAATGATTTACAAATATTTAAATGATTAAAATAGTGTAATCGGGTATTTTTCATGACTTAACTTTATCGTTTGTAAATGCGTACTGCATATGTTGAGACATTTTGATTTTTCTCGAATTCCGGACATAATTTAACCTTTTTTTTTAACAGCTCAAAAGATGCATTATTTGATAAAGTAACAACATAAGATTTCCCTTATTTATTTATCTTTTCATTAAAGTGAGTCAAGCTTCAGTGACATTCTAATTTTTTGAGACGTGTTTGTCGGGGAGGCCACGACACGTGACGTGTCGTCAAGGAAACGAGTCGAGACTGTGTAAAAGAAGTAAAAGTTTTGAGTTCGCTCCAGGACAATGCTACGAAAATTTAAAACTAAGCAGGAGAGGTAAAAAAATAAAACAAGTTTCGGTTTCCCTCCCGGGGCCCTGGCGACGTCCAGAGAGAATTGTCTGTGACAATATGCGTGAATTTGGATTTAATCTGTTTAATCTAGCGATCACAGACTTCGATATAGGACGATCATCGACTAATTCTAAAAGAGCTAACCGAAAATTCCCTGTAAGATGGCGCTGCGAGTCGTAATCATTAAGTTTATGTTGTGCGCATGCGTGTGTTGATAGTATATTACATCATGATTCGTCGCTATGCGTCGCTAGAGGGAGCTTTTGCAGCTAATCTTGAAAGAGAGTTGATTTTACTTTGAGAGGCTGACGCTATTTTGTCCGTAAGCGCTAGTCGATGATCGTTCTATATCCAAGTTCGTGATATGCCATTTAAATGAATTCTATAATCGATTACAACTATTTTAACAGAATCAATGATAGATTAATCGAATAGTAAATGTTCGCGATTTTTACTATTTGAATTGTATTCACGGTTTCCATTCGAATACTAGTCGAATAGTACTTTCTTTTCGAATACTATTCGAGATTTCGAATGCCATGTGCTTTTCGAAAGGTCTATGCTGGGCGTTCGAAAGGAATTTTTCAAAATCGATTAGCTCGAATGCAACTTATAATCGATTAATTCGAAATGTTTCATTCCTTCATGCCCATCACTAGTTTAAACCACTGAGAGCGGCGTACCTAGTGTATGGCAGATGGGGCATGTGCCTTGGGCGACACTTGAAAGAAGGTGCAGGATTTCTCTTGTGGATTGACGTAACGGAAAAAACATTCAACCTGCACGTTTTCATGAGCCGTGTTATATAAAACTCGAGTGATGACATCATATTCTTTCGAATTTGGCCGTCGCGGATGGATACAATTACCTTAACAGTTTCGAAACGAGTTGAGCAGAAAGTTGAATGTAACCCGTAGGCCGTGATATAAGATTTATTAAAATACTTTACAATATTTTAAATTTAACCTTTCAGTTGCTCTGCCTTCAACTACTCCGTCAAAGGGTAGAAACTGGAAACTGAGCACTTACTTCTCATTTATACTATAGCTCAGTGGTTTGAATAGAAACGTAAGACTTTTATTGGAAGAAATTTAAGTCCTTTTCATTGGAAAGTGCACACAAATTTTAGACCAATGGATGTTGAAATGGAAGAGTTTAAATCAAAAAATTGATTGAAAACATCCATTGTGATCTCATGATACCCAGTCCATATAAATCAAGTAGTAGTATTAAAAATATTTTTTTTCTGGGCATTTCTTTAAAAAAATGGAAGGAAAATGAAAATCAGAATAGAAAAGAAAAGAGTTCAATTAACCCTTTGAGGCGCAAACCTTTCCCAATGCTGAAAAAAGAGCAGCCGTTGCCATCGCTCAACTTAACTACCAGCAAGATGGTGGATGATCGAAACGTTCATCGCCTGCCACAGATCTAGAGACCCTTTTTCTGACGATAGCTGACTGTGCGGCACTGCCAGCTGTCGTCAAAAAAGCGTCTGTCGTCAAAAGCAACGGCTGGCCTTTTTTTAGCACTGGGCAAACAATCCAGCTGTTCTCGCATTCTTCCATTTTTCAGAAGATGTCGGTGCTGTTAATAATAATCGTGACCATTTTTGTTCCGGGAAATGCCGTGCTAAAAAGTAAAGGATTCTTTCGTGGAGCTATGTCACCCGCAACTATTTTTATAGAAATCCAATCTATTCTTCGGGACTGGCAACAGTCAAAACGTCAGAGTTTGGTGTTCCCAGAGCGGGAACACTGCGCGTTAAAGGGTTAACGATGTTCCTAGCCAATCCAAGGAAACTGTTCAAAACATGATGGGTTTCTATAATTTAAGTTTTTATTCGTTAATGCAAACATAACATTCTTGTTTATTCCCTAGAACAGAGGTCTCCAAAGTAGGGTAAGCACAAAATTCTTGAGGGAACTGCACAATACTCTTCAAAATAATTTATGACCTCTCGCGCGCATAATATACTAAGGGGGTACAATATATGGTTAGTTTCATCATAAATGTTAAGCGGTCAAAAAAGTTTGGAGATCATTGCCATAGAATAAAGCATGCCTAAGTAATGCTTTTGAACTCAAAGATTTAGTAGCTTTTAAAACGAAATCGTTTAAATGTCTATTCATTTTTAACATTTCTGCCTCTTCATACCAAATTTTGAGTGTACACCATTAAAGTACCAAAAGAGAATGCTTTTCACGGCATTTCAGCTCATTGCTTACAAAAATATGCTCCAAAATATTTCTCCAATTGTATGCTGTTTAAATGGTTCAGTTCTGCTGAAAGATCCAGGAATCCTCCACAATAAACTACACATTTCGTTGTTGCTTCTATTGCAATATGTATTAGTCATGTTTTTATTGCACACAAAAAAAAATTTGCTGTTGAAGCTACACTCTCGCACTTTTGACCTTGCTTCAGCATTTCAAAAATAAATGGATTCTCTCATTTCTTTACATTCCAAAAAGATGTTGGTACCCAAAAACCAAAAAATACATCGGCTCCATAAATCACCCCGTGTTCAAAGGGGTCATTTTTCGAGAACAAGCAAATAAATAAATATAAGCTCACGACTCTAACCACGACCGTAATTGACATCTCCTCTGCACATGACCCCTCGTTAGAGGATTTTGAACCGCTCTGCGTTATCGCCTCTACTGCAGCCTCCACAAAAAAAGAAAGCTGTTAAAAGTGTCTTAACCTGAGCATGCGTAAGTAGAAAAAAGCATATAACTCTTAGCTCCATCCTCTCAAACCGAGATAAAAAGATGCTCGCCCTTTTTTTATTTATTAGTTTATTTACTTTTCGACTAAGAAAACTCTTTTGAAAATATATTTGTAGTACACATTATTTTTTTAACCCTTTAAGCGCGCAGTGTACCCGCTCTGGGATCACCAAACTCTGACGTTTCGACTGTTGCCAGTCACGAAGAATAGATTGGATTTCTATAAAAATAGTTGCGGGTGACATAGCTCCACGAGAGAATCCTTTACTTTTTAAGCACGTGATTTTCCGTAAAAAAATGGTCACGATTGTTTTTTTTTTTTTTTTAACAGCACTGGCACCTGCTGGAAAATGGTAGAATGCCAGACCAGCCGGATAGATTGCCCAATGCTGAAAAAAGGGCAGCCGTTGCCTTCGCTCGACTTAACTACCAGCAAAATGGCGGACGATCGAAACGTTCATCGCGTGCCACAGATCTAGAGACCCTTTTTTAGGCGACAGCTGGCTGTGCGCGGGCATGCGATGAACGTTTCGATCGTCCGCCATCTTGCTGGTAGTTAAGTCGAGCGATGGCAACGGCTGCCCTTTTTTCAGCATTGGGAAAGGGTTGCGCCTCAAAGGGTTAACTGAAACCTCCGCAAAAAGAAAGCTGTTAAAAGTGTCTTAACCTGAGCATGCATAAGTAGAAAAGCATATAACTCTTAGCTCCATCCTCTCAACCCGAGATAAAAAGATGCTCGTCCTTTTTGATTTACTTATTCATTTATTTACTTTTCGACAAAGAAAACTCTTTTGAAAATATATATGTACACATTATTTTTTTTCAAAGAAGTAAGATGGAGAGATACACACATAAGCATCTTCCTCTTGGAGCATAACCTGGAGGTCGTGCATTTTTAAAAACCCGCATTTCGTCTTGCTTTCTGTGTTTTTTTTTTTCCCCGGTCTATTTATTGCTGTGTTGTCGGCATAAATTTGTGTTAGTTAAAATTTAAATATGAGAGAATGCAGATTTTCAGTGCTTCGTATGTTTGGAAATTTGTTTGGAATATGTTTCTGTCATTTTGATAGAATTCGCTTCTCGAAAGTTTAAAAATAATAATGTGAATAGATTAGTTTTCTAATACTGTCGAACCTTGTTAATAAGTCACCTGGATGAAACGTCGCCCCGCATGTTACGTATTACAACTTTTAGAAGTCACGACCTTTTTAACCCTTTGAGGCGCAACCCTTTCCCAATGCTGAAGAAAAGGGCAGCCGTTGCCATCGCTCGACTTAACTACCAGCAAGATGGCGGACGATCGAAACGTTCATCGCGTGCCACAGATCTAGAGACCCTTTTTTTTGACGACAGCTGGCTGTGCCCTCGCACAGCCAGCTGCGTCAACGCTTTTTCCATATTTCTCTTTATCTCAAAAAAAAAAAAAAAATAAGTCCGATTGAAAAAGATCATAAAATTCTTTAATAAGCAACACTCATGAACAAATCAAGGATTTTTTAAATTCTTCCTCCAAGGAGGGCAAACGATTATCTTAACCCCCTTTTTTACTTCCTTCTTGAAATAAAAAATAAATCAACCCCAGAATTCTTGCTTTAAAATATGCATAAAAGTGCATCCAAAATAGCTCTCGAAATTTACACGCCTTATGCAACGATAAACCGATCTAAATTCTAGACCATCTTACTGACCTCCATGTTCTTCGCTCTCCCATCCTAGACATAAACAAAAAAAACTCATGCCATTTCTTGTACCCGCCCATTCTTATAAATATTCCCAGAGGTTTTTGTTTCTCTGTTGGCCTAGTGACTCCGCATCTTCTCAACTCTCCTCCGGAAAAACAACCAAATTCCCGACGAGATTTCGGGGGGTCAAAAAATGCGACACAGCCCGTGCATGTTGACACGCCACTTGTCGAAGAGAAGAGAGCGATCCCAAAAAGCCTTTTCTTCTGATTTCAAAAAAGAAAAAAAAAAACGCTGGAGCCAAATTTTCTATTTTTACAGTCTTGGCTTGGCGAGGTCGATGTTTACGTGTATCATCAGGATTGATGTACCCTGGCATATTTTTAGACAAAAAGAATTTTTATCTCCTTCCTGAACGTGCACACTGGCCGAGAAGGAATGGACACTGGGGGGCGAAGGGAATATAGGGTTTTTTTTTACGCGGTTTTTAAACATGTTTAACACTTTGAGGCGCAACCCTTTCCTAATGCTGAAAAAAGGGTCTCTAGATCTGTGGCACGCGATGAACGTTTCGACCGTCCGCCATCTTGCTGGTAGTTAAGTCGAGCGATGGCAACGGCTGCCCTTTTTTCAGCATCGGGCAATCTATCCAGCCGTTCTCGCATTCTTCCATGTTTCAGCAGATGTCAGTGCTGTTAAAAATAATCGTGACCATTTTTTTTTACGGGAAATGACGTGCTAAAAAGTAAAGGATTCTCTCGTGGAGCTCTGTCACCCGCAAGTTTTTTTATAGAAATCCAATCTGTTCTTCGTGACTGGCAACAGTCAAAACGTCAGAGTTTGGTGTTCCCAGAGCGGGAACACTGCGCGTTAAACGGTTAAAGGCTTAAAAATTGTATTCAGAGAGATACATTTCAGTTAACTTTCTAAATTTGCAATGCTGAAGCTTCCTGAACTCACAAAATATGCGTTGAAACTGCAAAGACGATATGTTTTTCCTCGTTTTTACTTTTTTCACATTTGCCGCAGCAAAGTTGAAAAGGTTTTATAATTCCTGTTTGTCCGTCTGTCTATACGTGCTCTAACTTCCATAAACATGCATCGATTGCTACAAAATTTAGAGACGTTCTTACGTAATGTGTGCCTTGTACCTTACTGAAAACGGCGCAAATAACATTTAACACAGCCGGACTCTGGAAAAACAATGCAAAAGCTCCTTTATTTTCCTTCTGAGTTAACCCTTTAACGCGCAGTGTTCCCGCTCTGGGAACACCAAACTCTGACGTTTTGACTGTTGCCAGTCACGAAGAATAGATTGGATTTCTATACAAATAGTTGCGGGTGACATAGCTCCACGAGAGAATCCTTTATTTTTTAGCACGCCATTTCCCGTAAACAAATTGGTCACGATTATTTTTAAACAGCACTGACATCTGCTGAACAATGGAAGAATGCGAGAACAGCAGGATAGATTGCCCATTGCTGAAAAAAGCGCAGCCGTTGCCATCGCTCGACTTAACTACCAGAAAGATGGCGGACGATCGAAACGTTCATCGCGTGCCACAGATCTAGAAACTCTTTTCTGACGACCACAGCCAGCTGTCGTTGCGCCACAAAGGGTTAAAAATAGTCGTCAAAGTAACCGTCTCTGCTGCAAAGAAGAAAACAACATTCAGATTTTAACCACCTAACTCACCTAAACTTTTAACTCATCTAAACAGAGCTGCAACAAGCAAAACAGCATCTCATTGAATAACATTCTCTCGTATACGTGACCCATCTTTCGTACACTTTTGTTTCGAACTTAGAGATCTTTTCTCTGTTTTTATATAATTTCTTTGAAGAATTTGGGCGGCAGACGCCTCAGTTTACTTTGGCACACGACAGAAATCGGGATTATAAAGCTATGCTGGGGTTTTTTTTTTAAATAAGTTTTGAGAGCAATTTAAGGTTTGGCCAAGGAGCCAGTCCCTGGCGGGATGAGTGGAGTGTTTGTTTTTATTTATTTATTTTTTTCTACTAAGCCAATCAAATTTAAGAGAAACGGAAGAGAGTCCGGTGCGGGCAGGATAATGTGAGAAACTGTTTACACGATTGCTACAAAATAATAACTGTTGCTCATAGTGCTCATAAGCAAGAGGCACACGCTACCATGAGCCTCGGCTAGGAGGAGAGATGATGAGTAATATTTAAACTGCTTTTAAATAATACTTATTTTTAGGATGTGCAGTCCATTTCCAAGAAAAGTTTGCAAAATTATACGCAGCTCACGAAATCTTGAAAATAAAGAATTTTTTTAACCTGTGCTAATGATTAAAATGCAACTTTATAAGAAGGTAAAAAAAAAATTAATGACTATGTCGTTTTATCTCTCACCCCCCTTTATTGAAAATTGTCCGAAAAATGTGTCCCAAAAAAAGCGACATAAAGATGCGACATAATTTTACATTTATTTAGATACTATTAGTTCACAACAGTTTTAATCTATTGTTACAATATTTCGTAAGTTGTAGAATAGGCATCCCATGTATTTTTCTATAAATAGGTTACAATCCTAAAAATTTCAACATAGGGTTACCAGTCGAAATTCACGAAAGATGAGAGATAAAATGACATAGTCAATTAATATCGTTTTAATATGGCAGTCATGAAACTAAAAATTTAGGGGGGTTCAGGGGGGATCTCCCCCTGACGAGGCTCGAACAGCCGAGTTATATGTGTGTATATATATATATAATGTGAGTCTGTAACCAATGAAGCCAAGCAGAGTACTGTTCTACATAAATATTTTACAATTATATTAGCATAAATAGCAATAATAATTGAATATAATTATTATCAATATCATTACTGTTAAAATTATTTCTACAGTTTTTCTCCATTTCCACAACCTCAACTAAGTACTTCTTAGCTACTGCAGCTAGTACTACGTAAAACATAGGCTAGCTGTACTAGTGTAATATTTATTTTATTATTTATTCATTTAATTATTACCATTTTTATTTATTCATTTAATTATTACCATTTTTATTCTTTTTATTTATTCAATTAATTATTACTTTTTTTTTAATTTATTTATTCTTTTCCTTTCCATACTACCAAAGTATTATTAATATATCATTTTTTATTCACACTCCATGGCATTACTTGTCTATTGATTGCATTAAGCCTTCTCTGATGGCAACATGCACTAATACTGCCTCCATTACTGAGCTTTGATCTTCGTGTCGGTCCACTTCCTCGTTGTTTATTTCTAATAGCTACGGTCGCGCCCCCAAGTTACAAAAGGACCCTAATTTTGGTCAGGTAACTTGCAGAAACCTAGCTATTATTGTTTTTTTCGATTAAATTGAAATGTGTGTGCGGTGGCGCCTGATGATAGAGCACACCATTTCAATATTAATTCCATTTTCCGTCTATTTCTGATTACATGTGATTAGGCTTAAAAGCACACCAGTTCTAATTTGGCGCTTTATATTCAATTTTTCCACTCTTTCATTGCCTTAAAAGGCTATATTTAAACACTTATCCGGTATAAGCTCGTTAATTGGCACCATGTGCTATCTACTTTTATTTTTTTATTTTTTTCACTTTATCATTGGATTATCTTGGGATTTCACTTTACGTAAGTAAGCTATTATATATTATATATATATATATATATATATATATATATATATATATATTCAAACATTATACAAGATGTCAGAGTCGCAGCCAATTGGGAGGGATTGGGGGGGGGGGGGTTGGGGGTTCAACTCCTTCCCCCTCGAAACTTTCGGGCAAATATATTACTATTTGCAGAAGTGTGCTGAAAAATTATTGTATTGTACTAAGTGTATTGAAAAACTCATTGTAATCTAAAACTTGAATCCAATCCCCCAACTCCCAGGGAATTTTTTTTCCTGCCTACAGCTTTGGAAGGTTTTGAACGAAACGTTGTTAAGAGAACTTGAAACGTTGTTTGGAAAATTCGAGAAAGAGTCAGGAACAGCAAAACGCACCGCGCTTTCGGATTAAAAAAGCAAGTATTTTCCTGCACAAAGTAAAAAAATAGAGCTATATTAGTAAGTTTTTAAGCATTGTTTGTAAAACAGAAAGGAAAAGGAGGATTTAATAATTAATTATTTTTTTGTCTAAAAAATCGTATTTCAGTTTAAATAATGAATTTTCTATTTTTTTAAAATATCTATATCTAAATTAGTTATTAAACTATAGTAAAAACAATTAAAAGCTTTGTAAAATGCACCATAAAAATACTTATCACCAGACGAGAAAGTTCTGTATCTTCCGAAATGATCGTTTGGCGATAAGTATACTTTATGACAACAGTGACCAAATCGGATCGCAAGCGACAAAGTTGGCGCATTAGTTGATTTCAAGTGGCGCATTGATTACATATTGCTTTCAGACAGATTGGAGACTTTCGAAATATTTTCATGCCGGGAAATATTTTATTTCTTAGAATTTATAATGTCACGCCTAAAGGAAGGATTTGTACATTCCAAAATACATTATCCCCCAAAAATCGAAACCATCTCCGAACAAGAACTTAGAAGTACCTTTAAATTAAAGTTGTAAAAAAAAAGAAAGAAAAATATATTCACTGTAAGCATTCCTTTGAAAAATCACTACCAAATACGTCATTTAATCAGCTTACATCACCATTGCATGTTCTATTAAAGCAGATTGTTTTAAAGAGACAGCTTTCCTCTCAATTTCTAATCATGTTGCGCCTCCTCCTCCCCAAAAAAGAGCATTAGGGAATTTTCTGACATTTGTTTTATGATTAAAGGATCAGATTTTCTAAAAGTGTGTCCATCAAAGTATCACTTGACTCCTTCAGATGGGTGGCTCCTATACTCTTTTAAAAAAGACTCGCTAGCTGTTCATAAAACCAGTCATTAACTTATAGCTTATGTTTATTAATTTTTTCGTAATTTTCTTTTTAATTACCTTAATCAGTATTTTATCATTCATTGCCTAACTATAACAACATAAAATAGATTCAAGGTGATACTCTTGGCAATTCTTAATTCAGTAGATAAAGGGAAAAGGGATAAATGCGGGTTCGAGTCTTAACCCTTTGAGGCGCAATCCTTTCCCAATGCTGAAAAAAAGGGCAGCCGTTGCCATCGCTCGACTTAACTACCAGCAAGATGGCGGACGATCGAAACGTCCGCCATCTTGCGGACTTCTGGCACAGCCAGCTGTCGTCAAAAAAGGGTCTCTAGATTTGTGGCACGCGATGAACGCTTCGATCGTCCGCCATCTTGCTGGTAGTGAAGTCGAGCGATGGCAACGGCTGCCCTTTTTTCAGCATTGGGCAATCTACCCAGCTGTTCTCGCATTCTTCCATTTTTCAGCAGATGTCAGTGCTGTTAAAAATAATTGTGACCATTTTTTGACGGGAAATGACGTGCTAAAAAGTAAAGGATTCTCGTGGAGCTATGTCACCCGCAACTATTTTTATAGAAATCAAATCTATTCTTCGTGACTGGCAACAGTTGAAACGTCAGAGTTGGGTGTTCCCAGAGCAGGATCACTGCGCGTTAAAGGGTTAAAGTAAACGAAATTTTAAAAAAAAATGTCCATCTGATTAAAACTTATCCGTACTAATTGGCCCAATCCGCCATTTTGACACCAGCGCATTAACACAGCGCATTTACGAAAGGTGGAAAGCTGAAAAACAGTTGAAAAATAAATTTGACTGATAAACATAGATCTTCACATTGTCTCGACACAGTGTGTATATAATTATCCCTTCCCACCATTACCTGGCGACACATCCCCTCCTTGTTTACGAAAATGTCGTTCAACGCAAATATTTTCGCTCAGCTTGAAAACTATCTTCTTAGCTAACAGCAGACGTTTTTTAAACAGATGGGTCTTATGGGGTGATCAGGAGAATGTGTGTTGACGAAATAATTACGCCATTTTATTTTTATTCCTTTCTTTCTCGGCGGATAATTTAAGTTGGGAGGGAGGGAAGAGGGGGGGGGGGGGGTCGTGGAAGTCTTGTCGTAAAGCCTGAAAAACAGCGAGCTCCAACGAGTGCTTGAAATAACGCAGGAATTCAAAGTTCTTTTAGAGAGAGAATAGCGACAGTTTGGGAGTCTTAACATTTGTTTTTAACACTTTACAATAAGGTTGAAACGTGCTTATGATTTCGAATTGTCTGTCTGTACGTCCGTCCGTTCTGTTCTAACTGCCGTAAATAGGCATCGATGGCTACGAATTCCGGTGTACAATGCCTGAAAATGGTTTGTGGCGTTTGTAATTCCTCTACAGGAGCAGTAAAAAAAATTCCAATACATTACACTTTATGGGCTCCAACGAGTGCTTGAAATAACGCAGGAATTCAAAGTTCTTTTAGAGAGAGAACAGCGACAGTTTGGGAGTCTTAACGTTGTTTTTAACACTTCACAATAAGGTTGAAACGTGTTTATGATTTCGAATTGTCTATCTGTACGTCCGTCCGTTCTGTTCTAACTGCCGTAATTAGGCATCGATGGCTACGAATTCCTGTGTACAATGCCTGAAAATGGTTTGTGGCGTTTGTAATTCCTCTACAGGAGCAGTCAAAAAAATTCCAATACATTACACTTTATGGGCTCCAACGAGTGCTTGAAATAACGCAGGAATTCAAAGTTCTTTTAGAGAGAGAACAGCGACAGTTTGGGAGTCTTAACGTTGTTTTTAACACTTCACAATAAGGTTGAAACGTGTTTATGATTTCGAATTGTCTATCTGTACGTCCGTCCGTTCTGTTCTAACTGCCGTAAATAGGCATCGATTGCTACGAATTTCTGTGTACAATACCATGTATTCTATTGAAAATGGTTTGTAGCGTTTGTAATTCCTCTACAGGAGCACTCAAAAGAATTCCAATACATTTCACTTTATCGGCAATCATTCTTTAAAGTACATTTTACATATATTCGGCTATTTCAAGCACAACAAAATTGATTTACGTTATTAAGGATTACAGGATAAAGCTCTTAATCGAAAGTAGTGTCTGTGTCATTAACAGTTCTGCAGGATCATTCATAAAATTCATTACTGTCTATACAGCAGTTTAGCGAAATTATTCCATTTAAACCACAATTTAATAAAGATTATAAGTGATTACCATGGATGATGTGAGGATGTAAGTAGCATTTAAAGCTCTTTTACAGGGTCTCACAAAATTATTTTATCAGTGATCTATATATTTTTTGACGTTATCTCCAAAATCTCGCCAAGTCTCACGATGATACATCGCCAAATTTGGCTCAAGAAAGACTACTGCGTTGGAAAGCGCTTTAAGTAGGTAGCGCTTTAAGTACTTGGTAGATTTATCTTTTTTGTTCCTCTTTTGTTTTGAACAAAGTTGAAAAAGTCTTTATGATTTCGGTATGTCTGACTTTCCCTCAGTGCTCTAAAATGCATAGTCAGTTATACAGGGGACTGCAAATGATTGTACCCTACTTTGGAACATTTTCGAATTTACAGAGGATAGACGCATTCCGGGGTAAATTTAAAAAAAAAAAAAAAAAAAAAAACATTATAAAGGTACTAATAGCATTAATAAGTCTATTGCTGTCCATTTATAACTATTATTATCCTAATGTAAGTTATGAATGTTGGAAATGACTACGAAGTGTTCGGTACATGCAGTGAATTTCGCATCCTTCGAATGTGGCAGCTAACCCTTTAACCAGGGGCGTAGCCAAGTAGGGGGGCAACCCCCCCATGAGGAATTTTTTGCCATACAAAATGTATATTCTTCGTTGCATTATCACACACACGTATACATATATATGAGTTGTAGTAGTCGTAACCCCCCCCCCTATGAAAAATTTCTGGCTACGCCCCTGCCTTTAACACACAGTGTTCCCTATCTGGGAACACCAAACTCTGACGTTTTGACTGTTGCCAGTCACGAAGAATAGATTGGATTTCTATAAAAATCCAATTTCCAGTAAAAACCGCCATTTCCCGTAAAAAAATGGTCACGATTATTTTTAACAGCACTGACATCTGCTGAAAAATGGAAGAATGCGAGAACGGCTAGATAGATTGCCCAATGCTGAAAAAAGGGCAACCGTTGCCATCGCTCGACTTAACTACGAACAAGATGGCGGACGATCGAAACGTTCATCGCGTGCCACAGATCTAGAGACCCTTTTTTGTCGACAGCTGTGCGGCACAGCCAGCTGTCTTGCTGGTAGTTAAGTCGAGCGATGGCAACGGCTGCCCTTTTTTCAGCATTGGGAAAGGGTTGCGCCTCAAAGGGTTAAAGCACGGACAGGCAAACAAAACAAAATCAACGCCTTCTCGAGAAGGGTTAAAAAAAGAACGACTTATTAATCCTAAATAAATTGATGTTCTTTTTTTCCAAAACAAAATGACTACCATCTGACGCTGTGTTTAATAAACTTTACGCAACAAAGCCGTTTCAGCTGACACCGTTTCATACTCTCCGATGTATCCAGGAACCATCTCATCTCAACCCACAGTTCGGAAAGGTTTTTTAAGCCTAAATGCATCTCCAGTATTTATGACACCATGACAAGTGACGGCCGTGTTGCCAGTCTTTTTAAAAGAAAAGAAAAAAGAAAAAGACAGCTGTCTTGGAGGGTTAAAAAGAAAAAGAAAAAAAAAGGAGGATTTGACTCAAAGCATTTAAGATATAATTGTTTGTCCTGGCAAAATGACAGCGTATCCGAAGGGGTTAAGAAATGTTCTTTTCCAAAATGCCTCCTGCTTCGAAATGGAAGGGAACTCGTTTCTCCGTACCTTTTGAATAAATATGAGGGGCATTGTATCGATAACGAAGCGAAAGAGACGGCACGACTGGCTTGGCTTGGGGAACAGGATTGTCGTGTAGGATTGTGGCACAGCGATGTAACCCAGGAAAGGGAGGGGGGGCATTCCCCTCCCTTGCCCACACTCGAATCTAAAAAGTCTACCCAGCTGTTAGAGGCTTCAACTCACAGTTAAACCTACGTTCGACCTGTTCTTTCTACTCGTTGAAAAGATACTACGAAGAAGACTCCCATTTTGTGACGAATGCTACCTCATCGACGTGGGCTATAAAGGCACCACAGCAATTAATTGCTATTAAAGATTGAAAAGAACAGAAAAAAAAGAATGACCCAAACTAAAATGCTTGCGCCTCGAACCCCTGAAGCTCTCCTGAATGTTTGCTGAATCGGGGCCATCAAGATCCTACCGGGCCTGCTTGTGCTCTCCGTAAGAGGCCTACGGACGTTTCCTCATTGGTTAAATTCGGCCGTTAGATGACGTATCTAAGTGCTGGAACCAATAAGTGAGCATCCGTAGGGCCTCTTTGGATGACCGGGGCCATCGTGATTCTATCGGGCCTGATTGTGCATTCCGATGAGTCATCCAAAGAGGCCTACGGATGCTCACTTATTGGTTCCAGCACTTAAATACGTCATTTAACTGCTGAATCTAACCAATGAGGAAACGTCCGTAGGCCTCTTTCGGAGTGAACAAGCAGGCCCGGTAGAATCACGATGGTCCCGGCTGAATCTCCAACTAGCCAGGGCGTAAGGTTGATCGAGGGCAACTTCACTCAGCAAAGTACGTCCAAAACCGTCCGAAGGTCTAAACTTTCGAGAACTGTTTCAAATGCAGAAAAAAAAAAATGGAACAAGAAAGGCAGACCATGCTGGACAATCTTGCAGTGACAGATAAGCATAAAATGAGCACGAACAAGAGAAGATAATCCGAACGATTTTTGTTCGTGATTCTTTTTTTTGGGCGGCTCCCCAGACAGCACAGCAAACTTGCATCAAACTTACAGCAAGCTTGATTTATCAAGTCAATAAGCTTGAATTAAGCTTGAAAATTCCAAGCGTGTAAGCTTGATGCAAGCTTGAATCAAGTGTTCTAGTTTACACTTGCCCAGCTTGATTTAAGCTTGACATTTCAAGCTTAATTTCAAGCTTAAAAATTTCTAAATTCACGAGGCGCCCGCTGGCTAACGCGCCCCACATAATTTATTTTTCCGCGCATTTTCCCCCTCCACGCTGAAATTTCAATTTAATTTAATCTGTTTCCATCGAGTGTTCGTCGCTGGAATAGAACCCGGGCCCTTTGGCTTCGCAGTCGAGCACGCTATCCATTCCGCCACCGGAGCCTTGTGCAGCTATGACTAAAGTTTGAAGTGACTTACCACGCTGTTTTCTCGCCAGATTGATAAGTGGGCGATGTGTTATTTGTTTCTTTTATTTTTCCATGGGATGCATCAAAATTAAAATAATGCATCAAAATAAATTAAATTAAAATCAAAATTAAAATAAAAAAACACGTTTTAAAACTTTCAGTACCGCAACACTCATGAAGCAATACTGCTAGCCAAAATCGAGACAAACGACTGATTTTGAAATCAATTTCATAGTATAATTGTATTTTATTTTGAAGAATTTCCATATTTGGAAATATAGAATGGGTTTACTTAACACAAAATTTGTGTTAAGTAATCTGGAATGAAAGAAACAGATAGTTAAACGTTACTTCGAAATGCTATATCACAGTTGCTAACATGTATGGAATACAAACACTTTAGTCATTTTTGTAAATATTTCTTAAAATAACAAATAATTGAAAATTTTTGCTATTTTTTAACGCTAAAAATTCTCTTTACAAATGTGGTTATTTTCCTACATATTGGTATGCTATATTGACATAGAGCATTTCGAAGAATTAAAAATAAGTTTAAATTAATTTATACAAATGTAAATTTGAATTATTTTCATTGTTCATACTTTATAATTAAAAAATTTATTTAACTTCTGATTTTTTTTTTTTTTATCCTTTGTAATTTTATATTAAAATTACAAAAGTGTAAGATGTAAGATTTTGGGGCCCTAAAATCTGTAGGCCCTGGGCAGTTGCCCCGTTTGTCATGTCGGTAATATGGCACTGGTAATATAAAATAAAACACATCTTTTACGAACTTTCAGCAAATTTGAGGGCGCTAGACAATTAATGTCCATGCTCTTTCAGAGATGGCGCCATCAACGCTCCTTTAAAAAGGAAAAATCACGCGAGTATTGTCAAGCTTAAATCAAGCTGTATTTAAGCTTGACAATGACTTAGAATGAGTTGAACTGTCAAGCTTGCATTAATGCGTCAAATTCAAAGAAATGTCAAACTTGATTTAAGCTTATGTGCTGTCTGGGTCGTGACGCCAAAAGCCGAACTTGCATACAGGGTGGTTATAACTTAACTTCCCCTATAAACAGTAATCTGCAGCTGGAACGGATGAGCCGACTGCCACGAAATTTGAGTACACGGACTGTACACGACACGTGCGCTAGGAAGACTTTTAAAAAATTTAGTTCAAAAAGTGTCCACTTGGTAACATTTTTCATGCTGAATCCAGCTCAAAAAGTGGTCCAAATTAGTTAATAAATGCTCAAAAACTATTGAATAAATGTTCGAATTGTTTGTACATTCCGATTCAGCCATTTCCAAAGTTAAATTTGTTGTTTTTTCAGCTAAAGTGCCACCTAGTGGACATTTTTGGACCTTAAATTTTTTAATTAATTAATTAATTTATTTATTTATTTTTGTCAAAATTCCACGAGCGCATCTCATGTTCAGTCTATGTACCAAAAGCAACTTTAGTACTTCCCCTGTCACACTCTATATGCACTGTCTGTGTCATTGTTTTCAGAATATTTATGAAAATTCTGCATAAATTTCAATTTTTTAAAACATGTCCCATCCCTTATTTACGGAAGATAAGAATCGCTTCTTACTATTTTAACTTTATTTATTTAAGTTTCTTACTATTTTAACTTTGCCATGTATAAGTAATACTTTAATATTACCATCAAATTTATATATTTTGAAATATGTTGAAATATTTCAAGATGTTATTTTGGAACTTTTCAAAGCTATACAAGCAGAAACTAATTTGCAAGAAATATTTTTGTTAGGAATGTCCCATTCCATCGACTCATACCTCAATGGAATTCTGAAAAGCAATCTAGATTTATGATCTACCTGCCACACTTTTGCACATTCGAGCCGGAAAGGTCGAGGATCAGTTTACTAGCTGCCACAAACTTATTTCCGAAACAAATGATTTTCTCTCTTCCTCAAGCGACTGACAACAAATAGAATTCAACTTCTGCCCTCCAGGGGTGGGGGGGGGGGATAGGGCCTGTCAATTATACAATTCGTTCATTGACCTCCAGTTTTCACTGCAATTCTCTTAAATCAATTGGTAACTGCAGTATGCTTATCATAAATTACATTGAAATTTAAAATTTTCAAAGTAGTATTTGATAGAATTGATCGTAATTGCTTTTATCCAAACTTTATATATTATTCTTAGTATTTTACTTATACATACATACATATATATATATATATATATATATATATATATAACTAACAAGTAAAACACAAACATACTACAATAAGACATATCTCGCATAAAAATATAACACCTATTAGCAAGAATTAGAAACCAGATTTGAAGCCAAATAAAGTGCAAGAATTATTGTGATAATATAATGGAACGGAAATTATAACCACTGTCACCATCGTCAGGGGCCACAAACAGTGGATTATAATTGACAGCAAACCAAATAGTAGGGTTTCGGTTGTGTCGCATATCAAAAGAGATATTAACTCCACACATCTGGGCCCTACCCTACTATATAAAGGAAAGAAGAAATCAAAAAGATAACAAAAATTTGAAATAGGAATTATAATTTTACATACCAGACCTTGAGCACATGGAAATTTCATTTGAACAATTGATATGTGTTGCCAATGCTAAGAAATATATATATATAATTATCTAAACCTATTAGAATTCATATAGGAGGCATTTCATCTGTTTTCGGTCTTTATCTTCGAATCTAGGTTTTAGCTTTTCGCTCTCCTCATTACAAAGAACCAGGGATGAAGATTCTCTTGCGTGGTAAGAAGTGTTACCTAGAATGGAATTTTAAAGGATCCAATGGGCCCTGCAGTTACTTTCTAGCAAAGTTTTTGAATGCTTCAATCGGGTATTCAATTACTTCCCAGAATGGATCTTTGAATGATCTTATAGAACCCTAGAGTCTCGTCCCAGTATGGATCTTCGAAAGAACCAGTGGGGTCTAGAGTTACTTCCCAGAATGGGTCTTAGAATGATCCAGTGAGACCTGGAGCTACTTTCCCAGGTGGGTCCTTTAGATGACCCAATGAGGCTTAGAGTTACTTCCCAGAGTGGGTCTTAGAATGATCCGGTGAGACCTGGAGTTACTTTCCAAGGTGGGTCCTTTAGATGACCCAATGAGGCTTAGAGTTACTTCCCAGAGTGGGTCTTAGAATGATCCTGTGAGACCTGGAGTTACTTTCCAGGGTGGGTCCTTTAGATGACCCAATGAGGCTTAGAGTTACTTCCCAGAGTGGGTTTTAGAATGATCCAGTGAGACCTGGAGTTACTTTCCAAGGTGGGTCCTTTAGATGACCCAATGAGGCTTAGAGTTACTTCCCAGAGTGGGTCTTAGAATGATCCAGTAAGACCTGGAGTTACTTTCCAAGGTGGGTCCTTTAGATGACCCAATGAGGCTTAGAGTTACTTCCCAGAATGGGTCTTTGAATGATCTTATATGGCCTAGAATCATGTTCTTCGAAAGAGCCTCAAATCGAGCTCTCCAAAAGACTGGCTGTGCCGGCGCACAGCCAGCTGTCGTGGCACGCGATGAACGTTTCGATCGTCCGCCATCTTGCTGGTAGTTAAGTCGAGCGATGGCAACGGCTGCCCTTTTTATAGCATTGGGAAAGGGTTGCGCCTCAAAGGGTTAACTGAACAACGGATTGCGACCTCCGGAAGAGAACAGCAGAAAAAAATCATAATATGCGAAAGCGAGTGTATGAAGAACAAAAGCAAACCTTCAAAAAAAAAAAAAAGAAAGAAAGAAAAAGATCTGAGGAAGAAGTAAATGGCAGGATGAAAATGCAATGTTACGTCTTCGATGATCCACTTAAAGCGTAATGACAGCGCACGTGTGCTCTCTGAAGGCTTTGCAACACCCTCCGGTGTGGAACAACGCCCCGCTCCAGGACTCTGCGAAACAAAAAAGGACCGAATATCTTAAGGGCAGTGTCTATCTATCTATATACGTGTGAGTACAAGAAACAAAAGAACCGAGTCCGATCTGGATAGGAACGAACCCGTTTGAACCCTTCCCCAAAATGATGAGTGACACGTTGACGTTTTTTCCCGTCTTCCTATTCCATCGTAAGTTCGGGATGAGGCGAAAGATCTGGCTTTCGACGATACTGTGTATTAAACAAGTCATTAAGGAGTGCTTGGAAAATAACTGGCATTTTAATTTAGTGTTTAAATGTGTTACTTACCTTTAAAAGGGCGAAGATCTTTACTTTAACCCATTTGTGCCTGGATATTTTTGCGACTTTCTTCGATTTTTACTCATAGCAAAAATAATAGATATATTTCTGATGTCAACTTCTTGAACAAGGGATGATTTCTTTTAAAATCATTATCCATAAAAATCGAAATATCAACATCCTACTTGGTCATGTTAAAATATTTTGTAGAGTTGAGGCTCAATACTCACGAATAAAGGCTAGGAAAAATAAATAACGTTTTCGACTAATAGCGAAAATGCCGTCCCAAAAAAGGGACACTAGACATAAATGGGTTAAAAAAATTGTTTATAAATATACTTTTTTTTTTAAGTGCGGTTTATAGTTTTTATATATGTGTATTTACACATATCAATCCAGTAAAAAAGAAAAAATAACCACTCAATTTTATTTTCTAAATAGTTATCAAGAAATCGTGTTTAATTAGTAGGGAACATTCCGACACTAAATTGGAAAAGACAAATTCATCTCTTACAGAAAACGTGTTACTAAAGTGTACAGTTTAGAAATCCTTCATAGCATCATAATATCATCATCATCATGCATCGTCATGGAAATCATCTTGATGCAATAATCAGACCATAGTCCCCATCGTATACGAAACGCATATAAGGAACTCGTTAATGCTTCATCATTTTTACTTTCCGAACATGCACCACGTAATTAAAGTATTGTAATCATGAAAAAATTCGACTTCGAGATTTTGGTATATTTACATGTTTTGAGGTCTTCTGAATTCATTTATGCTATTTTTACGAGATGTATGTATGTATGTATGTGTGTATGTGAGTGAACACGATAGCTCTTAACGAATGACGGGGCATTTGATTGAGTTCAAATTGGGTAAATATGTTTTCCACCGTCGCAAGACCAGAATTGATTTTGGTGTGTATAGGACTTACAGTTTTTCTATAGGACTACGACAAAGATTTCGTTTACATTATGGCCTATAGGGGGAATTCTTGAAAGTGCGCTAGCGTTTAAACGGTACATTGGATTGAGCTCAAATTCAGTATATATGTTATAAATCACCACCCTAAGACAGGTATTGATTTTGATGTGTATAAAACCCTCTATTCCCTTCTTTTCATAATGTGTAGCTTGGTTGGGCTTAATCCAGCGATGGGCAGGAATGAAACTATTCGATCGATTATTAAATTCATTGTAAGATAATCGATTTTGGTAATGGATTTTCTGTTCGAACGCTGAGCACATAGCATTCGAAATTTCGAATAGAAATCGCGAATGCTGTCCGAATAGTGAAATCGCGAATACTATTCGAACAGTAAGAATACGCAAATATTCACTATTCGATTAATCGATTATTCATTCTATATCGAATAATAGAAATCATTCGAATGGCACATCACAATATTAGGCATCGCTTCGTCTGGCCAGAGGAAGATTTGACCTTATTATTTCCCTTCTTCGATGTCTGTTGCTTCCAGACAAAAGAAATCGCGGCGAAAAAAAAGCATCAAAATAATTTTCCACGCGTCTTTGGTCTCCAGAAGCCATTTAGCCCCGTTAATGACGCTGCTGCTCCACGTGCCGACTTGACGATGCCCGACCCTTTCCAGACCAGAAACACACCCCCAGAGGAAGCTCGACGGGCCACGAACAATGAACTAAATAACGTGTGTCGGGTTTATAAGTTGTGAAACAGCCAACGACAATCGAGTGGCCGTGTGGCAATTTTTAAACACAGATGTGCAAGCGAGAAAAGAAGAAAGAAAAAAACAAAAAACTGCGGACGTTGGTTTGGTTGGGTTATTTTCGTTTAGCGTAATAGTAAGTTTGTGAGGAAGTGAAAGGGATTTTTTTTTTTCTGGTTAGACAGCTTTATCTTCTAATGCCATCAGAGAGTACTAACGACTTTTTTTTTAACTCTTTGAGGCGCAACCCTTTCCAAATGCTGAAAAGGGCAGCCGTTGAGCACAGCCAGCTGTCGTCAAAAAAGGGTCTCTAGATCTGTGTCCCGCGATGAACGTTTCGATCGCCCGCCATCTTGCTGGTAGTTAAGTCGAGCGATGGCAACGGCTGCCCTTTTTTTCAGCATTGGGCAATCTATCCAGCTGTTATCGCATTCTTCCATTCTTCAGCAGATGTCGGTGCTGTTAAAAATAATCGTGACAATTTTTTTACGGGAAATGACGCGCTAAAAAGTAAGGGATTCTCGTGGAGCTATGGCAACCGCAATTATTTTTATAGAAATAAAATCTATTCTTCGTGACTGGCAACAGTCAAAACGTCAGAATTTGGTGGTCCCAGAGCGGGATCACTGCGCGTTAAAGGGTTAAAGTTTGGATGCTCTGCTCTGCTCCTGGACTCTTAGCTAAAACTTAGAAGCTGGTGGCAGCAGAAACTATACAGCTCACGGCAAAATCTTAAATTTTCTAATCGGGCATCTTGGCAGCGATTTAGAACGAATAGGTTTACCTTCGTTAAGCAAAAAGATAAACGCAAATAAAATCGTTATGTTAAGTGTAAGAATGGGAGCAGTGGCGTAGCCAAGGGGGGGGGATGGGGGGGTCATAACTCCTCCAGGAGGAATTTTTTGCCATACAAAATGTATATTCTTCACTCCTTTATAACAAACAGTAGTCGTAACCGACCCATGAAACATTTCTTGATATGCCACTGAATGGGGGCGATCAACAGGCTTAATCATTTTTGTGTGCATATGTGTGTGTGCCAGGGCCGGATTCAGGGGAGCGCAACTGGCATGGGCTCCGGCAGAATATTTCCCGTGGGGGAGGGGGGCAAAGACTACTCCATACTCAAGGGAGGGGGACAAAGATTACTTCAACGTATGGTTACCATGTTGGAAAGAGCAAAAAAGCAAGGGAAAACACTGCATACAAAAATCTAGTTGGGGGCATTGCCCCCCTTGCCCTATGTTGCCGGCACCCATTGCAACTGGAGCTGCAGACCCGGGGCCTCCACAATAGAGGGTCCCCCACAATAGACAGTTTTACGTACAATTAATTTCCTACAGAAAACAGAATAATTAAGATAAAACGTCATGACCCTGCCCTTAATGGAGTCAGTCAGGGTGCGAATTGACGGGGGGGGGGATGCCGGGGATTGTCCCCGGCTGAGGAATGTAACATCTCTGGCAGGAGAATTATTAATGGATCCCTGCCAGGGATACTGTTTAGCCCCTGCTGGAGAAATGTTAAAATCAGTCTCTGTCCCTACAAGTTCAACAGTACTTAACGATTTTAAGTATTGAGAATAGAAATTCTTCTATTATTTACTAGACAAAGGAGCAAGTTACAAACATCCCTCGAAATAGGGACGAGGTTTTTTTCACACATGCCTGATGCCACTTCTCATTCTGTTACTGGGGTCGGGTTTCAAAGTAAGACTGCGAAATGAACGAACAAGTGCTGCTCTACCGCGAGCCGAATTTGAGGATAGACGTAGAATCGACGCAGGCAGGAATAGATGTGCATAGAAAATCGGCAGTCGACTTCTGTTTGAATTTAAGTCACTTCTCAGACATGTCAAATAATACCTAAGAGTCTTGTCATATAATACCTAATATATTATGTGAGTGGAACATTTACATCTTCCCTCCTTTTTTTTGTTCTTCTTATTTTCAAATGTCCCCACCTGGAGAATGTTTCCTTTCAAATGTCCCCCTCTGGAGAAAATGTTCAGTTCGCACCCTGGAGTCAGTGAAATCAACGGATTTCACTGACTCCAGGGTGCGTGCAACGGATCTACTTCTGCAGTTGCAACGGATCTACTTCTTTGCGCACATTTCGCGTACTATACTACAGCCATTCAACCTGATTGGTAGATAGCCATATGGACATTACATTAACAGTGCAACACCAGAGAAGAATTCGACATTTTTTGCGTAAATAAAATCTACTTAGAACCGGAATCGAACCCGGAACAGCTAAGACATGAGCTAACGCTGAACCCACTTGCAGCACACGGGCCATCGATAAAATTGTTTTTAACTAGTTCGAAAAATAATTAGGGAGACTCCAGTCCTTGCACCTGGGGCGTCCACACCTGTAAATCTGGCAAGTGGTGCGTGTCAGTGTGCCAGTGGCGTATTTAAGGGGGCCCGGCCACCCCCGGCCTCCCTCCGAAAATTGCAAAGGATTTATTTAGAAACATCTATTTTAAAACATTGATATTAATTGTAGTAACAGTAAGGATGAAAATACCGGATCGCCCCCCCCCCCGAAATGGAAACCTATGTTCGCTACTATTGTGTGCAAGTGAAAACTGACGAAGTATTTTTACGTTTCGATTTCAAAATTTGCCTTAAATGACAATTTAGGTTTAGGTTTCGCCAGATGTTAAAAGGAAATAATTTTGGAATATTTAAAAGAATGTATCTCACATTTGCATGAATCAGATAATTTTCTAGTCAACTATAAGCGTTAAGCAAACAAACAAACAAACAAAAACAGACGTCGTCCCACACGAAAACATGCCACTCTCGAAATCAGCAGCTATAAAAGCTTCAAAACAAACAGAATAAATACATCTCAACTCGTGAAGTATATCCGTACCTCCTTCTTTCACGGCATACTATCTTCGGCAAGAAACAGCCCTCATAAATAAGACGTCTAACAAAAGGAATACCAGTTTATTTGCATTCGCAGGCTAAAACCGGCGTTTAAAAGCCTTCGTTTGGAAGTTTTTGTGGAACTGTGTTATTTAGAAGCTTTGTTACGAGACGGCCTATAAATATCCCCCTTGTTGTGCAAAGAAATCACTTCATGCAAATATATGTGGTAGTTTCGTTCTCTTATTTCACGATCGCATACATATTCAGTTTATTTATATATTTTTTCTTTCCATCGCGATGGCAACAACACGTTCAAACACTGTCTTCCCTTCTTGGGTGGTTGTTTACGTTCTGGATTAGCCATGTGGTTGGTTATATATGGTATCTCATGTGACGTGCGATTTGTTTGCAAGTACCATTGCAAAGAAGGCTGCTAGTGTCAAATTAAAATTTGACTGTCCGTGTCCAGTAGAAGCGAAGAATTCGCACTTAACCCTTTGAGGCGCAACCCTTCCCCAATGCTGAAAAAAGAGACCCTTTTCAGAGACAGCACACTGGTAGATCTACGCTAAATCTTCAAATATGGCGCGAAAAAGAAAATGTGTTTTATAATCAATTGTTTAAAATGATTTGTGTCTCTTTCTTTTACATGTACTGCGTGCAAAATATCTACGATATATAAGAAAAAAACCAGGTGTGATGTTAAAACACATCATTTAACCCTTTGAGGCGCAACCCTTTCCCAATGCTGAAAAAAGGGCAGCCGTTGCCATCGCTCGACTTAACTACCAGCAAGATGGCGGACGATCGAAACGTTCATAAGCATGACCACTTTCGGATTATTAAGGGGGATCAGAGAACAAAATATGATTTCCTCCATCTTCATAAAGAGTTAAAATTAATAAGAGTGAACCAAGCAAGATAAGTCATGTTGATTGTTTGTTTGCCACGAGAAGGTGTTCACATCCCCGAATATGCGTTTAACAACTTATTGCACCCTTCCTGGAGTTTCCCGGTACACCTTGGTTCCTCATCAGTTTTTCAAAGACTTCTGATTATTGGAACAAGGGCCCTTGTTAAAGGGGGGGGGGAGGGCAGTCTTCCCCCTAACACTCGCAATACTCTATTAAACTTGGAAAAAATTAGATATACCTACTTGGCAAAATTGGTGAAAGAATGTTGACGAAAACGATAATTTACTTACAGTTACTGGTGCACTTGGCAAAATTACGCAAATCTAGTTGGCAAAAGTAAAAAGTTAGTAATATAGTTGATAAAAGAAATAAGTAAGTTGATAAAAACCGATATTTGACTTAGCAGTTTATCGATATCCCCCCTCCCCCTAGTAAAAAATCTTAGCAATGGCTCTGATTGGAACCTCTCAGAGACTGCTAATAACTGACAAAAGGACTGGCTTTTCAGAACCTCTGACTGATTATACGTGCATGTACTTTTTAACCCTTTAACCCGCAGTGGTTTCGCTCTGAGACCACCAAACTGTTGACGTTTTCATTGTTGCCAGTCACGAGGAATAGATTTGATTTCTATAAAAATAGTGGCGGGTGACATAGCTTCATGAGAATCCTTTACTTTTTAGCACGTCATTTCCCGTATAAAAATGGTCACGATTATTTTTAACAGCACTGACATCTGCTGAAAAATGGAAGAAGGCGAGAACAGCTGGATCGATTGCTCAATGCTGAAAAAAGGGCAGCCGTTGCCATCGCTCGACTTAACTACCAGCAAGATGGCGGACGATCGAAACGTTCATCGCGTGCCACAGATCTAGAGACCCTTTTTTGACGCAGCTGGCTGTGCGCGAGCACAGCCAGCTGCGTCATTGGGAAAGGGTTGCGCCTCAAAGGGTTAAGGGGCCCGTTACATCTGGAGAAAAACCACCTAAAACTCCGCCCCGTTAGATCCACAGCAGCGCGGCAGGGGGGCCTTCACACTTCAGCTGTCTATCATGTTCAGTGTTTTATCATTTATGATATTTTATTGTATTAGGATTGAATTATGAAAACATATATATTAAAAATATAGAATCTTGGACCTTCGCATTTCAGCCATCTACGAAAGTCTCAGCCGCTGATCAGCTGAATCAAATAAAATCGAACAATATTTAATAGGAAAGTGTTTTACGAACCATCCGTTCAGCTAGTTGACCTTTTTATCGCATGACACAATTTCGAGATAGTCAGCAAATTCTGATTATACGTTCTCCGCTAATTTATCAGTTGATCGCACAGATTTCAGTTGCCGAATTTCGATAACGGCACATTTTGCGCGACCGCGTGAAGTTCCAAACTGCACCATCACTGGCTGACCTCGATATCGACTATCTAATTTTCGAAAATTTAGTTAAATTTTCTTGCGGTATAAACACTTCCTACCATACCTACCTATCGTTAACTGGTGTGGAGGAGGTTTGTTTTTTTTATACGTGGAGATTCCGACCTGTATTATTTCCCCCAGGTCGTCGATGCCATGCCCCCAAAACAAAACAAAACAAAAAAAATCATTTTTGAGTGTAATTGTATAACCCAGCAGGAAAAATGGATTTTTCAACTTTCATAACACTGTAATCACTATGTAATATGACAGTTAATGAACATTGTGTTGTTATTCTTTCAAAGATATTTACCCCGGTTTCGAGCTACTGGTGGAGTGATAGTTAAGGGTTTTTGTTTTTGCCTTCGGTTGTAGACGTGTAGTTTTATGATTTTTTGGTCCGTCTGTCCAGATAAATGCAGGTCCTTATTACAGCCGTATGCTTATTACAGACGTAAAATTACTTAAAACTGTGCCGCCTGTTAAAAATATTAAAGGATTGGAAAGTAATGTCGTTTTATCGTATATCAATGTTTTGCCTGGCAAAAACTGCTGAAGCTATCACCAAATTTTGCATGTATGCGAGGTTTTAGCGTAAGTTCTGGGTTAGAGAGCATCGACTTATGTAATACACTAAGGTATGCGGTACCAAACTCAACGATATTCCCACGCTACGAACGGCAACAGCTAGATGTAAACTTTAGTGCAATAACAATGACGTAAGCGCAGAAATTCAAACTAACAGTTCAGTGACGTCTAATGAGCAAGCCCTATGTCACGCAGTAGCTAGATTTCAAAATAACAATAATAGATACACAAAAATGCAAGATCTTTCGGACTGTTTCACAGCTTTAAAATATCGAATTTACAATACTTGGCGCATTAATCGCCCATCTAAAAAAATGTCGCCAAGCATTGAGGCAAAGCACATTTTAGCCATTTACTGTTTCATGAATGAATGACCATTTTAGCCATTTAAAATGATGAAAGTTTTCAGCAGAAAGTTTTCAGAAAGTTTTTCAAATGATGAAAGTTAACTATCGCGTTTTCTAGGCATCCTTTTTAACCCTACAGTTAACAATAGTACTGTAGGGTTAAACAGCACTATTGGTAACTGCAGGTAACTGTAGTATTGGTTACTGTAACCAATTGATTATGCTCTCATTTTTCAGCAATAAAAAGAAAATTTTGTAGTTTTACTCTAAAATATGCATTTAAAATAAATATAAAGTCATTATCGAAAACATTTTCAGATTTTAAAAATGCATGGCACCATCTTTTTTTTTTTTTTTTTTTTTTTTTGAGCAAGCAAGCATGAATTCATAACCTGCGCATGCAGTTCGCTGAACAAATTTTTGCCTGAATTTTTTTATTGCTTCTTTCAGTGCTAAATGAAAACAAATATAACTATTAAAAATAGTAGTGTTAGGTCTAAATAAAGTAGAATTAGGCTATATTACTTTTTTTTGTTTTATGGAAGATGTTAATATAGAGTTATATAGGGTAAAAATTCTAACTTTACCAATTTGAAGTTTTTTTCATGATTTTTCTGGGAAATTACATTCTGAATTTTTTTTAAATATTTTTTCTTGGCATAAGTAAGCCTGAATGAAGTTACAATTTTATTTTCAGCCGATTTTTAAAAATCATGAATTTTAGGATTAACTTTTTCCAAGGCAGTCAAATGATTCCAGTTCATCTGTCTATCGGTCTGTCCGTTCTATGTCACAATTATGCATCAAATGGAAGGTTATTTATGTACAAACAGGGGCGTATCCAAGGGGGGGGGTTAGGGGGGTCATTCCCCCCATGAGAATTTTTTTGCCATAAAAAATGTATATTCTTCACTACATTATCACACACGCGTATACATATATATGAGTTGTAGTAGTCGTAACCCCCCCCCCATGAAAAATTCCTGGCTACGCCCCTGTGTACAAATAATGTATTACAATGCTTACACTGAAAACGGCGTAAACAGCATGAATTAACATCATTATAGAAGCACACACACACACACAAAATCTGATGCATTACTGTCTGTGAACAATCGTTGTTTGAAGAACATTTCAATTTACGTATCTTATACAGAATGAATCCCAGTGGTGTAATGGTTAGCATATTGTTCTGCCGCGTCAGAGGTCCGGGGTTTCGATCCCTGGGCCGTGCAAGGTTGACTGAGCCTTTCATATCTTGAGTGGATCGGTAAATTGAGGAACAAGATTGCTTGGGGACTCAACGGAGGGGCTTCGCGTCAGGCTGACCTCCTGGCGGAGGCATATGCTTACAGAGACCATTGGCCCAAAGTGGGAGGTTGAACCAATATGTTTAGTTTTAGTTTATGCTATGCAAAATAAAGTCGGTATGTGTGATTGAGCTTTATAACGGCTTGAAAAGGCGATAATGTTGGAAAGTGTCTCATAACCGATGTCAGCGTCATTTACCTTCCTTGTTTCCTTTTTTTCATTTTGGTGTTAGAAGGATTGCACGCACATCACCGCAAATATTTTATTAAAAACACGATCGCGTGTAGATCAGGGTTGAAAATAATGATAACAAAGGAATATCGCTCATAAAATTTTATGGGTTTTTATTCTTTTTGTCCGTCCACACGCACAGCGTCATATAGAAATGGCAGGCTAAAATAGTGTGTGCCTTTCGTTTGTATAATTTTAGATATTTTACCTGTGTTTTTTTTTTCTGGCTCTTTAGGAAAACATGTTCTTTTACGGATAACTGCCGTTGCATATATTTATAAACGAGGCGCGTTTATTTTAGGTTTTTTATATCTGTTTGAGGAAGAAGCTAGATGGTTATACGGAAAAGAGGTATTTCAGATTTTTTTTTTTCTCCTAATTTTTTAGCGTTTTTATTATTAGTGTTTTTTTTTTTTTTTTTTTTTTTTTTTTTTTTGTTAATTCAAGGTTGCGTATTCGGATCATAATTCTTGATCAAGGATGTGCAGGAGAAAAAGTCCGTAAAGAGTGTTGTGAAATAGTGTTTTCTCGGTGAAAGTGAAGCGGTTATCTTGACGTTCCGATGTCATTTCGATGTCGTTTGTGAAGGTTTTGAATATGAAAGTAGAACAGAAGAATATTAATAAAAAAAAACTTGAAAATCAAATCTAATTTATGGAAATGTGGGTTAAGGAAATAGGTCCATTTTCACCATTCTTGAAAACTCGGGAATTAGAATAGTAATTATTGTAATCGTTTATTTATCTCTTTTTCATTCTTTCATTTTTACTAGCCTATTTTGTAGGTTTCAGCATAGAGAAGATGAGATGCCCTGTGAACTTTCATTAAGTTTTCTCCACCAGGTGTCGTTGATATTTAGCCAAAAGCCGATGACAGAGTAGTGCTTCCGATTAAGATGTTTCTCTTATTAAGAACACTCATAAAACTGATGTTTAAAGCCTTTAAACCCTTTGAGGCGCAACCCTTTCCCAATGCTGGAAAAAAAGGCAGCCGTTGTCATCGCTCGACTTAACTACCAGCAAGATGGCGGACGACAGCTGTCTGTGCTGGGCACAGCCAGCTGCGTCAAAAAAGGGGGCTCCTGATCTGTGGCACGCGACGAACGTTACGATCGTCCGCCATCTTGCTGGTCGTTAAGTCGAGCGATTACAGCGGCTGCCCTTTTTTCAGCATTGGGCAATCTATCCAGCTGTGTCTCGCATTCTTCCATTTTTCAGCAGATGTCAGTGCTGTTAAAAATTATCGTGACCATTCATTTAGGGGAAATGACGTGCTAAAAAGTAAAGGATTCTCGTGGAGCTATGCAGTGGCGCACCCAGGATTTTAGTTTAGGGGGGCTGGGCTACAAATACTGCTGAAATCGGTTATAGTGACCTCAATTATAGTTATAATTCTCTTATAACGTCAGAATATTCTGTGCTAGTCGACTTGAACGTAGAACATAACCCCACGAGCAATGTAACTCATTTTAGAATCAAATAATTATATGATCTTTTCAGTGATCTTGTAATCAAGTTTAACCGTTTTTCATGCTCTAACTGTAAGTTTTTATTTAAAAACTAACATCTTTTTTTGGTAAAAAGTATTTTAGAAATAATTTGAAGACAATTTTTAAAAAGAAAACATTTAACTCATTAGTGACAATTTTTAATTTTCAATACTTTTCACTTTTAATTTTCCACCTTTAGGGGGGGGGGCTTCAGCCCCCATAGCCCCCTCCGTGGGTGCGCCTATGGAGCTATGTCACCCGCAACTATTTTTATAGAAATCAAATGTATTCTTCGTGACTGGCAACTGTCGAAACGTCAGAGTTTGGTGTTCCCAGAGCGGGAACTCTGCGCGTCAAAGGGTTAACGCCATTGTTTGTTTTTAAAGCTGTTCTGAAGTCCTGCGACAACTATCGCTCTGCAAGTAGAACAAACTCCCTTATGACAAACTAATATAGAAAGAGGCGACGAGATTACCACTATAGAATCTAAAATTGGTGTTCAACTTAACTATTCCAATTACACAGCGCAAGCTTGTTCTCCCGGTATTATGAAATAATGAAAAGGAGAAAAAGAATACATGTACATTTAACAAAAAAAGAAACTCATTAAAAATGGCGAACGGTTGCATAAAAAATAAAATACGATTCTATCTCCTGTCACGATATATTTTTCCCAAGCACTCAAAACTGGTTTCTCGATACCCCATAGAGGCCCTCATCGTAAAAAGAAAAATAATAATAAAATAACGACCTATAATTTTTCTTGCCCCCGGCTGCGAGTTTTTTATTTTCGGTTTCGATTTCTGCCAGGGCTGAGTGTTAGTGTTTGGGGAGAACCTACATTCAATTGGCAGGGGGTATACGGGGACTAACCCCACGAGATTTATTGAAGTCTCGGAGGTTAAAAAGTATTTATGGTTAACTTTATGGGAGAGAACGTAAAAAATTTATTTATGGTAAGCTTTTGTTAGAGCTGCTTTAGATTTTATTTTCCTTTTCTTCTTAAAAGAAATAATAATAATAAAAATCTCATACTGAGTTGATCATAACTGAGTTGAAAAGTGCTTACAGTTACTGCTTGTCTGCCTATTCGTTCGTTAACTGCCGTAAATATTCACCGATAGCTACTAAATTTATGCATGTCATTCCTGTGTACAGCACCATACACTATTTTGAAAATGGTGTATGTAGCGTTAATAGTTCTTTTACAGGAGCACTCTAAAGAATTCCGATACATTACGCTCTATGCACGCTTAAACCAAACGAGCGAAATTCGATCAGTCGGAGCGATTTTCGGCCCAGTTTTCAAAAGCGCGCTTTTCCTGTAGGAGCGTTTTTCGATCACAAGAGCGGAGCGAAATATAACAATAAGGGAGTAGGGGAATTCTCAGAAAAAAGACGAAGCTAGCAGGGGAATTCTCAGAAAAAAGACTACTTAAAGAGCACTTTTACGGAAATAATGGTAGGTTTCCATGGAAACGGATCGCTCTGCAATGTATCGGTTTTTTTTTTTTTTTCGCTCTTTGGGTTTATGCGTGTGAGAAGTGATTTTTAAAAGAGTAGTATAGAGATACAGTCGAATCCCTTTTTAACGAAGTCTAAGGGACTAGACAAATCATTTCGCTGTAGTGAAATTTCGTAATACCAATATTGTAGCTCAATACCGTAACTTCTTTTGGGGATAACCAAAATCTTCGCTTTAATGAGATTTTCGCTGTAACGAAATTTGCTAAAACGGGATTCGATTGTATTTTTTCAAACAATATGCATAAATGTTATTACGGATCGCAGTATAATGTTCTTTGTCGAAGAGACTGTATGTAGCATTCATAGTTGGTTCTTCTCTACAAGATCACCGCACAGAAGAATTCCATTACGTTACGGTTTGGGGCATTTTAGAGACACTCATCCGTTACAAGCACAATATACAATAGGCACATAAACGTTTATAACGTCTTACTCTTCGTTTAAAGGATGAAAATAGCATCTATAGTTCTTTTACAAGGTCTCGTAAAAGCGATACACAACTTTTTTTTTAGACTATCCTCAAAATCTTGCCCAGTTTGGCGATGACATGCAACGAAATTCGGCCAAAAGAAATCAACCCTGGTCTCCTCTATTTCAAACCAAACAAAATTAAGGGGTAAGAGACCACCCTTCCTTTTTTTCGCATATTTTTCATGAAGGATTAAAAAAAAAAACAAAGTTATCTGTGAAATTCTTACTTTAAAGTACAACGAATATGAATTAGCCCATTTGTGCCGGGATTGTTTGCATGACTTTCTCCAGCCTTTGCTGATGCTATAACAGCTTTGCTAGCTATCAGAATGAAATATTAAATTAAACTTAATGTTAAAAAAAATAAAAATATAGTTTAAAAAAACTAAAAAACACGCTTTAGTAGTGATAAATTGAACTAACTGAAAAGTGAAAAATAATTCTTAATATAGAAATAAATTAATCAACGAAAAGAAGTATTATTGTGAAAAAAGTGGGGCACTTTGTGCTATATTTTTTGTATTATTTTTGTACCGATCGAATATTCTCAAGAACTGATATAGGGAGCACCCCACGCTTTTTTCACAATAATACTATTTTTCGTTCATTAATTTATTTCTGTATTAAGAATTATTTTTCACTTCTTAGTTCAATTTATCACTAAAGCGTGTTTTTTAGTTTTTTAAAACTATATTTTTATTTTTCACTTTTTAGTTTGATTTGCTATAAAATCGTGTTTTTTAGATATTTTAATCTGTACTTATTTAAAATTTATTTTTAATTTTCGATATCTCTCATAAGACACTAAGGCACACTAAGTTGGAAAGTACAAACTGTGAGATAATTTATTTTCACTGTGCACCAGTGGCGTAGCCATGATTTTATTTCGGGGTGGGCTGGGTATCAAATTTAAAGCTAAAGTTCAATTGTAAGCTAAATATCAAATTGTAAGCTATGTAAAGGGTCCCATTTCTGGGGGAGCAGCCCCCTGAGCCCCTCCCATTCGGAGGGGGGGATATTTCGAGGGTCCCATTTCGGAGGGGGGGATAGCAGCCCCCTCTCTGGCTACGCCCCTGCTGTGCACTAAAGTATTAATTAACCTGCAGTTAAATGCTACCTGCCTCACTAAAATGGAAAAATAGGACTCTAATCAACAAACAAGTTTCATAACGACTACAATAAACACAAACATCCATGTAATAATATACAATATTGAGGTTTAATGTTTTAGATTTGCCATCTAGATTTCAAAAACGTAACTACCCAAATATAACATTGAATACAGTTACCAATAGCGAGAGAGGTTCTACTCCATTGTGCTGAGCCGAGTGCCGAAATGGTACGCATGCGTAGACAGCGCACTTGCTCCATCTCTCTCGCTCTCACGCAAAGGATCTCCTAGAAAATTACTAATCTTGACGATCCTAATCAGGATAATGGGATAAACTTATCAAATTATTGTATTGTCACCGGTCCTTGATAAGTCTACAAAGTTTAAATTAAATCTGACCGTTTAAAGTGGGTCAAAATCGAGTGCGAAGAAGTCGGTTACAAACAAACATACACGTGAAACTAATAAAAGCGTGTTAAGGGGAATTGCAACCTTTAAGGGGATGGTGGACGTTAAAAAGTTTTTTTTTTAATTTAATAAGATAAGATTATGAAATTTTGTATTTTAATATATTAAACTAAAAGCATTATAAACAACTGAAAAAAATTAAAATAAATTTAAAAAATATTAGTAATTAATTTAAAATTAATTAATTTTTTAGTTTCGAAAAAATGCTCCATGCGTTTTAATTTTAACTTTTTTTTTAGTAATTGCGTTTTATAATAGAATAAAAATATATTTAAATAATTCTGTGTATCGGTTTTTGATTCGACAGAGTAGTTAATTTTTTAGAAATATTTTCATGGATATATACCAAACCTTCCCGAAATTTTTCAGTTTTCGTAAATAAAAGTGAAATTTCATAATCGAAATTTTGACCCTATTTAAAAAGGATACACAGATTTATTGTAATATATGAGAAGAATGTTTGTAGTAAATTTTGTACAATTCCGACCAAAATTAAGTCGCATGGAGCATTTTGAAGGCACGAAAATCTCAAAAAACTTGATTTGGAGAAAATGCAATTTAAAGTGTAATTTTCCATTTACCTTTAATACCGTCTCTTCTGAATAATTTTATTTATGATTTTACCTTAACAAACCATATTTTTAAAATAATTTCATTCGAATATCAGCTTATTTTGTAAAACGTTCAATAAAAATTGTGACGTGTTTATTTACGTGTTTGCTTGCATTTTTGTGGACATTTAACTGTCCCTTTTAATTTTTTCAAACCCTAATATCTTTTTAAAAAATTGCCGTAGACATTAGGGATGAGTTCGGGCTCATTTTTTGAAGCCCGGGCCCGCCCGAGCCCGAGCAATATTATTTAATTCGGAGCCCGAGCCCGCCCGAGCCCGAAATTTCAGCCAAAGATTAAAAAAAATTCAAACTTCATTATAGAATAAAATAAATTTTGCTGTTCATGCAAATTAACGACAAATAGTTGCAAACTCTCAATGCACTTTCTAATTCTTTATATCCGTGTTTATCAAATAATGTCCGATCTGATGACTAACTAAGCAATATAAGCCGCCTTTCTGAAATACCCAAAGAGCTTCACGCACCTTCTAGGCGCCCGTGCCGCTAATTCTTTTTTTTTTTTAATAAGTACTTTTATTTTCCTCACGAATCACTTTTTAAAATCTGTTTCAAGGAGTATGCTCAATAAATGAGAAATTTTTCACGAGCCCGAACGCAATTGGGAATTACAGAGCCCGAGCCCGGTTCGGGCCCGGGCTCGGGCTGAGCCCGTCTCATCTCTAGTAGACATACGCGTTTTTTCTCCATGGTTCAGCTTTAACTGTAGAATATTAGTATGTAAAAAAGAAAAAACACATTTTTTGAGGCCAATTTTGATGATTTGGGTGTCCACCATCCCCTTAAACCTTCAAAATATCGAAATAACTATTATTGCATTTTTCAAAAATTTGTATCTTTCTGAATCGTATGCTTCAAACTACATGAAAATATTCCTATTAGAACGCTAGTAATTGCAAAAGAAAATGTGGATGCAATGGAGGGGATTTAAAACTTTGATTAAAGAGGGGATTTAAAACTTTGAAAGCGTTTTCCTCAAAACTGCATTTTTGCGACTTGCGCGCATGATTGTAAAAAAACTTATGCAGGTATTATCTTGAAACTTGTTGGCTAAGTACGTGTTATTAATGTCTATAATCTACACCTGTTTTTTCATGTTTTTGTACCTATTTATTATTTTAAAAAAAAAAAAACATTTTTATGTTATGAAAAGTAGAGATTTTTTCATTTTCTTTTTTATTGAACCCTGAGGGGAAAAAAATTGAAAATTAAAAATATTATTTAGGTGTAGGTTATAGACATTAATAACACGTACTTACCCAACAAGTTTCAAGATAATACCTGCATAAGTTTTTTTACAATCATGCGCGCAAGTCGCAAAAATGCAGTTTTGAGGAAAGGTTTTAAATCCCCTCTTTAAACTCCAATGTATCCACATTTTCTTTTGCAATTACTCGCGTTCTAATAGGAATATTTTCATGTAGTTTGAAACATACGATTCAGAAAGATTCAAATTTTTGAAAAATGCAATAATAGTTTTTTCGATATTTTGAAGGTTTAAAAGGTTGCAACTCCCCTTAAAAAACCTAAAGACATTACTTTCCAGTGCAACTAATATTTGAGCCATACATCCATTCTCCCTTTCGAGCCATATCCACCACAGGCCAGACCTGGTTCTATCGATAAGCTCTGGTTCCTTTCGCCGCGACAGCCCTATAATAGAGAACAAAGGGTAATTCATAAGAGAACAACGCTGTTAACACAATTAGATTCCGCTCTCCGTGGGCCAGCCTGGGCCCAGTCGTGTCGAACATACGACCCGTTGCGAGCGAGCCCCATCTATTGCTCTGATACCCCCCCCCCCTTCAGCCACGACCAGGTAAAATCTGTGATAACCCTACACGGCTATATGGGGTTTCGTTCTGCGTGAAGGAACCAAAGCTCTGCGGAAAATATCATGACCGGCCATTTGTTGCTTATTTACTATACAATCGGAAGAATGGGACTCTATTGCAATTTTGTTGTTGCGCGAGAGAATTTTTATATTTTTTGTTTAATATGCTGGGTCAGATTATACAATATGAATCACCGAACCAGGAAATACAAACGTCTAACTCGTGATGATACTAATACATACATGTGTGTTAAGAGGGTGTAGAGTTGTTGATTCGTCTCTACTGCTTATAAAGTCCTCAGCTATAAGCCGTACAGTTAATAGATTACTTTACCTAATAGAGCAGTTTCAACCACGTGACAAAAGGTGAACTCCACCAGTGCGAACTTTTTCACTTCCGAGTGACGTCTGTCCAACAAGAAGATGAATAAACCAATTGAAACGTAATTTTCTCAGAGACGTCCGAGTTTTCCTTCCTCTGAGATTCTCTGACTTCCATTCGACTTTTTCTGTGACTCTTTACCTGGCAGTTAGTTCATCGGCATCTTGCTCCTATTCTACCTCATTGCTTTACCACATTAAAAAAAAAAAAAAAAAAAACCTTTGCAACTTTCATTTATAGGTGCAGTAGAGCCTCTCGATAGCAGACACTACGGACGTAGCTGTGGCTTCCTTATGGGAGGGGTCCAGAAAACGGCAGGGGGGGAGGCATTTTTACTATAAATATATGGTAAAAATTTTCAATATTACTACAATTTTTTTTAATTCTTTATAGTAGATTGTGTTACGCACTAAATAATAAAATTTATAAAATTAATATAAATTTTTTAAATTGTATTTTTTTTAAGATTTCAAAATTTATATAAAATGTAAATCTTTATTACTGTATACTATTTTGCGCGATAGATTCAAAAGGTGGATATTTTGTTATAATTGCCGTGTGCGTATAAACTAAAGGGGGTTCCTAGATCCCCTAGCACCCCACCCCCCTTATATACGTCCGTGGCGGACATTAGTCCGCTTGTTCAGGAGTGCGGTAATTGGCAAAGAAATCTCATTAAAAAACTTGACATGTAATACATACTTTTTAAATATAATTGGTGAATATATTGAAATACATTAAAATTGATAAAAATAAATGCATTTACCTTCCTAATAAATCCGTTGCAGCTTTATGAAAACTAATTACTGCTAAATAGAAAAAATCTTATCTACAGAATAATTTCATTTATTGAAAAAGTAAATCACACGTGACGTGTTTGCTTTCCATGTCTACAATTATTAGTTACATTTTTTTTAAAGTGAAGAACATCGTTATAATTTATAAAAAAAAACTTTTACAATATTTTTCGGTGAACAGTAACGATGCTAAGACTGCTACATTTTCCTGGCCGTGAGATTAAAGAAGGAACTATACACCACAGAACGGCAGGTTCAGCATTGCACAGCTGTTATGCAAAGTGACTTGATTAAACATTTTTTTTATTGAAAAAAAAAAAATTCATAAACCTTGACATTTTAAAACGGGAAAAATAAAAGTCCGTCCGTTAACGAGAGCGTCCGCTAAAGAGGAGTGAAATATTTCACGGGCATGGGATTGAAAAGAATGACCGTTAATGAGGAGTGCCCCTTATAGCAGGCTTTCCTGCATTTTTAAAAATACCTCGGAATGCTATTTTAATTCTCTTCTGTGGTAAAGGTGATGGTTAAGGAATTTCAATTCGAAGATTTTTTTAATTTTATTGAAAATCTATTCAGTTTTCGCTCTATTTTAGAGAAAGACTGTTAATTATTGAATGTTCAGAGCTGTCTCCTTTAAATAAAAATGTGAAATGAGTTGGTCATGGAATAAGCTACATTAATCGAACACGTACTAAGTTTTAATTGATATAACAATTGTTGCCTGATTTTCTCCGTCAACAGAGGCTAAATTCATTTGAAAATGTTGCTTATTTTTTTCTGATTATCCAGTGCATTGAATTAGCTCTAAATGCGATTTAAAGCCGACTGGCAGCACTTACTCTAACAGTCAGTCTTATTTATACTCTAATTTCACCTCTTTTCACTATCACGTAAGCGGTATCACTAAGAAGCAGTTAAACATTTGCAGACCGCATTGAGATCCATTCATATTTTAAATTGGATTTTTACATATTTTTTCTTCTAGTGCGTTACTTAAAGGATATTAGTCATTTGAATGGGGGAAAAAATTTTAATACAATTTTCAGTGTGTTTCCATGAGCCATTTCCCGACTTTTACATTGGTTTCAAAAACTGAATATACTGATGGGTAGTTTAAGTAATAAGTGAAATATTAAGACAATAAAAGATTTATTTTTTTAATTTAAGTAAATATATAAATTAAGTTAGAAGAGGGGGGATCAAGATAACTGTAAAAATTTATAAAAATGGATATTTTCATGATTGATTTTTTTTCCTGTTTCCCAATAATAATAGAAATCCAACTTTAATTTCCGAAAATCATGTCCTCTTTTAACTTTATCTGCTGATATTTTTAAGTCAATATTCATAAAATTTCATTTTTTAATAAATTTTTAATTCGATGTTCCCATTTGGGAACACGGGCCTGTAATAGGTTAAAATATGACAATGTATAAAACACAACACGCGAAAAATAAATAAAAAAAGTAATATTCTTTTTTTAAGAAAGAAAGTGGCAACTTTCTGAAATGTCAAAAGTTATGCATGAAAAAGCCTGGGCCTTAAGAGAAATCGATATAGTGAGTGAGTGACTCAATCAACCGTGCCCAAATCTGTCGTTATTGAGTAAAATTCGGAATTGCTTGTATATTTTAAGAGGCCAAAGAACTTTCTGCACAATACCTGTCTGCTTTCAGTTTTTTTTCTTTTTTACTCCGTAGTCATTTGCATGCGAAATTATTCGCACTACCGTAAGCTACGTATAATATGACACAACTCGGTGCTAATGTGACTGAAAATTAAACGCATTGAGCGTTTTCTAATCCTTCAACACTGGCTTAGTTCTTTTAAAAACGCAATGTTTCATCGGCAGAGAAGTTACGTGAACATGCACTCTCAAAAATTATTTCTTCAATTCATGGAGATAGGCAGCAGTGCTTTCCGGAATACCTCCTTCAGATTCAAGGAATTTTTGTCTTCTACTTCGGATTTTCGGGAACAATTCACGGAAATATAACGTTTCCAAGGAGTACGGTCGTTGAAAAATGAGGAAGAAATCAGTGTGTAAAGACGAATTTTTTAGAGTGTGATTACTGGATTTTATTTCTTGTATCTTCTGAATTAGAGGTTCTCAAACTTTTCCAGTCAAGGATTACTTTCGAAATTGTAAATTAAAACGCAGAACACTAAAGGTTATCAATTTAAGCTCACGGGACATTGCATTTCACCAGGCGCGCGCACACAGGATTTTTGGGTTGGGGGGGGGGGTCCAACTTTTACAGTTTGGGGGGGGGGGGTCCAACTTTTACTGTTTGGGGGGGTCCAACTTTTACAGTTTAGGGGGGGTCCAACTTTTAGGGATGTTCCAGATTGACAAAAATCAGTGATGAAAGAACTCGTTTTCATTAGATGGAATTCATCAAAATTCGTCCCATCCAGTTCCCTAAGAATACACTACACAATACAATAGGAAGCAAAATAATAGTTGTACAGTTTTGAGAACAAGATGGTGTTTTATGTTCGATTTCAGTTCGTTTTTGAAAAGTTGAGGAAAACGAGAAAAATTATTTTTTTATTTATTAGAACTGAAACTATTGCTACCTTTTTTTGGAATCATTTTATTTACTATAGTTATAGGGTAATAATCAATCGAAAAAAAAAATCAAAGCCGATGGGGGCCCCCTTGTGTGCGCCACTGCATTTCACTGTTCATTTTATTTTACTTTCACTAATGTTCCATTGCAGACAAAAATCGCTTCTATGGAAAAATAAAATGATAATAAATTCGGGGCAAATATTACAGATACACTCTCAGAAAACTTCGTCTTTATACACTAATTTATCCCTTATTTCGCAACGAATATTTCGCAACGAATTTCCGCATTCCTTGGAAATCTAATATTTCCGTGAATTCTTCTTAACGAAATCTGAAGAAGAGGGGAAAAAATTCATTGAACCTGGCGAAATTCCTTCAATTGACAAGAGAAAAAAAAAGAGCGGATATTCGTCAAATAACGGAGATATTTCGGCAGCACTGCTGCCAGAAAAATTTCTTTGAACTGAAGAAATAATTTTTGAGAGTTGCGTCTTTATGCACTAATGCATTCTTCATTTTTCAACGAATGATTTCCGTACTCCTTGGAAACGTAATATTTCCGTGAATTCTTCCCGAAAATCTGAAGAAGAGGGGAAAATTTCATGAATTCTAAAGAAGTTTCTTCAATTGACTGGAGAAAAAAGAAACGGATATTCGTCAATTAACGGAAATATTCCGGCAGCAGTAATTGCTGCAAAATTTCCGTGAATTGAAGAAATAACTTTTGAGAGTGATAGACAACTTGTTACTTTACTAATTTTACAATGTTTTGTACTTCGTTTACTAAGAAAAAATGAGGCATTAAAAAAAATTAAACAATGAATTTTGTATACGTCGATTGAATAGTTTACTCTACATTGTAAATTATCTGTATTTTGTTTTTATAGAACCTTTTCATACACTCAGATTTTCGCCAAATCGGTGATAAATGACGTGGGCTCGATTTTTTGTTACGGCACACCGAGAGTGAAACAGGGTCATAATATTCAAACATTTTTCTCCCATTTTTTTTTTCGTGAAAATTGTTTTTAATTTTAACTGTAAAATACATTCTACTTTTTGGTGGATCACTAAAAATTGTTTTGCGAAATACTTTTTCAGAAACATCGACCGTATGAATTACAACCAGTTTAAGAGTATCGTCATGGGTGCCGCCAGAATATTTCCCAGGGGGGGCAAAGGCCACTCCAGGCAAGGGCGGATTAAAAGGGGGGCGGAGGGGGCGATCACCCCCCCGAGAAGAAAGAAATTAATGTAAAACATCCTATTTTACTTCCATAAAATGGTTGTATATGTCAATCTTCTAACTAACCGCCCCCCCCGTCAAACTTGCAATAATCCGCCAGACTCCAGGGGAGGGGGGGGCAAAGACTACTTAAACATGGTTACCATGTTGAAAAGAACAAAAAAGCAAGGGAAGACACTGCATACAAAAATACAGGGGGGGGCAAGTGCCCTCCCTTGCCCTATGCTGCCGGCGCCCATGAGTATCGTAAATGTATGAATTTACTCGAATGTTGAATTACGGACATCGCACCACTCTCTTGTCAGGATTTTATAGCATCTATAATTTTTGTCGCTGCTGTTGTTGTTTAAGATAATTTTTTTTTTTTTTCACGCTTGGCATGATCTACTTTCCTCTTCTCGCTTTTGAGAAGCAAAGGACAAGTTACCTGGGTGAAAAATTAAGTTTTGTTCTCGAATACACATCTTTAAACTTCTCGTTTTGTCTGACGAGTCCAGCAATACATTTCGACTACGGCTCATCAGCTTTAGCAACTCATCGCGTGTTAGAAACACTTTTCCGTAATCGCACTTTCGCACAGGAAAAAAATGCAGTGCAGTAACACGATCGAACCTCCTGAATGGAGAAATTTTATTATTTTTCGCGAAGTGCCACAGTTGGTTCGCAGCCCAGCAACACATAAATCTGTCGAGAGAGGCGCTTTTTGCCCACTCCGCTGAGGGTTAAATGGACCGCGAAAGAGGCATCATAAACAATGCAAAAGAGGTGGTACACTCTGTGTTCTTAAACTGTGAGAAGAGCTTGAGGATTCCCCTTCCCTCTTGAATTTTCTGATAGTTATTAGTTCGCACTTGATGCTACCCGTGTTAATGTACGATGTCGATGTGACGTCATTTTACAACCTGAAAGTGACCCTTCAACCAATCAACTGAAAAAGTAGCATCTGTACTCTGCAGATACTCAATCTTTTTTAGTCTGATTGGCCCAAGTGTGTATTTTCCCCGTGACACGTGACTGAAGTAGCCTCGTACCAAGGAGTATACGAAATGCCTCGTATCCTCCTTGGTACGAGGCCTCGTATCCATATCGTCCGTGTATCAAAGCCAATCAAAGCAAAATGAAACCCTCTGACAGTGTTGCCAAGTGTTCTTCAGCTAAAGTAAAGAATTCTGGTGAAAAAGTCCGTAAAAGATTTTGAGAATTTTTATATTTTTTCAGACATAAATTTTGCCTGCTGTTGTTGTTTCAGAACATGAACCAGAGTATGACTGGGATTCGAACCCACAACTGTTCGCTTAGCGACTAACGCAACAGACCCTTAACCTCTAAGCTGCCGGCCACATCTATTATGCGATGTTTCTTCGAAATCTAATATCGTACATATGCTGTACAATCGCACAAGTGGTGTAGAAGTTAACGAACCATTTTATCATACCTTGGCTACGGGTTCGATTACTGGCTTGGGCTGAGGTACTAACTTGTTCGTCCCTTCATAAGCGGAACGCTGGCCGCCTACTGGATGCCCCTATAATAAATGGCCAATATATCAGTCCTTAGTACTGACGAATGCGTATGGGCCTGCCTTTGAAATATATATATATATATATATGATGCTAATTTCTAATTAATATCAAAATGGTATTAATATCCAAATTAGAATGGATACTTGTATTCTAATGGTACCAATCCTAGAAATGTTGATATTATAGCTTCAGTATTTACAGTGGAGTCAAGGATCGAAATGCAACGATAGTCATCATAATAGTAAAAAAAGAAAGGCTTGAAATAATACGACATCAGAGGGCGCTTTCTTCATTTGTGGGATAACGCATATGCGCATGTGCGGCTCCGGATGACTGAATTGGGCGATCTCTGTATGTGATATCCAATCTTCTGGCAGCAAAATAATTATTGTTTTTATCAATAAAAATTAGTACTTTTTCATCTTTGTTCACTTAAAATAATTAATTAATGTTTCATAGTCTGTTTTTAACATTACAATTTGCGTAGTACCAGAATCCACCTGTGAAACTTTAAGAATATGCTTTTAACAATGGAATTGCACAGTAAAATTTATCAAAGAATGACACATTTTGGAAAATGTTCAATTTTTAAGAATTTCCTCTGGAAGTTTCATAACGGATGCTTTTTTATAATTTATTACAGTGTTTAGTGGAGCTTATGATTAAGACATCCTACATTTTGTTTAAGCCCGTGACATAATTAATCAATTCGTATTTATGAATCAAAATCACGTTTCCCGAACTAATAGTATTGGGCAATGTGAAGTATTACAACTTTGCGAACCCATAGAAAGAAAAAAAATATGATAAAGCTATAATGTATCTCTAATGGTTGCTAAATCGTGTGAGTTTTCTCTTATCGTAGATTAAATTGAGTGCGATCGTTTAAAACATCAATGATATATCCTTTTGGAGGTAATAGTATAAACCAACTGGGCGTGAAAGCTGTACATAAAAAGAACTTTTCTTCTTCTTTTTCACGTCCTTATGATTCGATTTCAAAATCATTTCTTCCTTATAATGGAATACAGAAAAGTCTTTCAGGAGACCTTCAAATGTCGGACCATGAATTTATAGAACCAATCGTCTGGAACCTAGATAATCGATTGCCGCCCCGATAAAAAAAACAGAAAAAAGATGTAGGAAGTGATCTGAAGAAATGCTAAGAAAGGAGCGTTTGACGAAAAAAAAAAAATATCTATATAAAACTTTAAGGCTTTGTCCTTAATAATAATGCCGTAGAATCCTTATTATTCGAGAATTACTATATAAGTTTCGATTAAAATGATGTGATTCAGGAACGTATTCTGAAAAGAATTAATTACGCCAACGAAACTTTTAAGATGTCTCAACTTTTAGGATAGACAAGCGGCACAGTACACTGTAAAAAATAAGAAACTTAGACAATTATGAAGACTTCAGTGAAAATTCTCAAAAATCGGACATTTTCTTGTATGTGTCACACAATTTTTTTTTTACGATGCAATTTACATTGTTAGCCAAACTATTGGAATCGTTGGACAAAACCATAAAATCAGGGGCGTAGCCAAGGGGGAGGGGGTCATAATCCCCACCCCCCACCCCATGAGGAATTTTTCGCCATACAAAATGTATATTCTTCACTCCTTTATCACACACATGTATGCATATATGTGAGTTGCAGTAGTCGTAACCCCCCTCCCCCATGAAAAATCTCTAGCTACGCCACTGCATGAAATACTAAAGTTGGCTTCTTGCTTTTTTCTGTGTAATTAGAATCGATTAATGTCGTTTGATGTCACGCCAAATAGATTAGTGTCGCTAACCTGCCATGCACCGTAATGTATTGGTAATCTTTTGGATGCTACTGCACAAAACTATAGATGCCACAGACACTAATTTTAACGGAGAGCATTATTTTGTAGTGCTTAATAAAATCATATGTAAAATTAGGTCTGTTTGAGCTGTGTTTGAAAGATATATCTAAAATGCGTTTTAAAAATGACTGCCCATAGAGTGTAATGTATTAGAATTCTTTTCGATGCTCCTGTAAAGAATGCTACATTAACCAATTTCAATAGGATACATACAGTACATAAATTTCCTAGAAATATGGGCATATTTACGGCATACAGTTAGAAATCAGACGGACAGACGGAAAACTCAATGTCATAAACATTTTTACATTTTACTGGAAAGCGACAAAAATGCCAACCATAGTTTACAATAATTTACAATGGCGACATGCTTTATGAATGAAAGTGCTTCATTGTGCCGTTTTCCAAATATTAAATATCGATAACTTCGCGTTTTACCCCAAAATAAACCCTTCAGGTTAAAAGAAAAATGAGCTACTGTTATTTCCTGTCCTCTCTTTAAAAAAAAATCCCCAATAATCTACTACCGTTTTTCTAAATGAAAAGGGGGAAAAAAACCTTTCACACACCCCCAATCGATAAAAAAAAAAATCATAAACACTGCATTATTTCACCTGAAACACATCAATACAAAGACAACATTAATGAAATTCCAACCCCCTACCCCACCCCCTTTTCAACTGTCACTTCCGCTTCGTTGTGCTTCTGGAAATCATTTCGTGTAAGTAAGCAAGCTGTATCTCTAAACTCAACATTACTCTGTTTAAATACGGAGAGAGTAAAATGTTAAACTGAATGGGAAAGTACTGTAACAAAAGGGCACAGAGAGAGAGAGAGACTGTCAAGCATGTTACTTTCATTTGCACAACGACTGGCGCTTTATGGGAATGGAGTTGGTTGTTCTCGTGTGTAAAAGGTGTTCCGTCCCATAAATCAATATTTTGTACCCCAAAATAAGCATTTTTGTAAGAAAAATAATAACGGCGATTTTATCTCCCGGGTATTGAGTATCCTCTTTTATATAGGTTGCGCAACAAAGTTACTTTTAATAGACTCCCAGGGATAATTCGGGGAAAGAACGCTGCAGTTTTGTACCGCAAGTTCTACGAAACGTACTTTGATATATATGTATATAGTAAAGTGCCATTGGAATGATTTGTATAATCGATTACTACTATTCGAATCGAATCAATAATCGAGTAATCGAATAGTGAATATTAGCGATTTTTATCATTCCAATAGCATTTGCGATTTCACTGTTCGAATAATTCATTATACGAATAGTATTCGTGGTTTCACTATTTGAATAGTATTCGCGATTTCACTATTCGAATAGTATTCGCGATTTCACTATATGAATAGTTCACTATACGAATAGTATTCGCGGTTCTACTATTTGAATAGCTCACTATACGAATTGTATTCGCGGTCTCACTGTTCGATTAGTACTCCCGATTTCACTATACGAATAGTATTCGTGATTTCACTATACGAATAGTATTCGCGACTTCACTATTCCAATAGTATTCGCGATTTCACTATTCGAATAGCTCGCAATACGAACAGTATTCGCGGTTCCACTATTTGAATAGTTAACTATACGAACAATATTCGCGGTTTCACTATTCGATTAGTATTCGCGATTCCACTATTTGAATAGTTCTCTATGCGAATAGTATTCGCGATTTCACTATTCGGATAGTTCACTATACGATAGTATTCGCAGTTCCATTTTTCGAATAGTTCACTATACGATTAGTATTCCCGGTTTCATTATTGAAATAGTATTCGCGATTTTACTGGTCGAATAGCATTCGGAAATTTATCATTCGAATAGTATTCGAGATTTCGAATCCCATTTGCTATTCGAATGCTGTGTGCTGAGCGTTCGAATAGCTTTTTCAAAAATGGATTATCTTGAATGCACTTAATAATTGATTGATTCGAAACGTTTCATTCATTCATGCCCATGACTATATTTACCTCCTTCCAAGAGATCATTTCTTAATCATCAGAATGATCACAGGTCTTCTGAAAATTGCCAGGTTCAAATGATACTCTAGGGGTATATGTACCTAGTACTTAGTGGTAGTATAGGTACCTTGTAGGTGGCAGTTAAAAATCAAAAGGATCAAAATCAGAACCATGAAATTGATTACATAAACAGTTTCATATAGGGATGGACTGCGAGACAGAAATTTGCGAGACGAGACAGAGATTTGCAGTTATTTTGCGAAACGAGACAGGCATATTTTACATTGTGATATAGGGATTTTTGCGAGACGAGACAAAGTTTTTCAGCGATTTTGCGAGACGAGACAGCCGATTTTTCATCTCGCGTCAATCCCTAGTTTCATAGATATTCATACACAATTTTTCTACATAGTTCTTCGAATTAATTTTTATGCTTTGAATTGGATAGAACTTAGGCTGTATGTATAAAATGATTTTACAGGGTTTTTCTTTTTTTTTTACATAAATAAATGATTTTTTTAGGAAAAATCTGTATTTTTCTAGGTGAGTTGACATATTTCAATTAATTTAAGACAGCGGTTCTCAACCTTTTTAAGGTCGCGACCCCTCAACAAAGGTTAACTTACGGTGGCGCCCCCCCCCCTCACATTTTTTAAGCATACATTCAGTTTTTTAATCTTTAACAATGAACATTTAGTCGAATTTTCTATAAAATAATGTTATCAGTAAAGTTTGAATGAACGTTTTAAGCGAAAATGGATATATTTTTGAGTAAAAACGAGAATAAATAAGATGATTTTTTTAAGAAACATGCATCACTACATTGCTCTTTGGTTTTTCTCGCGCCCTCCCTGCAAAAGCTCTGCGCCCCCCTTGGGTGTCGCGCCCCACAGGTTGAGAAACGCTGATTTAAGGAATATCACAAACCTTTAGTTCATTGCACAGTTAAGTGTCTTTGCAATGTACAGCATAAAGGAATCTGAAATATGTTTAACCGATTTCTGTATAGAACTGCTGGCGTTAATGTAAAATGTTGCTTAATTTTTATACAAAATGGCTTATTTTTAAAAATTTTTTTAAATAATAATCAGAATTACATTTATTTTCATTCTTTTGAATCGCATTCCAATTAAAAATGCATTTGCTTCATCCATATTCTGTCTTTTATTTTTATATTTTAATTTTTTTTAAGTGCTCCAAACGTAGGAAGATAGATACACTGTTAGAAAAATAGTTCAACGTTTCACCGAAATTCTGGTGCGAACTTAGCTGCAACCGATATTTTGAAAAATGTGGTGCTAGGCTTCACCATTTTAGTGGTGCTTCCTCAAGCACCATTTTTTCGGTGAAACGTTGAACCAGGATCTAGGATTTTTCTCTAACCGACTATATGGTTAAAGCTTGAACCAATATATAGAATTTTTCTCTAACCTACTATATGGTTAAAGCTTGAACCAAGATTAGGGTTTTATATCTAACCAAATGTACGGTAAGTGATTGAACAACATCGAGGTTTTTTCTCTAACCAAATGTATGGTATAAGATTAAACCAAGATAAGAAAACTCTTTAGTGTTTTATTTATACACCGTGCTAACACAAGTGCTATACACAAGTGCTATACACTAGAGATGAGACGGACTCAGCCCGAGCCCGAAAGCCCGAGCCCGACTCGGGCTCGGGCTCTGTAATTCACGATTACGTTCGGGCTCGGGCTCGTGAAAAATTTCTCCTTTGTTGAACATACTCCTTGAAACAGATTTTAAAAAGTGATTCATGGGATAAATAGACGTACTTATTTAAAAAAATAGCGGCACGGGGGACTAGAAGGTGTGTGAAGCTCCAAAATTTATCGTATCCTATTAATGAAGTAGTTAATTTTATTTGTCTTTAGCTGAAATTTCGGGCTCGGGCGGGCTCGGATTAAAAGTCTTCGGGCTCGGGCTTCAAAAAATGAGCCCGAACTCATCTCTACTATACACCCGCTATACACAAGTGCTAACAAACTTGAAAAGTGTTTTAACTCAAAATCCCGAGATGGAAACAATAGCACACAGCTGCGAATAATTTTTTGACCAACACGAGAGGAAAAAAAAAAAAAAAAACTTCAACGTAGTTATAACCCATAGTAAAAGTGTTTTCAAGCATAAGTGTCACTACAGCATAGAAGCACATTTGAAACTTTTTTCTATTTTTCAGGATTCTCAACGGTGTCGAAGTGGATACCTTGAGGGTCGGTGGTAGTTTTAACCCTTTGAGGCGCAACCCTTTCCCAATGCTGAAAAAAGGGCAGCCTTTGCCTTCGCTCTACTTAACTACCAGCAAGATGGCGGACGATCGAAACGTTCATCGCGTGCCACAGATCTAGAGACCCTTTTTTGACGACAGCTGGCTGTGCCGCGATGAACGTTTCGATCGTCCGCCATCTTCCTGGTATTTAAGTCGAGTGATGGCAACGGCTGCCCTTTTTACAGCATTGGGCAATCTATCCGGCTGTTCTCGCATTCTTCCATTTTTCAGCAGATGTCAGTGCTATTAAAAATAATCGTGACATTTTCTTACGGGAAATGACCTGCTAAAAAGTAAAGGATTCTCGTGGAGCTATGTCACCCGCAACTATTTTTATAGAAATCAAATCTATTGTTCGTGACTGGCAACAGTCGAAACGTCAGAGTTGGGTGTTCCCAGAGTGGGATCACTGCGCGTTAAAGGGTTAAGGAAAATCCTTTTGGTGTTCGTGTTACAGTAAGCCTACATGAGGGGCATCCACCTACCGGGAGAAGTTGCCTTGAGTGGAGGGCTTTTTTAGAATTTCTGGCGCGTATCCACGTTATCTCCGAAGAAAGCCAAACAAAACTCCAAATCGGTACATCGACAGCCGCGTAGAGGGTCCGTACCCGGGACCTTCACACTTCAGCCGTCTACAATGTTCAGTGTTGTGACGTTGTCCGGATAATTACGAACAATTAGTACTTATAGATATATGTGTGGTGGTCCTTTTTCTGTACTCCTCAATACTTGAATCGCTCCGATAACCTTTGGTCTGAGCGGTATCGTAAAGTCTTCGACAAGAAGCTATAGATCTTTGTTAATGTGCAGTTCTGACGTTATAGAACGAATAAATCCCTGAGTGTTTCAAGGGCTCTCCAGAATTAGACACTACAGTGACACGAGGAATCTCATAACTTTCGAACACTTCCCGCAGGTATCCCACGCGATCGAAATTCACTTGAGATTGCAACCCAGAGCCGAGATGGGCAGCTCAAGGGAGATGAGATCGTCTTTAGAAAGTGAGAAGTTCAGAGGCAACTTTCCTCTGGTGGTAGTCTTGCGAGCCTGACTTCGAACCCGCCATCTGACTGTGTTTAATTCCAGTTTTATAACTACTAATAATTGTATGTTTTCGTCATGTGCCGTAAATAAATGCAGTGTCTTGTCCACTCGGCCATGTAAGGAGTATCATTACCTAATAAATAAGTGTCTGCTGTCCCGCAGTGGTCTGGGCGCCAAACTCCGTTACAATTAGAACGCGACAAGTGAAGCAACATCCGGCTTGGCCGTGTGCTTGGGAGGGTCAACTTCCTCTCCGCTCGACAACTGTGGGACCGTGTACGCTAATGGGAGCTGGAGCACGTAAAATCCGTCGGCTTGGAGGCTCCAGTGTCCTCCAAGTTGTTAAACGGTACGTATGGGGGTGCCGATTCCAGGGGGTTGGTCCCTCCTCTGGAATTGGTTTAAAATTAGGGGACCATGGGCTAAATCGTACTTCCTCCCACTGGGGCCCTAAAAATGGAAGGCGCACAACCTCTGCCCTTCAGCTCCCTTCGGGGGGTGGGGGTTCTGGCCCCGCCGTTGCGGTTGTTAAGGGGGATTAGTAACAACACCACAACAATAACGTAAGTGTCTGTTAAAAAAAGGAAGAAAAGATTTTAACGTGGTCGAAGTAGTGAAAAGTTCGGGAATTCCGCCTCTACATCTATTTCCTTCATTAATGAAGTGATTGCATAAAGATCTGCGCGAACTCTACTTTGCTGGGTAAGAAACTTCCATTTAACCTGGTTTCGGGTTCGTGCGAACCCTCAACACAACGTACCCCGCCCCCCCCGAAAAAAAAAACACTCATGATCAGACCCTACCCTCTCTGGCCCTCCATACCCTAATCCCATCAGAAAATCTTTCCGGGTTTTTGGAACATAGTAATCCACCCATAATAATACAGATGAATAAAAATAAAAAAAAAAAACAGAAAATCGTGATGCATGGTAATAATAATCCTCCCCCCCCCTGAAGTTCCCTTTTAGCAGCCTCAGTTGGGCTTCGCGTCGTACACCAACCACCTAATGTAATCTCACCCAGATATCAGTGATGTCAGTAAACGTTCCCGAGATAATACGGGCTACAATTTACTGCACCCCATTTCGTTTTCACAAGAAGAAGAAACTTTACTCTACTCTCTCGCAGGCTCGTAAATATGAAACGGAGTGAAGTGAAGAGTGGGGTGGGGGGGAGAATTCAGAGAACTGTAACCGTAATTCTCTTGGAATTGTTTCACTGGCAAGATGTAACAAGATGTAATCCTGGTGTGTGTGGAACACGTAGATTGTAATCAGGTGGACGTAATATAATGGGCAAGGGAAATAGTAAAGCATTTTCGAAGACCCATGTATAATGACTGAGCAAACTGAGGTCTTTTACCCTGAAAGTTATTTTTAACTTATAGATTTCTGATTATGCATTATTGACACTTGTAGCAGAGCCCGATTATGACTAACAGGGGCCCAGGGCATGGATGAATTTGGGGGCCCCCCATCTATAAAATTTGTTTTATTTTCCCATAAAGTTTTTATAGAAAAAAAAAATATTTCAGACCAACATTTGAAATTGGGGGGGGGCTTTTCGAGCCAGAGGGGGGCTGGGCAAAGTCCCAATTTGCCCATGCGATAATAAGGCCCTGACTTGCAGTTCTGCTTGTATTTTCAAATTTTTCCGATGTAGGACAGAGATGTTTGTGTTTAAAACTGACCCGTGTGTGCATGAACAATGATTTCTAAGATCAGTTTAACTGCAGTAAGATAAGAAACAGCAGTACTTTAAAAACAATACATTCTTTAAAATTTTGTAAAGGTTTTTTTTTTATTATTATTTAGAATACATATACAGTTATGGAAGTTGAAATCCGATTAGAGTTATAACTAATTCTTGAAATACGCTTTTCAATGGTTTGAATGAAAATCAAAATAGTACCGTACCATTTGGACAATTACCTCTATTTTTCGTGTTCACCTTTAACTTTTTTTCTCCAAGGGCACCATTTGCACATCAGGCATTAGGCACTTCTAAGGCCTGAAGAATTGGTCATTTTACACTCATGTCCATAAATTAAGGATAATGAAGTTCAGGCAAAGAAAGAGAAAGAAGCAAAACAAATTTGACTTATTTGTAAAGTCTATTTATTAAACAAAAAGTAAAGAGCAAAAAAGATGCTATATGTTTGACATAATTAATAAAAATTGCAAGTTTTACTCACTTGACCAAATTTCAAAAAAGAACCTATTTACAAAAAACAGTATAACATGGTTAGTAGGATGGTTAATACGGAGTACGTCTCCCGGACGATGCAATACAGGCCTGACAACGCCTAGGCATGCTGAGTATCAAATGATCAATCTGATCTTGGGGAATATTACACCACTCATCAAGCAATGCACTCCGAAGTTCCGGTAGACAGGTGGGAGGGGGTTGACGGGCTGCAATTCGTCGGCCAAGCATATCCCACACATGCTCTATTGGATTCAAGTCCGGTGAGTATGCTGGCCAATGCATACGGATGATATCCTCCGATTGAATGCATTCGTCTACAATGTTTACACGGTGAGGACGGGCGTTGTCATCCATAAACACAAATTCAGCACCCATGGCGCCCCGAAACAAACGTACATGTTGTTCCAGAATGACATCCCGATAGATGTGGCCTGTCATCGTTACACTCTGAACATGCAGGTCAGTTCTGGAACCAAGAATAATTCCTCCCCAAACGAGCCATCCTGCACCACCGTAACGGTGTCTTTCAATGGTGTTTTCTTGGTGGTAACGGGTACCTGGTGCTCTCCAGATGAATGTCCGGCGAGAATCAGACTCCAAACTAAACCTGGACTCGTCGGAAAACATCACACAAGACCACTGTTGCGGTGTGACGAGAGCTGACGAGACAGGTCTGATGCTGTACTCCGTCTGTTTCTTTTGGCAGTAACTGCCAAATAGCGGTCCTCATTCGGCGTTGTAACTCGGGGGCGACCTGTGCTGTAACGTCTACTCACATTACCATCATCTTGGAATCGTTGCCAAAGCCTGGAGATGACACTCTGGACGATTCCAAGTTCCTCGGATACTTCCAGCTGGGTACGTCCACATTCCAGTCGTCCGATAATTCTGCCACGTAAAACATCATCCAAATGCCTCCTTTGTGCCATAACTATGCGGTTTTTGCACTGAAAGGCTTTCACAGCGCTTCTGAACAATTTGACTTCTTTGCCACCATTCCTTATATACCCCTCTCTTACACTCTCGTCATTGTGACGTACCATCCACGCCATCTGGTGGTTTCCTGTAATTTGCATATTCTTCTTCAAGATGTGTGTGATCATTCCACAGGTGAAATTTTTATTTTAGAGATCAATTTCTGTGTGATTCTGAATTACCCTTAATTTATGGACATGAGTGTATTATAGGGGCAGCGAGCTTTAGCACCTATGAAGGGATGGACGAGTCAACATCCAAGCTCAACCAGGAATCGAACCCTGATCCAAGATGTAATAACCAATCCACCACATGGGTATCCTAATTTAGAATGTTTACAGCCATATTTCTCAATTACTTTGCTTATTTTTTTTCTTTCCTTTCCTTTCATTAATTTTAGCGACCTTCCGCGGAAATTTAGAGACTTTTCCATCTAAATTTGGCGACTTTCCATTGCATTTTGAACTAAGATAATATATTTATTACATAATAAAATAAAAAGGGAGTTAACGACTTTTCATTGCATTTAGAGCTAATGCAATGCGTTGCATAATAAAAAAATATATACCGTCGTTGCATTGAGAGCTAATATCAAAACTACCCGAAATTTTGCACAGCAAATCCTTATTTTCTGACAGAATAACTGGACTTAATAGACTGCATTACGTAATTAAAAATTTCAATTATTTTTCACTTCAGTTGGAGCTTATACAATGCATTACATCATAAAGAAAGATTTTAGCGACTTTTGAGGAAAATAAGCGAGTTTTTCAGCATAAAATTGGCGACTTTTCAAAAAGAACATTTGACAGCATTTTGCTGTCGTTATAAATAAGCTCTAACGCGAGCGTGTTATATATAATAGGTATGAGGGAGGAGTCGCTATTTCACATAGATACGCCCCTGATTAGGATAATACACTCATGTTCAAAATTAAGGTTACAGTCAAACCCGCTGAATGTAATATCGATTACAGGAATACCCGCTTACTGCAATAAATTTTCGATGAACCCAAGCCGTAATAATAAGTTACTGTGATCCTGGATAATGGAATATCCCGCTTGTTAGAATAAACTTTCGTTGCAAATTGGCTGTTCCTCTGGCAAGCTACTTCGACTGCACATACAAATTCTGAAATAACTGAAAAAAATACTCGGTTTATTATTACAAAAGTTCGCATTGTTAGTTAAGGTTGCATCAAAAACCGTCTAATCATGTTTTTTTTTATATCCCGTGAAAGGTACAGCTAATATAGGTCCCGTTTACATGCACAAAAATGCGGGGTAAATGCCGGAACTTTCGCTGCTTTCTACCACGTTTCCCCTACGACGGGAAAAAATGCGGGGAAGAAAGATTTCTAGTCTAATAAAGGATATATGAAGGGATGACTTCACTTTGCCA